>JAJJWW010018117.1:0-546827 GCA_023531295.1 Papaver armeniacum | reverse complement strand
GTCATTGAGCCTTATTCACGTCTCTCGTGGGAAGTGGAGGAAGTGGAGTGATGGAGTAGTGGAGTTGTGTGGTAGGCCCGAGAAGATGCTTAAATTACGGCCTACGGGTTATACCGCAAGTGCACGGCGTCTATTGGAGACGCGGCAAGTACGGGTCGATCCCACAAGGACTAGGGTGCCCTAAGTATGATCTATGGCTTTCTTAACTGAATTCTAAGGTGATTATGTAGCACAAAAGTTGATTGTCGGGCGATTGAAATTGTAGTGTGAACCTAAACTAAGGAAAAGAGATAATGATGAATTGGAAATTGACGGGGTGATTATTTCCACCACCTGTTCCTACGCTAAGGCGGTGCAAGTTCAAGTTATGATTATGTGCCTTCTCTTGAAGGTCTTGGCTAGATATTTATTAACTCAATTTGTTAACTCCCCTAGTATGAGTGGTCTTCTTACTGCACCACTCATCACAAAATTTGTAAACTCCATGGCTAATTACTAATCTTAATACTGTAAGAACAAAACAAAATCATTCTAAACATACATGCTTCACATGAGACTCGGGGTTTCATCAAACACCCTGGTGATTAAAATTAACACATTACAAAATAACTAAAACACAAATTCAACTAAAGTGACACTCTGGCTAATCCAGGCGTGTCTTCTACACTCATCCTTCACTGATATTTATACATGCACAGCAAACCCTAAAATTCCCAAACCTAATTCATTAAAAATTAAAATTAAATGAATAATAATTCAACCCATACTCTGAATCGTTCTCCTCTTGTCAAATCGTGCTCAGAGAACTCCATGCGTCGGTTGTGTCTAACCCTAGCTCTAGCTTTTTCTAAATTAGCTTCTAGGGTTGATAGAGGCTAAGGAAGAAAAAACTAGCGCTAGAGAAGTAGAGCAGGTAGCGGTGGTGTGGTTGTGTGTCAGGAGATGGTGGTGGTGAGGGTTGCTGGTCGGGTGAAGGACGGAGGTGGTGTGGTGTCGGAAGAGCAGAGCTCTGCTCTGATGGAGACGGGAGAGAGCAGAGGAGAAGAAAGAGAAGATGGAGTGAAGAATGGTCTGCTCGAGTGGGGGTATAGGGTAGGGTCATTTCGCTGTTGAGCGGGCACGGGGGTTTGATGAGAAGGGCCTAGCGAGCGTAGGATCTAGGCCGGAGAAGATCTGAACGGTCGAGGATGGTAAGCGGTTTTGGAGCGTCTGGTGTTGCACGGAGCATCAAGAGGTGATGTATAGTGATGGAGCGACCGTTGGATGTAGGCGAGGAGATCTCAATGGCTCGGAGTGAGCGGGCTCGGATCCGGGTCATGGGTAGCTCTAGCCCAAGTCTTCCTTGCTGGGTTGCAACTGATTTGCGCGCGGGCTTTGGCTAACTGCTCCACAGATGTTTGACTCCAATTCTTCGCTCTTTTGGCTCCTCAGATTCTCCGAGCTTTATTTAGTACCTAAAAATACAAAATTAATTAATACAATTATTTATTCTTGAAAACAAGGAAAACACGGAATGCAGGATAATATCGATTCTTGAGCACAAAAGATGAGTAAAATGCCAATAAAAGGTGTATAAATATGCACTATTTGGCACTCATCAAATACCCCCAAACCTGAATTTTACTTGTCCTCAAGTGAAACAGAAATGAAGAAATCCTAACTATACCACTGTCGTAGGTCTCTCGAATGCATTTAGCGTATGCACTAAGCCTTTAAACCCCCTAGGTGTCCCTAGTGGACGAGTTGTAGTCTCGTGAGGGTTTACCAGAGGTGTACCCACAAAACCTTCTCCAACTTCAGAGTGTAAAGAGTCTCAAGCATCCTAGAAGCTATGAGGACATAGAGTTTACGCATGCTAGTAATGTGAAGTTAGAACTATCGAAGAACGCATTCTCATCCTTAAGTCTTTGGAAGCGAGAAGTAACCATACCATATGAAAGAATTCGGATTCGATTGTGATCATAAGCCTCGACTTCGCCTCACCATTAGGGTTTTATGATAATTGCACTCAAAAAGATCGCTTTTTAGTCTCTCATGTGTGCGAGCGGGAGTAAAGAGAAAATCCCGCACACGTTGTAGGTAAGAAGGATAACCTTCCGAAATAAAATCTGGAGACTCCACAAAAGTGTGGACAAAAAGAATCTTTTCTAATGATCTCTAAGAAAGGAAAATCAACCATTAGCAAGGGGTGGAGTACTCACTCACTTCTCACCCGATCGGCAATTAATATCACTCTCTCATAAGAACCATAGAAACGTCTTCAATCTTCGGTCTTCGGTCTTCAATTGTTGATGACGAACTTCTAAACTTCACAAAACTTGACAATTTTTGACTTTTCTACTCAAATTCCTTGTTGTTTGGATTTTTCTTTTTAAATTCTTCTTTACCATGGTGGTAGCAAAAATAAGAAAATAAACTACAATATTTTTTTGATTTTTGATTTTTTTTTTTTTTTTTTTTTTTTTTATAATAAGTGAAAATAAAAATACAAATACAAATAGTGAAACAACTAACTCCATGGACAAAGGACTTTATCACTCGATTTTTCCACAACTTGTATTGTCTTGATTTTATAAATTTTATTAATTCTCATCCTATTTTCTTTTCTTTTTCTTTGTTGCACATAAACCTTGGACTATATCAATTTTTCTTTCCATATTACTCATGATGCTCAGGTTCTTGGCGATGATGTGTTTCTATGGGTCTTGCGATTGAGAGAGAGAGTGATGCTAACGGCAAATCGGTATTTAGAAGGAGTTTTCATCTTTAGACGTCACCCTCATGATTGACAAAAACTAGCACTCAAGAGATCAAAAATAGTGCTGAAAATGGTGCGAAGTTGGGTAGCTCACCATTCCTACCCGGAATTGACGTACGGTGACACACACTCTAAAAGCTTTTCTAGAAAGTCACAAAGAGTGAAGGTCGGTACCTTGCTTGATGTAAAATGGGTAGTCTCCACTATGGGTGATCACAATTCTACTACCGAATATCTAAACAGCACCTAATTCGCCCTCCGGTATGGTTAAATCCAACTTTAACGCTCTAATCAACTAAGAAACCCGATTGCGTTTTCAGGGTACTTCAAGTTCATTATTTCGGTCCAATCTCTATGTAAACATAGCTAGAAGCATGCTAGTGACTCTAAAATCTCTAAAAGTTGGAGGTTTTTATTTGCAAAAAGTTTTGATTTTTTTTTTTTTTTTTTTTTTTTTTTTTTTTGAAAATAAAAGATTAAAAAGAAAAAAAAATCTATATGCAAAAATATGCAAATGCACCCCAAACCTAAATCAAACATTGTCCTCAATGTGTCTACGTATAGAAAAAATTTAAACAATCACATACCATGAGAACTATGCTTGATAAGAGAAAAAGGGAAGAGATTACCGGATGTCGGCGGGAGCAAGTTTGAGCTTCATTCGTCAAGGCTAGAATCCAATATTCTCAACGGAGATCATATCTGATAGCAAAGAAATATGCTTTTCCTATGTTCTAATTCTGCAAGTGCACAGAGCCAATGAAGGCGGTGGCAAGCACGGAGTCTTTCCACGGGGAACTAGAAGGTACTAGGCTGTTCTAAGCTTCCTTGACTATTTTCGGGTGATAAGTGACAATGAAACAAAGTTAAGTTTAAAGTCTTTAAGACTGTGTTGAAGTTGTGGTTATGGACTAAGAAAAGAAGAGCAAGATGGTGTGTAAAGATGAAGGGTTGAGTGGTACTAGGATTATCAATCCACCACTGGCCCTAGTTATGCAATTCAACTCTAGTGAATGTTCTTGTTTTTAAGTAATGATAGTATGTCACTCTATCATATTCCTAAGGAGGTTTCACCATTTGAAGTTTCAAACATCAACTCGAGTACTACTCATAGTATTAAATGTCTAATGAAGCACAATTAATCTAAGAGATAGTTTTAGCAATAAAAATGTGAGTTGCACATACTCACTACACTTGTGAACCTAACTACAATGAATGCGTGACATTAATTGTGAGAGCAGGGTATTAAGATGTGAATAAGAAGCTTCTTATCAATTAACGCATGCCAAGAATGATTCACATTAAGTTGAACCACAGAACAGAGCTAGGGTTTCATGTAAATCCTAGCAATACAAAATTAGCTCATACTAAACATTAAGAGCAGAATTGAAATCGAATTGAAAACTAACATGAACCCTAAATTCAAAACTGAAAAACTGACTCCCTTTTTCCTCTCCCAAAACTCTCTTTTATAACCACAAGCTCTCCAAAATCAAAAGACCCGAGTACCCAAACTCCTTCTTTGCTCCTTGCCTCCCTCTCGAATCGAACATGCAGAGTGGTTGGAATAAAACCCTAATTTCAATTTTCTCTCACCTAGCTTCTAAGATACAAAGAAGCTATGAAAGAGAAGGTCGACGCAAAAGGCGGAAAAGGGCTAGAGGTGATGCGACGAGAGGGGATGTAGGTGTTGATGAAGATGGTGACGGTTCGGTGAAGGGCGTGGGTCGTGAGAAGCGGGTGAGGGTTTTGCGAGGGGGTGGGCGAAGAAGAAAGAGAAAGTGAAGGGGAAATGTTTTGCTCGAGTGGGGGGTATAGGTGTAGGTAACTTTGCTATGGAGCGGGCGCGTGGTGATGATGAGAGGGGCCTAGCGAGCGTAGGATGGAGCTAATGGAGATCTGAACGGCCGAGGGTGATAGGCGGTTTTGGCGTGATCTGGTGTTGAGCGGAGCATCGAAGAAATGGATGTGAGCGAAGGAGCGACCGTTTGATGCATCTGGGCGAGATCTCAACGGCTCGGGAGAGACGGGCTCGGATCCGGGTCACGGGTCGGGTCTAGCTCAAGCCCATGTCTTGTAGATGAGTTGCTACTTGTTGGGTTGCAACTGTTGCGCGCGGGCTTTGGCTTTCTGCTCCATAAATGCTCGACTCCACTTCTTCGCTCTTTGGGCTCCTCAGTTTCTCCGAGCTTTATTTATTACCTAAAAACACAAAGTTAATTAGTACAAATATTTATTCTTGAAAACAAAGAAAATACAAGAATCTGGATAATATCTGATTCTTGAGCACAAAAGATGAGTAAAATGCCAATAAAAAGGTGTATAAATATGCAATATTTGGCACTCATCAAATACCCCCAAACCTGAATTTTACTTGTCCTCAAGTGAAACAAAAATGAAGAAATCCTAACTATACCCCTGTCGCAGGTCTCTCGAATGCATTTAGCGTATGCACTAAGCCTTTAAACCGCTAGGTGTCCCTAGTGGACGAGTTGTAGTCTCGTGAGGGTTTACAAGAGGTGTACCCACAAAACCTTCTCCAACTTCAGAGTGTAAAAGAGTCTCAAGCATCCTAGAAGCTATGAGGACATAGAGTTTCTGCGTGCTAGTAACAAGAAGTTAGAACTACTAAAGAACGCATTCTCATCCTTAAGTGCTGAGCGAGAAGTAACCATACCATATGAAAGAATTCGGATTCGATTGTGATCATAAGCCTCGACTTCTGCCTCACCATTAGGGTTTTATGATAATTGCACTCAAAAAGATCGCTTTTTAGTCTCTCATGTGTGCGAGCAGGAATAAAGAGAGAAATCCTGCACACGTTGTAGGTAAGAAGGCTAACCTTCTGAAATAAAATCTGGAGACTCCACAAAAGTGTGGACAAAAAGAATCTTTATTCTGATGATCTCTAAGGAAGGAAATCAACCATTAGCAAGGGTGGGAGTACTCACTACCTTTTCACCCGATCGGCAATTAATATCACTCTCTCATAAGAACCATAGAAACGTCTTCAATCTTCGGTCTTCGGTCTTCAAATGTTGATGACGAACTTCTAAACTTCACAAAACTTGACAATTTTTAACTTTTCTACTCAATTTCCTTGTTACTTGGAATTTTCTTCTTTACCATGGTGGTATCAAAACTAAGAAAATAAACTACAATTTTTTTTTTTTTTTTTTTTTTTTTTTTTTTTTTTTTTTTATTTATATTATTTTTTTTTTTTTTTTTTATTTTTTTTTTTTTTTTTTTTTTTTTTTAAGAACTTCACTATATACATTAATTGAAAATAAAAACAATAAAACTACTAACTCCATGGATGAAGGACTATATCACACAATTTCCATAACTTGTATTGTCTTGATTTTACAAACTTCATTAATTCTCATCCTATTTTCTTTTCTTTTCTTTGTTGCACGTAACCTTGGACTATATCAACTTTTCTTCAAATATTCTGATGTTGCTCCTCTTGCTGACGATGATGTGTTTCTATGGATCTTGCTGATTGAGAGAGAGAGTGATGTTAACTGCAAATCGATATTTAGAAGGAGTTTTCATCTTTAGACGTCACCCTCATGATTGACGGAATTAGCACTCAAGAGATCAAAAGTAGTCTTTGAAAGTGGTGCGAAGTTGGGTAGCTCACCATTCCTACCCGGAATTGACGTACGGTGACACACACTCTAAAAGCTTTTCTAGAAAGTCACAAAGAGTGAAGGTCGGTACCTCGCTTGATGTAAAATGGGTAGTCTCCACTATGGTTGATCACAATTCTACTACCGAATATCTAAACAAAGACCTAATTCGCCCTCCGGTATGGTTAAATCCGACTTTAACGCTCTAATCAACTAAGGAACCCGATTGCGTTCTCCAGTACTTCCAAGTTCTTGTTATTTCGGTCAGACTCTCTATGTAAACATAGCTAAAAGCATGCTAGTGACTCTAAAATCTCTAAAAGTTGGAGGTTTTTCATGCAAGTATTTACAAAGAGTTTTTTATTTTATTTTATTTTTTTTTAGTTTAAAGAAAGACTAAAAACTCTACATGCAAATGTATGTACCCCCAAACCTAAATTAAACATTGTCCTCAATGTGTCAACGGATAATAAGAATTTAAAAAATCACATACCGAGAGAACTATGTTAAATAAAGAAAAGGGAAGAGATTACCGGATGTACAAGGGTGTTGCTAAACCATAGAAAGATGAATGCTTTGAAAGCAAACAATCACGAGCGCAAGACAAAAAGGTTGGTTAGCACACATCAAAATTATGCAAAAAGAAAAAGAAAAGGGAAAGATGATGGATGTTTAGTCCATAAGTATGTACACAAGTGAACTAGATCGAGTCCACATAGATGGGGTCTTCCAAGTCAACGGTCTCAACTTCGGTGGAAGATGCTCCGAAAATGGTTTCAATCTCGACCATTGACTTTGAAAATGTTCTTGTTTGCTTTGGTTTTCAACTTCTACAGCTCCATGGGGAAAACGGTACGTACCACGAATGGTCCAGACCATCGAGAACGTAGCTTCCATGGAAACAAGTGCAATCTAGTGTTGTACAATAAAACTTTCTGACACGGGGTGAAAGACTTGCGCGAGAATGCGCTTATCGTGAAACACCTTCATTCTATGTTTGTACGTTTTTGCACTATCATATGCATCATTTCTCAATTCTTCTAACTCATTGAGTTGAAGTTTTCTACGGGTACCACTTTATCAAGATCAAAATTCAGCTTTTTCACATGACCCAAGTATGCACGGTGTTCTAACTCAACAGGTAGATGACATGCTTTTCCGTACACAAGTCTGTAAGGAGACATCCCAATGGGAGTCTTGTATGCAGTCCTATAGGCCCATAAAGCATCATTTAAACGCAAAGACCAATCTTTCCTAGAAGGATTGACGGTCTTCTCAAGAATATGCTTAATTTCCCTATTGGACACTTCCACTTGGCCACTGGTTTGAGGATGGTAAGGTGTTGCGACCTTATGAGTGATTCCATACTTGCGCACTAGTGATTCAAAGGGTCTATTGCAGAAATGACTACCTCCATCACTGATTATTGCTCTCGGGGTTCCAAAACGGGAGAAAATGTTCTCCTTAAGAAAAGAAAGAACAACTTTATGGTCGTTGGTTTTGGTTGCAATTGCCTCTACCCACTTGGAGACATAATCGACAGCTACAAGGATGTATAACTTACCTTCAGAATTCGGAAATGGACCCATGAAATCAATGCCCCAAACATCAAACAGTTCAACAATCAATATGGGTTGTAAGGGCATCATGTTTCTCCTAGATATACTTCCTAGTTTCTGGCATCGGTCACAAGCAACACAGAATGCATGGCAATCCTTAAACAGTGTTGGCCAATAGAAACCGCTTTGCAAGATCTTTGCAGCAGTTTTCTTGGCACTAAAGTGGCCTCCACAAGCATGGTCATGACAGAAAGAGATGACGTCCCTTTGTTCAGAATGGGGACACATCTCCTAATGATTTGGTCTTGGCAGTACTTAAACAAATATGGGTCATCCCAAAGGAAATGTTTAACTTCAGCCAAGAACTTAGCACGGTCTTGTTTAGACCAATGCAAGGGCATTCTACCTGTAGCAAGGTAGTTCACAATATCAGCAAACCATGGCATTTCAGCCACAAGCATCAATTGCTCATCAGGGAATGATTCCCTAATCAACACGAGACTCATCGAAGATTCAACATTCAACCTAGACAAGTGATCGGCAACAACATTCTCTGACCCTTTCTTATCTCGAATTTCGAGGTTGAACTCTTGTAGCAAGAGTACCCATCGAATTAGACGAGCCTTAGCATCTTTCTTAGAAAGAAGATATCTCAATGCAAAGATGATCGAGAATAAATGATGACCTTAGACCCTATCAAATAAGATCTAAACTTGTCTAATGCAAACACAACAGCTAGTAACTCCTTCTCAGTAGTGGAATAATTCAATTGAGCATCATTAAGGGTTTTACTAGCATAGTAGATCACATATGGAAGTTTGTCTACTCTTTGGCCTAAAACAGCTCCTACAGCATAGTCAGACGCATCACACATAATCTCAAATGGTAATGACCAATCGGGGGTCGACTATAGGGGCGGATGTAAGGAGAGCCTTCAAGCACTCCCATGATTCCTTACAAGAATCATCAAAGACAAATGCAACATCTTTTGCAAGAAGATTGCATAAAGGTCGTGAAATTTTACTAAAGTCTTTGATGAATCGGCGGTAAAAACCCGCATGGCCTAGAAATGATCTAATGTCCCTCACGAAACGAGGTTGAGGCAATTGTTGAATGAGATCTACCTTGGCTTTGTCTACTTCTATGCCTTTTCCGAGATGATATGCCCTAGAACAATGCCTCGAATTAACCATAAAATGGCATTTTTCCCAATTCAAGACCAAACTCTTCTCCTTACACCTAACTAGCACACATGTGAGGTGATGCAAACACTCATCAAATGAAGATCCAAACACAGAAAAATCATCCATAAAAATCTCAAGGAATTTATCTACCATGTCGGAAAAAATGCTCATCATGCAACGTTGAAAAGTAGCGGGTGCATTGCACAGCCCAAAAGGCATACGACGATAAGCAAATGTTCCATAAGGACATGTAAATGTGGTCTTTTGTTGGTCTTCGGGTGCTATGTGAATTTGGTTGTAGCCAGAATAGCCATCTAAGAAGCAGTAGTACTTATGTTTGGCTAACCTTTCCAGCATTTGGTCAATGAAGGGAAGGGGAAAATGGTCTTTCTTGGTTACCGTGTTCAATTTTCTATAATCAATACATACTCGCCACCCAGTGGTCACACGGGTGGGAAGTAGCTCATTCATCTCGTTTTGAACTACAGTAATGCCAGACTTCTTGGGTACTACCTGAATAGGACTGACCCACTGGCTATCAGGGACCGGGTAGATGATACCCGCGTCAAGCAGTTTCAGAATCTCACCCTTGACAACATCTCTCATGTTGGGGTTAAGTCTCCTTTGCATTTCCCTAGATGGTTTAGTGTTCTCCTCAAGGTTTATGTGATGCATGCAAATTGTGGGACTTATACCCTTAAGATCGGAGATGGTCCAACCTAAGGCTCCTTTATGCTCTTGAAGTACTTCTAGGAGTCTACTTTCCTGTTCCGTGTCTAAACATGATGCAATAATCACAGGTAAAGTCTCAGAAGGACCTAAGAATGCATACTTCAAGGTATCGGGTAAAGGTTTCAAATCAAGCTTAGGTGGTGTGTCAAGAGGTGGGGCAGATGTGGTATCAGAGAGTGGAAGAGTTTCCACTGCATTCTGCCATTTGGCAATATCCATGGGTGGCACAGACTCTAGCAAAGAGTGGACCTCACTAATGTACTCGAACTGAAGAGATCTAAGTCAAAATTGTCTAAACATGCTTGCACAGGTCCACCGACAAAATGTCGGGCAATGAGTCTTGAATCAGACTCTCAATCATGTTAACCTCGTGCAATTCATCATCATCACACTCTATGGGTTGTTGGTTCACACGAAAGACATTCAGTTCTACAGTCATGTTGCCAAAAGACAAATTCAATATCCCGCTACGACAATTTATGATAGCGTTTGACGTTGCCAAAAAGGGACGTCCTAAGATAACGGGAATATGATTGTCAGGATTTTGCACAGGTTGAGTATCTAAAACAATGAAGTCCACAGGGAAATAAAATTTATCAACCTTGATTAGCACATCTTCAACGATTCCCCGAGGGACTCTCACAGATCTGTCCGCTAATTGTAGCGTGACAGGAGTGGGTTGCAATTCCCCAAGACCTAACTGCACATACACAGAATATGGCAGTAGGTTCACACTAGCCCCTAAATCCAATAAGGCTTTCCTGATTGTATGATCACCTATAGTACAAGAGATAGTTGGACTACCTGGGTCTTTGAACTTAGGTGGGGTTCTGTTTTGGATTATGGAGCTCACTTGCTCAGTGAGGAAGGCACGCTTATGCACATGAAGCTTTCGCTTTTGTGTGCAAAGGTCCTTCAAAAACTTAGCATAGGCAGGAATTTGCCTAATTGCTTCGAGAAATGGAATGTTTATATTAACTCTTTTGAATAATTCCAACATCTCGTTGTATGAGGTACTACCTTTTTGTTGCACCAACCTTTGTGGGAATGGAGCAACAGGTAATGACTTGGCACAGAACATCTATATTGGTGGGACTCTTGGTTTTCTCAAGGGGCTCAGTTTCTTTTTCCACGGTAGATGTTTCCGGTGGTGTTGTGTGTACTTGGGAGTCTGACGTAGACTCGCTTGAAGGTGGTACACCTACATGGTTCTCAACAATTCTACCACTACGGAGAGTGGTGACAAAGATTTGCTTGACTATGTGAAGTTTCATTGCGGGTAGAGGAGCCCGCTTGAAACACGATCTTTGGATTTTGTAGGGGTTGACTAGGGAATTTTCCTTTCTCTCTCTCATTCAATGCATCACAGATTTGCCCTATCTTAAGATCTAGGGTTGTGAGACGTTGGTCGGTAGTTTTCTCAAGTTTTGAAAGACCTTGGGTCAACGAGATGAATGACACAGTCTTCCAAGCTAGTCTTTTTCTCTACCGGGTACCGAGGGGTGGTTGTACTTGGGGGTTTCTAGGATATGAGTATCCTTGGTTGTTATGTGTTGGTCCCCCTTGTACAGGTCCCTTGGACCATGAGAAGTTAGGGTGATTCCTCCACCCTGGGTTGTAGGTTTGAGAATAAGGGTTGTTCTCTTGTCTCTGGTACAATGCATTGGCTTGCTCGGACTTGGACTCTTGAAATGCATATAAATCTGGACAACTGTCCACTAAATGGTCAGAACTATGGCATGCGGCACAAGTGGCCTTATCAATTTGGTCACGGAGAGTAGGGGCATTAGATTTTACATTCTTTTCCAACTCAAGCATTTCTATTCTCCGGGCCAAAGATGCCATTTTTGCATTTCCCTCAAAGTCAGACTCTATTCTATGAACATTTTGTACAGGGGTAGTCCGTTTCGGTTCTCGGATGGACTCCCATGATTGAGTCTTTTCAGCGACTTCGATTAGAAAAGCCCAAGCGTCATCGGCACTCTTGTCAACAAATGCACCATTGCACATTGACTCGACTGTGGTTCGGGTTCTAACATCTAGACCCTCATACAATATTTGCACGAGTCTCCATTTTTCAAAACCATGGTGGGGACATTGGAGTAATAATTCATTGAATCTCTCCAAGTACCTTGCTAGAGTTTCGTCTTCTAATTGCACAAAACCATTTAGACTTTGGCGAATTGCCGCAGTCTTATGGTTTGGGAAAAACTTTTTGAAAAACTCCTTTGTGAGTTCATCCCAGGTTCTAATGGATTGTGGTTGTAGAGCATGTAGCCAAGACTTGGCTTTGTCTTTCAGAGAAAAAAGGAACAGTCTCAATTTGAGGGACTCATCTGTCATTTGGTTAAAACGCAGAGTCCCACAAATATCCTCAAAGTCTCTCACGTGATGGTAGGGGTTCTCAGCATTGACCCCTCTAAACACGGGTAGCATATTAATGATGCTTGCTTTCAGTTCAAATTGACAAGCATCAGCTGGCAGAACGATGCAAGAGGGCTGGCTTGCTCTAGTTGGGTACATGTAGTCCTTGAGACTACGGGGTTGGTTGAGTTCCTCACCCATGGTTTCTGATTCGGATGGGCTCTCTGATGGAATTGGGCTTTCTGTTGAAGAACTAGGTATGCTAACGATTTCGTCCGGGCGGATTCTCACTAATCGATTTGTTTGGTCTCTAAAAGACACAATCATAGCCTAGTACGCGCCTAGCATGTTAACACACCAACAAGTTCAACACACAAAAATAAAACTCAAAAATAACCCACAAAAACAAAACTCAAACCCAAGAGATTGGTTATTGGTATTGTAAGGCCCAGCAGAGTAGGTTGGTTCCAGCCCAAAAGGTGTGGGTTTGATTGTTTGTAAGGCCCAGCAGAATGTGCAGCCCAGTTGTTGTGGTGTTGGGCTCAGTTTTGTGCAAGCCCAGAAATGGGTTGATAATGCACAGCCCTTAGTTGAGATGAGCCCAGGTTTGTGGTTTTGGTTTTTGGCAGGGTACAGCCCAGATTTGTGGTGTTGGGCTCTGTGGAATGGTAAGCCCAGAATTGGGTTTTAGCTTAGGCAGCCCAGGTTGGTGCAAGGCTTAGTTTGTGCAGAGTTTGGCAACTCAGGCACTGGCTTAGACACAGCACTGGTTAGGTGGTCACAGCTTGTTGGTCTTGCACAAATCAGATGGAGCAGGGAGGAACACAGCCTGAGATCAGCACAGCTCAGAGTAATCAGCAATGGAGAGTGGCACAGCAAAGACAAAGAATTTTGTGAATTGTGCACAGGTTATTGGATGTGCCCACTCAAAGGTGCAGCATTGTGCAGGGTTGTGTTGTTTTGAAAAACAACCTAAGTGCTAATCACCAGCTTTGCTAATTCATACACAAGCAAGCACAATTGATAGTAACACAGCAGGGGTGATTCACATACAATCAAACAACAAATGTTACACACAAAATTCAATGCTAGCAAGCACAAGAGTGCGGTTCAAGATGTGGTCAATCGGCTCGATTGAGTTTGTTGCATCAACTCACTCGAGATATCAAAGGTCCGAGTTGATGTCAAACTCGAGCTCGGGGTTCACCGTAGTACACACAAGGGCTAAGCAATACGGGGCTATGGCTCAGCAAGGCAGAGCAATACAGGCTTAAAAATATGCTCAGGTGCACAGGTCAAGCAAACAGACTTACAACGGCGCCATGGTTCAAGCCAGCTTAGGGTTGATCACAACCTTGGTATCTGAGAACCAACACAAGGTCTCAAGTAAGGACTCAGCTGAGTATTACAGGGGCTTGGTCTATTCAAGGGCTTGGTCTCAGCCTGCAGCTACAGGGGCTTGCAGGGGCTTGCAGCTAAGCTCAGGGGCTAGCAAGGCAAAGCACTGGCAAAGCAATTACACAAAAATGCTGAGCAAAGCAATAAAGGCTTAAGCTCACATAAACAGCTAACAAAGCTGCAGGGCAGCTCACATAAGTAGCTTACAAAGCTGCAAAGCTCACAGGGTAACAAGATGCTAAGGTGCACAGGGCTCAGCATAAATAGCTCATAAAGCTCAAAAGGTTTACAAATTCTAGTTCTAAATCATGCATACACACAGGGTAGGGTTAAGAGATAAATACCACCAGTGCTATGCTGGGTTGTAGGCACTCCCTAGTGGGCTCTTCAAAGTGTGCTCCACAGTTCACTTTGTTATCTCATCTTGAAGATTTCGCTCAACACTTCAAAGCAATAAAGCAAGAAAGAATTTGAACACGAGGTGGTATCAACTAAGGCGCAGATAACAGCAAATTACAGGGCTAAAAATCCAATTGACAGCAGGTATACAAGTGCACACAAGATATCACAGATGATTCATAGAAAATATTTACAACTATGGTTGGAAAACAGTGAAGTAAAGCAGTAAAGAACAAGTAGCACGCTACCAGTTCCCCGGCAGCGGCGCCAAAAACTTGATAGCAAGAGAAATATGCTTTTCCTATGTTCTAATTCTGCAAGTGCACAGAGCCAATGAAGGCAGTGGCAAGCACAGGTCTTTCCACAGGGAACTAGAAGGTACTAGGCTGTTCTAAGCTTCCTTGACTATTTTCAGGTGATAAGTGACAGTGAAACAAAGTTAAGTTTAAAGTCTTTAAGACTGTGTTGAAGTTGTGGTTATGGACTAAGAAAAGAAGAGCAAGATGGTGTGTAAAAGAAGGGTTGAGTGGTACTAGGATTATCAATCCACCACTGGCCCTAGTTATGCAATTCAACTCTAGTGAATGTTCTTGTTTTTAAGTAATGATAGTATGTCACTCTATCATATTCCTAAGGAGGTTTCACCATTTGAAGTTTCAAACATCAACTCAGAGTACTACTCATAGTATTAAATGTCTAATGAAGCACAATTAATCTAAGAGATAGTTTTAGCAATAAAAATGTGAGTTGCACATACTCACTACACTGTGAACCTAACTACAATGAATGCGTGACATTAATTGTGAGAGCAGGGTATTAAGATGTGAATAAGAAGCTTCTTATCAATTAAATCATGCCAAGAATGATTCACATTAAGTTGAACCACAGAACAAAGCTAGGGTTTCATGTAAATCCTAGCAAAACAGAAATTAGCTCATACTAAACATTAAGAGCAGAATTGAAATCGAATTGAAAACTAACATGAACCCTAAATTCAAAACTGAAAAACTGACTCCCTTTTTCCTCTCCCAAAACTCTCTTTTATAACCACAAGCTCTCCAAAATCAAAAGACCCGAGTACCCAAACCTGACTTTGCGCCTTGCCTCCTCTCAATCGAACATGCGAGTGGTTGGAATAAAACCCTAGCTTCAACTTTTCTCTCACCTAGCTTCTAAGATACAAAGAAGCTATGAAAGAGAAAGGTCGACGCAGAGATGGCGGAAAAGGGCTAGAGGTGATGCGACGAGGGGATGTAGGTGTTGATGAAGATGGTGACGGCATCGGTGAAGGGGCGTGGGTCGTGAGAGCGGTGAGGGTTTTGCGAGAGGGGAGTGGGCGAAGAAGAAAGAGAAAGTGAAGGGGAAATGTTTTGCTCGAGTGGGGGTATAGGTGTAGGTAACTTTGCTATGGAGCGGGGCGCGCGAGTGATGATGAGAGGGGCCTAGCGAGCGTAGGATGGAGCTAATGGAGATCTGAACGGCCGAGGGTGATAGGCGGTTTTGGCGTGATCTGGTGTTGAGCGGAGCATCGAAGAAATGGATGTGAGCGAAGGAGCGACCGTTTGATGCATCAGGGCGAGATCTCAACGGCTCGGGAGAGACGGGCTCGGATCCGGGTCACGGGTCGGGTCTAGCTCAAGCCCATGTCTTGTAGATGAGTTGCTACTTGTTGGGTTGCAACTGTTGCGCGTGTGGGCTTTGGCTTTCTGCTCCATAAATGCTCGACTCCACTTCTTCGCTCTTTGGGCTCCTCAGTTTCTCCGAGAGCTTTATTTATTACCTAAAAACACAAAGTTAATTAGTACAAATATTTATTCTTGAAAACAAAGAAAATACAGAATCTAGGATAATATCTGATTCTTGAGCACAAAAGATGAGTAAAATGCCAATAAAAAGGTGTATAAATATGCAATATTTGGCACTCATCAACTAACAAGACTCGGAGAGAGGTTAGGTGCATCTAAGTTGTTTTCATTTATAAAATCATTGGCACCATCACACACTTTCCTAAAGTCAAAAGAGGGTAAATCATGTTCATTTTCACAGGGCAATTCATCAGGTTCCACATCAAATTCATCAGAGGAGGCAACATATTGTGACATGGGCAGGGAATCAGACACAGAAATAATATTATGATCCAAAAGAACATTAGTGTCAACAGAAGATTCATCCTTTCTTAAGTCACAAACAAGTTGTGTAGCATGCTCACATTCACTGAAGAATTTCACAAAACTAAGTTCATAGTTAAGATCACATTTATGAATGTTAGAAGAAGTATCATTCATAAGGTTCACAGAAGAGACGCCTAACGTCTCTGAACCAAAAGATTCCATCATATTTTCAGCATGCACATGCTCTTCTAACATATCGTATTTATCATAGCAAAAATTCATCTCTCCATTCACAATTGTAGCATTTCTAGTGTACTCATTGACCTCTAGATTAGGTTCATATTCAGTATATGGTTGTGTAAAAGGTTCACTAGAGAAGGGATGCTTAGACATGTTGCTATGTGGATGGTCATGCATTGCATTCATTTCAAGCCTAGCCTTTTCCTCCATGAGTGTTTCCATTATTGGTTGCAAACTAGGAGTTGGGGGAGTATAAAATTGTTCATCTCCCCACTGTGGTGAATGATGCATGTGTTCAGATTGATTATGGTCCCAATAGTCACTTCTAGACACTTCGTACATTGGATTATCATGGTTTTCCCTAGACTGTCTAAAAGCATGCAAAATATAACAGTAATCAGCAGGGTGGTCTAGGCCACCACATAAGGTGCAAGCATGCGTTTCATATTGCCTAGAAAAACTAGATTCGACAGATTGCCTTTCTAAAGCAGATAGTCGAGCCTCTAATTGATCTAAAAGTGATGACTGGGTATGAGAAAATTGTTCATTTTCAACCTGTGGTGGATGATGTATGTGATCATAATGATTAGGGTATGTGAGATCAGGGCCCTGAGAAGGCCCATAAAGTTCCCTAAAGTCACTATGGTATGTGGGGTGTTCATCCTGTGAAAGGTGCCCGTAAGCAAGCTCTCTAAGGGATTTATTTGTTCCATCCCCAGATGCAGACCAATATCCTGACATGATTTGGCACTCAAATTGAACTCAAAGCCCAGCTGAAGTGGACTAAGTTTGGTTTTAAAGGGATTGGTTTGGTTTATTGGGTTTCATTTGGTTTATGTGGGAAGCCCAGGTTTGGTTTATGTTTGGTTTTGTGGGCTTGTTGTTTGGTTTTGTAGGAAGCCCAGCAGTTGTGTGCAAAGCCTAGGTTGTGTTTGAAAAAGTATAGCCCAGAAATGAATTGAGTTGGGCTGAGTTTTGGTGTAAGCCCAAGTTAGGTTAACATGTGTAGCCCAGTGAAAAGGGTTACACCCGTGAGACTGGGCTCGGTTTGGTTGCAGCCCGAGGTTGTGTTGATCAGCCCAACAGACTATGGGCTCGGCGGAGTTCGGTTTATGTTGAGCCCAAGGGTTGGGTTTCGAGATCATATGCACGCTTTTGTTTATTGGGCTCAATTGTTATGTGCAAAGCCCACCAATTTGGGGTTTAGTTTGGTCAGCCAGTTTGGCAACCCAGGGATTGGCGGAGATTGGCACGATCGAGAGCAGCTCACATGTAGGCAAATTCATACACGGGGTAACACAGACTAGCACAAATTGACAGATTTTTTCACGGGACTAAGCACCCGAAGTGCTTCTATTGCTGGAAACTACACAGCACAGCTTAGTATCTCACAGCACAGCTTAGATACAATTCACAAAAGTAGCTCAGCACACAGATTAAGCACACACACAGATGTTTTGGAGAATGCACAGTTCGACAGAAGAACAAGCACAGCACAGCTTAGTCTAGTAGTGCTCATCAGCACAAACTCACACCATTCGATTGATTGGCAAAGCACGACTTAGTGCTTGCGTGCCTAATGCTTGCACAAAGACAGGATAGACAATGGCTCAACTCGCAGCTTCAGGGGGCTGGAGAGTTAGAGCATAATTCAGAGCTCAACCACAGCTCAACTCACAGCTTCAGAGGGTTGGAGTTCGGCTCAGAGCATTGCAAGGTGATGCTTAACAGGGTGGAGCAATACTTGGGTAATCTCAGGGTTTAATCATGCTTACACAAGATGGCTCACGGGGAAGTTTAATCATACTTACCTCACTCACGGGGGCACTTTAAGGTTCAATTACAGTGCATTCACAGGTTAAGCTCACTTGAGCTTTTCCTTGCCTGCCTTGGGTTGGCTCAGCTGCTCACAGGAGATCAGAAGGCTCACAGGGCTTAGGGCTCATGCAAATGGCAGATGGCTCACAGGACAGATGTGTTGCACAATGGTTTAAACAACACAATGCTCAAAATGCACAAGATGGTTCACACATTCACAAACAAGGATGCTCACAAGATCAACGATGCAGGTTGGTGTCAACTATCTCGATTGACTTCAACTCAGATTTTTCACAAGCTAGTTTCAGGGGGCTAGCAAGTGAGCAGGGCAGATGGAGTTTACAAATTGCACAGAACAATGCACAGTTACAGGGCAGATGAGACTAAGGTGGTTATAGCAAATAGTCTGCTTAACAGCTCACACAAGAGTGCAGACGGCAGCTCAACTCTCAATAGGTCAGAGAGTATCAATATTATGCAAGCATGGGTGTCATGAGCTCTGGGAACAGAATAATGGCAGATTTATCAATGAAGCAAATCACTAACATGCACAGGGTCTCAACAGGTCAGAATGGCAGTTCTAGCAGCAAAGATGACTCACAGGGTTTCCACTCAGGGTTTTCGCAATACCACACAACACTCAAGGTTTGCAAACAAGCACAGAATTACACTATGCACTTACTAACCTCAAGTTTGCACTTTTTCTTTTGTTCTTCAGGTTAGCTTAGCGGCTTGGCAGCACAGCAGCACAACTACACACAGGTGGTTCCTTAAGTCTGCGCCTTTCCTTGTCTCCTTGGGTTGGCTTGTCTCAATTGCTCATAGGCACAGCACAGGTACCTGATAGCTCAAAATGAGAGTTTAGTTTCACAGAGAAGGCAGAAGATCAGGCCGGATACCAACCCAAGCCTGAGAATCAATTGGACTGTCACAAGGGAATATTTTGGACTGTCAGGAATCAAGAGTTATGAGTAACTCTAAGATTCAGAGCAATGTTGCTTAGTTTTTTTTTTGTAAGCTAGTAACAAAGCTCAGCTGAGCAGTAGGGAGAAACACTACTGATATGCAACGGAAGTAACAATGTGCAAATGCAAAAACAGATGCAACACAGGGCAAGTGTAAAAGGTGATGTGAAGATGCTAAACTATAACAAGTTACAGCTAAGTTAAACAAGAAAAAGAAGACTAAGTTACAAATACAGATGAAAATGCAATGATAAGATGCAATACTACACTAACACAGGGCTAATAATAATGCAAGGTGAGTATATACAGAGATGAGTGGAAATCAGTAAAGTCAGGCCAATGAGCAACAGGGCACGCGCCAAGTCCCCGGCAGCGGCGCCAAAAACTTGGTAGGCCCGAGAAGATGCTTAAATTACGGCCTACGGGTTATACCGCAAGTGCACGGCGTCTATTGGAGACGCGGCAAGTACGGGTCGATCCCACAAGGACTAGGGTGCCCTAAGTATGATCTATGGCTTTCTTAACTGAATTCTAAGGTGATTATGTAGCACAAAAGTTGATTGTCGAAGCGACTGGAAATTGTAGTGTGTGAACCTAAACTAAGGAAAAGAGATAATGATGAATTGGAAATTGACAGGGTGATTATTTCCACCACCTGTTCCTACGCTAAGGCAGTGCAAGTTCAGTTATGATTATGTGCCTTCTCTTGAAGGTCTTGGCTAGATATTTATTAACTCAATTTGTTAACTCCCCCCTAGTATGAGTGGTCTTCTTACAGTACCACTCATCACAGGTTTGTAAACTCCATGGCTAATTACTAATCTTAATACTGTAAGAACAAAACAAAATCATTCTAAACATACATGCTTCACATGAGACTCGGGGTTTCATCAAACACCCCGGTGATTAAAATTAACACATTACAAAATAACTAAAACACAAATTCAACTAAAGTGACACTCTGGCTAATCCAGGCGTGTCTTCTACACTCATCCTTCACTGATATTTATACATGCACAGCAAACCCTAAAATTCCCAAACCCTAATTCATTAAAAATTAAAATTAAATGAATAATAATTCAACCCATACTCTGAATCGTTCTCCTCTTGTCAAATCGTGCTCAGAGAACTCCATGCGTCGGTTGTGTCTAACCCTAGCTCTAGCTTTTTCTAAATTAGCTTCTAGGGTTGATAGAGGCTAAGGAAGAAAAAACTAGCGCTAGAGAAGTAGAGCAGGTAGCGGTGGTGTGGTTGTGTGTCAGGAGATGGTGGTGGTGAGGGTTGTTGGTCGGGTGAAGGACGGAGGTGGTGTGGTGTCGGAAGAGCAGAGCTCTGCTCTGATGGAGACGGGAGAGAGCAGAGGAGAAGAAAGAGAAGATGGAGTGAAGAATGGTCTGCTCGAGTGGGGGTATAGGGTAGGGTCATTTCGCTGTTGAGCGGGCACAGCGGGGTTTGATGAGAAGGGCCTAGCGAGCGTAGGATCTAGCTGGAGAAGATCTGAACGGTCGAGGATGGTAAGCGGTTTTGGAGCGATCTGGTGTTGCACGGAGCATCAAGAGGTGATGTATAGTGATGGAGCGACCGTTGGATGTAGGCGAGGAGATCTCAATGGCTCGAGTGAGCGGGCTCGGATCCGGGTCATGGGTAGCTCTAGCCCAAGTCTTCCTTCTTTGGGTTGCAAGCGATTTGCGCGCGGGCTTTGGCTAACTGCTCCACGGATGTTTGACTCCAATTCTTCGCTCTTTTGGCTCCTCAGATTCTCCGAGCTTTATTTAGTACCTAAAAATACAAAATTAATTAGTACAATTATTTATTCTTGAAAACAAGGAAAACACAGAATCTGGGATAATATCTGATTCTTGAGCACAAAAGATGAGTAAAATGCCAATAAAAAGGTGTATAAATATGCACTATTTGGCACTCATCATTGTGCGTCGGTGCCACACGACCAGTCTTGCCCACTTCTCCTGTTCATCTCTAACCGTCCATGACTTCCTAACACGTTCTTGTGATGGCGCGTTGCCTGCGCCGCACGCTCAGAAACCGCCGACCAATACCCCGATATGTATCCCCCGATTTGTGACATGATTGATGTCTGGAATATGTGGATCGTGGATCCACGAAAGATAGCATGTAATCTTGAATTGAATAACTGCGTTATTCGGAAGTCGATACTTGTGAAGTACCGTGTGTATTTTATGCGGAGTGCTTGCATCATGGTGTGGTAAAGTGATGGGTAATGACGCCTCACCGACCAATTAACTCGACCGGGGTTGTATAACCAGGTCGGTGAAGTTGGACGGATGAGATGACCTTTGAGACACTCATCTGCGACCGTTAATGAAATTAGGTTTTCGAAGAGGTGCGCAAGCATCACTCTTGACTTGGTCGAAACCAAGCATGGGAAGGATTTCGGAGAGGACCGACCGGGCGTGCATGTAGATAGCATGCCGGTGTACACGTCCATGTCTCACTGTCCCATGAAGGTGCGATCTAGGCCACTCAATTTGACCGGCAAAGAGGAGTGGTTGAGATCTATTTTGCAATAGGAAATTGATGCCGCAAAAGGCCGCGCATCATGCTCTTTTCCGGCGCGCGTTCCAAGACGACCTCACTTGGTCGGTCTTGGCCGATTGGTTTGACGTGAAGATGGAAAGCTAGTGTTCATGCCTATACCTGAATATCCCATTAAAACATGATCCGAGCCACCCAAATCGTCCGGCGAAGTTGAGCGGTCAAGATCAATTTGTGGTTTGGGAGGCGTGGCCACGCTAGTTTGGGCGCACGTTTTGGATTAACCAGGGCATGATATGCCTTGGCCGAACACATGAGGAGGTAGATGGGCCCACGGTGGTCATGCTTTGGTATGACCGGACCTGCTAATCTAATCTGTGACCCTCCATTCGTGCCGAGAAGATGGACGCGCGTGATGGCTTGAAACCCTAATTTTGGCTTTCCAAAGCCGTGCGCCATCTCTTGTTTGGGTGACAATTTTGTCACGACCAACCATGGTTGGTTTTGACCGATTGGTCAAGTGTGTAGGCGGCCCCACGGTGATCGTGTTGACATGCTCTGGGCCCTTTGAATCTACATCTACACCCTCCATCTATACCTGCGAAGATGGATGGTTGAGACTGCTTTGCAACACATGTAATATGCCGCAAACCCTAAATTAGGGTTTTCGTCCATAATGCTTGGTATGAACGGTTTCTTGGCAAGCTAGGCCAATGACCGACCATGCGGGGTCGGCCGTGGGTATTCCATACCTGCTTGGGGTGATGGAATTGATCTGGGGTCATCCAATCATGCTTATGGAGTTGGATGACTGCGATCAGATCATATTCGGACTGATACATACGGTCAGGATGCTCAATCGGGCTAGTATAACACACGAGGGGCTCAATCGGGCTAGTATAACACACCGAGAGTCGGTCTGTACGGGTATTATTCAGTACATGGTTTCATTATAGTGCTTGGAGGTTCGTGTTACTCTGTAAGAGTAACACTCGATCGTCATGCCACACTGATAATGAGTACTGGAAATACAAGGCTGATATGAAATTCACAGGATGGTATTGTTGCTACATGCTCCAACATGGAGGAATTTCATGTATTCACAGAATGGGATTGTTGCTACATGCTCCATTCTTGGTGAATTAAGTGAGGGAGTATCCAACACTTATAAATGGCTTTATCTTTTACAAGATGTCAGCGCATGATTTTTTTCCGGTTTTTACAAATTTAACCTTAAACGAAAATCCACCATCAACATTAAGTCCTCGCCTAGCACATAATGGTTACACTATTATGTGGTAGGCATGAGATGGTGACATACATATGTGAGAAATACGAGGATAAAAGGAGTTTACCCGGAAGAGTGTTGGCCGACCGCTAGTTTCCCACGCCGTCACGCTTGTATGGAATCCCTTGGTGGGGCCTAGTTTCTTTCTTTGGGTATTTGAATCAAAAGAGGAAACCAAATAAGGAGGAATCCTTCTTCTATTGGGATTCCTCTAATTTTTGTCTATAAAAGAGACAAAACCCTTTTCTTTTTCCTCACGAAATTTTCTTTTTCATCATCAAGCGGCTCCGTCCGTGACCTTGATGCCGCCGCCGCCGACCGCCGTTCTTCTTTCTTGTTTGTCGTTGCTCAACTGCTCGTGCGCCACCGTCCGAGGTAGGTTTTTTTTTTTTTTTTTTTTTTTTTTTTTTTTAAATGGTAAAACCCTAGTTTGTTAGGTAAACACCTTTTGTAAGACATGTATATGCTTAGCTTTTTCCACAATTTGGCTTGAATCCCGTAGACACGATTCCCATGAATAAAGAAAATCGTGTTATGATGCATGCGGATGAATGAATGCGGGCCCGCCGTGTATGCCGGAACATGGGTCTTACTCACATATGCTTGACTGAAATTTACACCGAACTTGAAACTTGTACCGGACTTGAAACCAATACCAGACTGAAATTTGTACCAGACTTGAAACCAATACCAGACTGAAAGTTGTACCGGACTTGAAACCAATACCAGACTAAAATTTGTACCGGACTTGAATGGTGTTTGAACCGGCCATTGTGTGCTCCGATGTGAATTGCGTCTTGCCGTGTGTGACTACATCTCTCCTGTGCTTTCATACAAGTTCTAACTCCTGTCTTTTATTTCATTGTGGAAGAAAAGAATCCCTGTTGAGATGTCTTCTGGAGATAATGCTGGTGCCAAGTCAGGAAGTGTTGACAGCTGCAAAGATATGCCGAACATCGATGATGAATTATTCACCTCGCCTTTTCCAAACATTAGGAAACATCCTTCTCATAAGATAGTCTTGCTTTCCGATTCAGAAAATATGGAAGCTGATCCATTCTCTTCTTCAAAGACTTGTGATGAGATTTTGTCTCCTAGAAACGAATATCCGCCTTCTCCTATTGACTTCAAGACTTGCCATGCTCCACTGGGTTCTTATGAAGGATGGATGAGACGCATGTTGAGTAATAAGGGCATTAAGGACAATTTGACCAAAGCGCAGATCCTCAATGCGGTCATGGCATCTGCTACTCTCGAAATTAGGATAGATATCGCGGGTTTGATTACCTTCATTTCTCGGTGGCGTATTTCTACTCACACAACCATATCTAGATGGGGAGAGATGACTATTACTTTGGAGAGTGTGGCTGCATTAATGAACCTGCCTGTTGCTGGAAGTCTCTCTTACGAGCTCTCTGATACGGAACAAAGTAACTATGGTGCTATACTTCAAAAAGTGGCGGAATTCGACAGTCTGGACAAGGAAGAGAAAAAAGATGCGAGATGCTTTTACACCTGGTGGGTGTCGGAGTGGTCTCCTGCAGACCCAGAGCCGGATCAAGAGTTGGAAAATGAGCTCAGTGTGATTGCGTTCCTGTCTTTATGGCTATCCAGGGATATATTCGATGATGGTTCTGGAAAGAAGACCATTAGAAATGACCTTGTTAAGATTGCTATAAGGCTGGCGAAGGGCGAAGTTCTTCCTTTAGGTGCATTGTTCCTTGGATCACTGTATTCTCATCTGGACGCTTTAGCAATGGACATGCATGTTTCTAACGGGTACAAGAAGGTGGAGTCGCACGTTCACTTCGCTTTTCTTCAGGCGCTCTTATGGGAACACTTCAAAAGCTACGCTCCTACTCCTGCAAATTCACTCAGCAACTTGTATGGTGGCTCGAGAATACTCATTGGAATAAGAGGCGTCCCAAAGCCGCGCGAGACTTGTGGGCATATTTGACAATGTGTCTTCAGAGATTTACTGTCCATGGGGGCCAATCCACCCTTCCATTGTTCAGCCAAAGACTTTTGCTATCGCTTTTGACGGTCCTGATGCTGTGTTGTGTACCGATGTCGAAACTATGAAATCTGGAGAACTTATTTACCTGCGCAACTGCATTCCAGATATGTCCGTCTCTATTTAACGGAGAATTTTCTCTGTGTGACTCCGTACAATATTGATGAGGCTGCTCGCCAAATAGGATTTGATCGGGGTGTCCCATTTATTCGTTCACCAAGGGTTCAAAGAATCTCTTCCGAATATTCTTAACGCCGGCATGTTTTTGGAACGGGTGAGCCTTCCCTTCGGCCTATTGGGAGAAACCCAGTGGTAACCGATAAGTACAAGAAATTTTGGAGCAGGCAACTGTTGATTTCCAGGAATTCTCGGAGAGTATTGTGACAGGTTTCCGTGGTGAACCATCTTCTGACGTTTTGAAAAAGCATTTCCGGTTAAAGCCACTTCCAGCCAAACGGACCGGCCGAGGATTGCGGTCCCAAGCGGGGAGAGAGATCCAAGAGGCAGGCATGTGGTTCGGTGATCCTCAATTCCTACAATATGCAGGTATTTAAATTTCTTCCCGTTGGTTCCTTTATTTCTCCAAAGTGTGAATCTTTCTAAGAGTAATTATTGCTTGAAATCGGGGATTAGAAAGAGAATGTCTTCACAAGGTGGCGCGTATTCGAATGAGAAGGTCGGCGGTGCGATCTTCATCTTGAGAAGTCTGGAGAAACTGATCTTCATGTTGAGAAGTCTGAGAAACTGATCTTCATGCTGAGAAGTCTGGAGAAACTGATCTTCGGGTTGAGAAGTCTGGAGAAACTGATCTTCGTGTTGAGAAGTTTGGAGAAACCGCTCCTTTTCCCGACCATGACAGAGATGATGCAAGCTCGGTTGGACAAGCCGCCTCTGAACGAGTGATCTTGTTGGCGGGGTCGTGATGGAAATTAGTACCCGGAGCGAAGTAGATGCTTGGAAGGGGTATAAAAAGGTAGCGTCTGCAATAATTGAGGCGGCTCCCCTTGAAATCCGTCCCGAGCGGGTTCCGGTGAATATGGCTATTGTGGTGACTTCTTCCGAAAGGCCCCCGCAACCGACAAGGCTCCTGTGGTTGGTGAATTACCGGTGATGCGGCACAGGGCTTTGTTCGATCCTCCTTTTACTTTGTCCCTTATCCGGGTCATGTGTTGGTTGGTGGATTCGACATGCGGTTCATTCGAAGAGTTGTACACATCGATATGGGATAAGCACGGCCATATTGCTACCACCACGAAGCTCAAAAGTCGTCTTGCGTTGGTCAACCGCGTCCAAGAAGCTTTAGTTTCTATCCAGGGGATGAGCGTCACGACTGGTCGAGTAGTTTCTGAGGAGATGATTGAAGATTGGAGGTGCCATCGGGACGTGTTTGCGCAGTACAGCTTCAATGCTCCTTGGTTCTTCAAAGGGTTCTCCAAGATTCAGGAGCTTCAGAAAATACAGGATGAAGTCCCTTCTGCGGACTGTGTTGCTCGCCAGGAAGAAGAGGTTGAGAAGTTCTCTAAGGAACTGGAGCTGAAACAGGCTGCGCTTCAAAGGATGAAAGTCTCTCTCGCCCGAAGGACGAGTTGTTCTTTGAAGGACTTTCCTTGAAGTATTCGTGCTATATACTTGCCTTTTCTTTTAGAAGCTTTTCTTTTTTGAGTGATAGTGAGGATTTTCTTTCGTAATTTGACTTCCGGTTTTGAATAGGTAATTGAACTGGTTTATTTTGAGATAGTTTTGTGAATAACTTTTCTGAAAGAGGTTATTTTAAATGGAATTTGCATCTTGGTTATGAATGGTTGCACATGTCATATGAAGTTGCAAATGTGTGTAAGAGGGAGGTATGAAGGGAAACAAATATGGCATTTGATCACTGAGCCTCTTTCTCCATGTGCGGGATGCTAAGTCCCCAGTGAATTCTAAAAATATCCTTCTTGTAAAATTGTTGAGTAGAACTTACTTGCTTTCGAAGCCTCACTTGTATCGAACCGGAGTAGCCTTTCGAAGAAAATCCTCCGCACCAATCTCTCAGAGTTATCGCTCTGGACCAAGCTTCTCCTGAACAATGCGCTTCAAAGCGTTGCATTCACTTTGTGGGGTGATGAAGGAACCGGTGGTAATGACAGTACCTCGGGTCCATTACTTCTTGATCAGTGGGCGGACGCCATACCGGGGGTAGCTCCACCTCTCAATTTCGTACCCACGCCTCCGGTAGCTCGATCTTCTTCATCGGGAAGGGGAAATGTAAGTACTTTGAGTCCGGCTTTTCTGCGTTAGTGGGCGTTGTAACGTCTCTCCGTGGCTTTGATGTGGAACAGGAGATGAAGTTGGAAGATTTGTGAGTGCCATCATATCTGCGGATCGCTTGCCTAGGTAAAGGGATGTGGAAGGTGTCATAATGTCACTGCTTTGAGTGACCGTATTGAACGTTCCCATCCTCTCGTATTCGAGTATTTCTGATTGATTTCTCCTTCCTAAAGCATTTCTTCAGTCGGTTGTAAGGTCGACGCGGATTGGACTGTTTTTCGGGCTTCAGCAAGAGTTTTGAGATATAAATCCTCTAGCAGGGCTCCATAGGCTGCAGGCTCTCTTTCTTTATCTCGCGGACATTGCAGTACTCCGGACAAGTCTTTTCCTATGTCTGGACCATGTCGTCCATCTTTCCTGATTCGTTTTCGACTACGTGCTCTTTTTGCTTCTCCACTTGTAAAGGTGTGACTCCTGACTAAGGATTCAACGTTTCTTGCACTGTCTGAGTTGATGCCTATCGACCCTCCTTGTAATTGTGCTGCTATATCATTCAAAAGGCGAAATGTCTCGCTCTGCCTTCTGGTGATACCGGCTTGATTTTCCAAGACATCCTACAACATTCCAGCTATGCTTCCCATGATATCTGAACCACCTGCGGATTCCGGGTGAGGATACATCGTGAGACGAAAATTGAAGAATTGAGAATTCGATTTTTTGTAACCGAGAGATCAACCTCCCACTGTGGTCGCCAATTGTTTATGGGTGAAAACTACTCTGCAGAATTTGGTAATTTGGGGTGTGGATGAGGAATGAATCTAAACCTTAAACAAATGCACTGCGCGGTGAGTGCTTGTAGATTCGAGAGATCAATCAGGCAAGTCCGGCCTAAACCAAGAAATGGCCGTTCCAGACTTGTTTCGGTCACAAAGTGAAGGAGATGGGGTTGATCTTAGGGAGGGAAGCGAAGAAGGTGTTGAGATTGTGAAGGTGTTGGCTTGCTTATGACTTGTAACAGAAAGGTGAGCAGGCTTGTGATTGATGCAAGCAAGCTCTGGGTGTTGGAATACGTTTTGTATTAACACTTGGTTTTCTGTCTCGTCTGGACTTGTGTTGTTGTTTGAAATAGGGCGGATAACCTATTTATACAAGTCATTGAGCCTTATTCACGTCTCTCGTGGGAAGTGGAGGAAGTGGAGTGATGGAGTAGTGGAGTTGTGCGTCGGTGCCACAGGACCAGTCTTGCCCACTTCTCTTGTTCATCTCTAACTGTCCATGACTTCCTAACACGTTCTTGTGATGGCGCGTTGCACGCTGCACGTTGTAAACCGCCAGACCAATACCCCGTATGTATCCCCGAGTTTGTGACATGATTGATGTGCGGAATGTGTGGATCGTGGATCCACGAAAGATAGCATGTAATCTTTGAATTGAATAAATCTGCGTTATTCGGGAAGTCGATACTTGTGAAGTACCGTGTGTATTTTATGCGGGTGCTTGCATCATGGTGTGGTAAAGTGATGGGTAATGACGCCTCACCGACCAATTAACTCCGACCAGGGTTGTATAACCAGTGGGTGAAGTTGGACGGATGAGATGATCTTTGAGACACTCATCTGCGACCGTTAATGAAATTAGGGTTTTGAAGAGGTGCGCAAGCATCACTCTTGACTTGGTCGAAACCAAGCATGGGAAGGATTTCGGAGAGGACCAAGGGCGTGCATGTAGATAGCATGCCGGTGTACACGTCCATGTCTCGGTGTCCCATGAAGGTGCGATCTAGGCCACTCAATTTGACCGGCAAAAAAGAGGAGTGGTTGAGATCGATTTTGCAATAGGAAATTGATGCCGCAAAAGGCCGCGCATCATGCTCTTTTCCGGCGCGCGTTCCAAGACGACCTAACCGGGTGGGTCTTGGCCGATTGGTTTGACGTGAAGATGGAAAGCCGGTGTTCATGCCTATACCAATATCCCATTAAAACATGATCCGAGCCACCCAAATCGTCCGGCGAAGTTGAGCGGTCAAGATCAATTTGTGGTTTGGGAGGCGTGGCCACGCTAGTTTGGGCGCACGTTTTGGATTAACCAGGCATGATATGCCTTGGCCGAACACATGAGGAGGTAGATGGGCCCACGGTGGTCATGCTTTGGTATGACCGGACTGCTAATCTAATATGTGACCCTCCATTCGTCTTGAGAGAAGATGGACGCGCGTGATGGCTTGAAACCCTAATTTTGGCTTTCCAAAGCCGTGCGCCATCTCTTGTTTGGGTGACAATTTTGTCACGACCAACCATGGTTGGTTTTGACCGATTGGTCAAGTGTGTAAGCGGGCCCACGGTGATCGTGTTGACATGCTCACAGGCCCTTTGAATCTACATCTACACCCTCCATCTATACCTGCGAAGATGGATGGTTGAGACTTGCTTTGCAACACATGTAATATGCCGCAAACCCTAATTTAGGGTTTTCCGTCCATAATGCTTGGTATGAACGGTTTCTTGGCAAGCTAGGCCAATGACCGACCATGCGGGGTCGGCCGTGGGTATTCCATACCTTGCTTGGGGGTGATGGAATTGATGCGGGGTCATCCAATCATGCTTATGGAGTTGGATGATCACGATCGAGATCATATCCTGACCGATACGGTCAGTCCGGATGCTCAATCGGGCTAGTATAACACACCGAAAGGGGCTCAATCGGGCTAGTATAACACACCGAGAGTCAGCCTGTACGGGTATTTCGTACATGGTTTCATTATTGTGATTGGAGGTTCGTGTTACTCTGTAAGAGTAACACTCAGTCGTCATGACGCACTGATAATGAGTACTGGAAATACAAGGCTGATATGAAATTCACAGGATGGGATTGTTGCTACATGCTCCAACATGGAGGAATTTCATGTATTCACAGAATGGGATTGTTGCTACATGCTCCATTCTTGGTGAATTAAGTGAGGGAGTATCCAACACTTATAAATGGCTTTATCTTTTACAAGATGTCAGCGCATGATTTTTTTTCTGGTTTTTTACAAATTTAACCTTGAACAAAAATCCACCATCAACAAAAGGTTTCCTCTGAATAAGAAATTTGTAAAATGTTGGTGAGTATGTAAGCCTGAAAATCACTTGGTCATGATGGTTTCCTTCCGGGCTTTTATGAAACTCAATGGGATATCATAAACAATGACGTATGTATGCTACAAAAAAAAAATTCTTATATGGCTTCATCGAAACACTACTAAACCAAACAATATATTATTGTTGGTACCAAAAGTCAAGAATCCAACAAAACTAATATACGACGGACAATAGCAATATGCAATTCCCATATAAGCTAATCCCTAGGCTAACGGCAAGGCAAATAAAGATTGTATCTTTAATAAGGTGTGACCTCGTTTTCAATTCGCTTATGTTCTATGTAGCCAAATTTTTGAATTTCTCTTGGACATGAACTTATAAAGTTATTCAAAAATTCAAGGGAAGAAAATGGGTGACAATCATATGGCTTTGGAGTTGTATATGTATATGAAAAGGAGGCGGTATCAAGTACACCACCAACTTTTTTGTTTGGAAACGTGTATGGAAAAAACTTGTCAAAATAAGTTGTATAGATAAAAAAAATGAGACCATGTAATATGTAGACAAGTTTTTGTTAGACGAACTCAAAAATCAATATCCAAGAATCAACCTAGTATGTCCCCGAAATGTATCCTTTTAGAATTCCAACAAGAGAAAGTCTTGTAATATAAAATTTCAAGATACAAATTTTTAAGAATAAATCTTGTAGGTTCATCACAGTATTTTAGGCTTGAAAACTATCTAGGTTGTAACGTACTTGTGATATTTCTATTATAAAGATAAACAATATAATGCGAAAGAGAAATAACATAAGACACCAAAAAATTTGTTAGCGAGGAAAACTGTAATGTGTAGAAACACCCCGTGACCTATGTAATTGAGCTGCGAGGTTACAAAATTAACTTGCTTTTCCTGCATCATGTCTGATCACTTAAGATTAATGGAAGAGGGAGGCTGTGAGACTGACAGACGACATATGTAGCTCGTAGGAGATGGGGAGGATGTGGTTTCCACTTGACTGTGTATTTATCATCCTTCGTCTAGGTAATGGAGTGTCTATATGTTTATACTACCACCACAGCACTAACCATGTTTTCTGTTTAGCTGTAATTGATGTCAAATGCTATGGGAGTTTCATGATTCAGTGAGACTCTTAAAAAATATTGGGTTATCTTTCAGTCACCTGAACTGATAGTGTCTGTTGATTATCAAGTTGCTGGTAGTGTTGTGATATTTTGTTGTTTTACCCACTATAAGTTGGGGATAGCTGTAATCTTATAATCAAACTTAAACCAAGAACAAGTTCTAGTAGTTGGAATGATTCAGTTGCTCGTGTACAATAAAGGTGATCCAAGTTTCTAGCAGTCAGGTGCGACACCATTGTGCACAAATATTAGGTTTTTTCCTTTTTCTTTTTCTTTTTTGATCATTTTTTTCCGGTGCTGGCGAGTTTGAACTTAGGTCACTGGTATCATAACCCAATGACTTTACCAGTTTGAACTTAGGTCACTGGTATCATAACCTAATGACTTTACCATTATGCTATAGTGACATCTTTCTTGTGTTAGTAATAAAATGTTGTGCATAATTGATCAGTGCTTCTAAACAGACCGAGCACAAAAACAGAATGAAAACAACCCCTCACATTGACGTGGGCCATGCCCTGTGGGGATTAGCAAGGGGGCACTTTTGGGCCCCACCATGAAGGGAGGCGTGAGAGGGACGGTACTTTTGGGCCCCACCATGAAGGGAGGCGTGAGAGGGACGGTTTTAGTTTTGTTTTGTTGCTCGGTACGTTTAGAATTTTTGTTGAAAATTAGCATAAGGGTGTATCATTTTGTCAACATCTTCTGTCCTTGTTGCTTAATCTCTATAAACATGTGGGTAAAGTTAGTAGGAACTGGTATACATGTTGGTTTAAGGGATTCTCTTGTAAGAATCGAATTGAAAATTCTTAGACTTCTTATGTCAATGGTTTTGTTGCTTTCAAGCGAAGTCACAAGCTTAATATGACTAGAAAGAGCCTGGCAGCGTGGAATACAAGCACCATCAGTAATATACATGATCTCAATTCCCAGTTTGATATGCTTCATCAATCAAATATACAATTACTTCTTCTGATTGTACTTCAATTTTGCAGATATAAGTTGTTGAGATTATTAGTCCCACATTGTCTGGGCAATCTAAGATCATGCGGTTTATAATCCTCAGGGTCAATCCACTCATCGCCAATTGGTTTTGAGTTGGATGCCCATATTCTAACATGGTATCAGAGCAGGCTATTTGCGGCGAGTCATTGATCGCGCCTTTACTCGGCGTCACCCGATTTAATTGTCTCCACGTGTTAGACCCAACGAGGCTACACGTGAGGGGGCGTGTTGAGATTATTAGTCCCACATTGTATGGGAAATCCACCTGGAAGCCTTTTATTCATACTATGGAAAAGATCAATTTTGATGCCTCCTTTATTGACTGCTCTGTCTCTTCTGGCATAGGACTAATAGTGAGAAATTCTGCAGGACACTGCAATGGAGTGCGATGTACTCCCATCAAGTGTTAGAGCATAACTCGGTTGAAACCACCAAGCGTTGGCATGTCAAGTTTGGTTGTCATATTTTAGTGAATCAAAACTCAATTAAAGAGTCGCTTGATTATATACTAGAGACAACTTCGTATAGGTTAGGCTAGAAAGATTAGGATAATGAGACATACAAGTATTACTCGAAGACTTGAAGAATGTGAAGAAGTAACAAGCTATATCGACAACATCATCCTTCCTCTTGAGGTTAGTAATATTTTGACTTGAAATGTTTCATTCCCAACGTATCTTTCAAGTCGTGCTATATTGAAAACATAACTGCAAAGTCAGGATGATTATACTCTAGTAGACATAGTGTTAAGGAATTAGAATACGAACTATAACGCTTATCTTTTGAACTTCGTATATAATACATCGACATAATCGTATGAATGCTATTGTGATTATGTGTATGGGTAAAGGTGAAGGTGAAGATTTCATCCTAGGAAACAATGTTTACATTCGTTTAAAGGAAGTACATTCATGAACTTGTTTTATGAATCGAAAGGGAAATCACTAGGCTTATTGGTATTGTTATTCGTTGCATATCTTTGGATTACCAATATGTGTGAGTTAGTAGAACTGATCATAACTTGTTATGTATCTTGGTAAAACTAGTCACAATGCCTAACTTATATATTGGTATGACTTTTATTAGTGTAGCTGATCCTAAGTAATCACCTTAGATGGTATGATCGATATTTGTAATTGGTGTAACCGATCCTAGTAATTGGTATGACCGATCACAAAAGAGTTGTAATTGATCCTTGTAATTGGCGTAACCGGTCCTGGTAATTGGTGTAACCGATCCTAGTGACTAGTGCAACCGATCACAAGTAATACCATGAGAATATGGTAACCGAATCCACGGTAATTGACGTAAACGATCCTGGTAACTGATGTAACCGATCCCAGTAACCATATTAAGGTAGAACCGATCCTTGTGTTTGGTATAACCGTAACCCATGATTAGTGTATTGATATTTGATCAATCACATTGTTCTTGGAAATCAGATGAACCAGTTATAACTTGTTTGGAAGTGTGGTATAATCGGTTCCAAGATTGTAAATATGAAAAAGGATTTACAAAGAATAAGATGTCGACATACTTTGAACATGTTATGTAACTCTTATTTTTATTGTTCAAAGATATTCCTTAATAACTAAAGGAGATCCCGAACCGAAATAAGTTGAGAATCTTTTAATTAAGGTTGTTAATTTTATATGCTTTTAATTACCAAAGAATTAAATTGCATATCTCTGAAAATAAAAATTGGTAATGTGCATTTACTAATTGGAGATTTTTAGTGAGATTTCATTAATATTGGACAGAGCATTTCCATGAATTATGAAAACCGATTTGGAAATATATTGTGTATCTTAAGAATATTTCGGTTTTGGAAATTCCTTGGTGTCCAAACTTCCTTGGTCTATATATACCCAAGTTTGCATTTCGAGCAAACTATCCTAAGAACCAGCAAAACTACCTTGTTGTGTTGTTACTGGTGGAGTCGTCTATTCGAAGAGGAAAGTACCCTAATTAGGCGAAATCTCTTACGACCGCTCGTTTAAAGACTTCTGTGGGATCAAGAAGCTCTACGAGTACTGTTGGTGGGAAACTAGATAATTGCAGTATCACTAGTTTTCGATTTGATTTGATTGACTAACGGTTGTTGAACTTTGATTGCACCTAGTTTGTTTATTCTTGGGAATCTTCTCTTCTGATATAAGATTCACTCAAACTAGATCGAAGTGTCGACGGGATCTTTAGAACTGTTTGTAGATCTAAAGACGTCTTGTGATAATCCATTGTTAACAGACTCCGTTTTGTGCGTGATTGATAACAAGAGATTCAAGTTGTGGTGTGCAGGTGTTTATTGGAGATTTAAGAAGATTTGAAGACAAAGAAGATTTCTTATTTGGGTTCATAATCTTTGGTGTGCACAAAACTTGATCGGCTGGGATCCAACTATAATCGGTTTATCTTTGATAGATTTGATTGATTAGTTGCGTAGATCGGCATCATTATATAGTATCTTGATAAATCATATTTTTGATTGCAAAATCTAAACTCGGCTACTTTGGTAGTTGTTGGATAGATAGATCTAAACCCGACAAAGGAGTTTATTGGATTGAACAGAAGAGACTTTGTCTAACTCATATCACTGAGATTGAATAGAGTTGTTACCGAACATATTTGTTGTTCCTTTACTGTTTGGAATACGAACCAAACGAATTGTTCCAGTGCGTGCACTTATTGAATGTCGGAAGCGCAGGGATACTGAAGAATCTAGGTGAACTATAGGTTTAGTTGCTTGGTCTCAACTATACGAAGTTGGTTTGATTTTTTATAGCGGCTTAATTCTGAGAGTATTCAATTCTGGACTAGGTCCCGGGGTTTTTCTGCATTTGCGGTTTTCTCGTTAACAAAATCTTGTTGTGTCATTTACTTTTGTTTTCCGCAATTATAATTGTTGTTATTATAATTTAAAGTAAATTACACAAACGTTAACTCCATATTACTTGATAGTGGTCCTATAGAGTTTGGTTAAGTCCGAACCTATTATCAAGTAATCACACTTTAATTGTTGTATTGTCTCGATCTCGTATCCATAGACGATCACACAAAGTGTGAGTACCGATTCGTTGTATTGTCTCGACTCAGTCCATAGACAATCACTTTCGGTAAGAGGACTTATGGGTGGAAAAGTTTAAGATTGTGGTATATTTGGGTACCCTCGTCTTTTCATCAAGGCATTAGATGCAGAAAAAGCTGAGGCATAAGAAGCTCTGGCAGCAGTTACATGAGCTAATGTAAAAGGGATATGAAGGATTCATCTAGAAGGGGATTGCTTGAATGTTGTAAAAGCTATCCAGGGAAACTCGGCCTCGGTAAAATGGACAACCAGTAATATAATTGGGGATATTCTTTACATTTTAGCAGATTTTGAACAATGGAAATGTAGCTACATCCACAGAGATGCAAATAGTCTAACGGATACCCTAGCTAAATTTGCAAAAACTCAACTAGCTTTAGTAGAGCGACAATTTAATTGGCCTACTTGGATCAATACTCTGATTTCAAGTGACCAAAACAATGTTATAGCTTCTTAATTATTTCAATAAAAGCTAATTTCCTATTAAAAAAAAAAAAGTCTGGCAATCTAAGATCCTGCGGTTTATAACCCTTGGGGCCACTCTACTCATCGCCAATTGGTTTTGAGTTGGATGCCCATATTCTAACATAAGCAAATAATACATTAACAAATGGGAAGATTTTAAGGTTGTTTAGACACTAGAGATTCGAAGTCAATCCCAGAAGTCGAAGACCAAAACAGTTCCCTTTGTGGAAAGCTAACTTTTTTGTTTTTGAAAATCATTCTAACTTTTGGCTTTTCGACTTAATTAAGTCGAAAAGTAATTTTTAAAGTGTATCCAAACATCCTATCAAATGTAACTTTTGTAAGCAGATTTCTGGTGACCATTTATACAATGAGTCAGAAAGTGCCACCAAGTATCATCATGTCAATGTGGATAAAAGAATACCAAGAAACATAATAGATTTTCTCCGTTATTATTTTTTTTAACAAAAGGCTCATGGTGGTGTAAGAGGAAAAACCCTGAAAAACTTTTTTCCAGTCATTTATGATGGATAAGTATTACTTCTTCTCCTACTTTGTATGAAAGTTTTATAAAGGTGTTTATGGGTGAAAACTACTCCTGCAGAATTTGGTAATTTGGGGTGTGGATGAGGAATGAATCTAAACCTTAAACAAATGCACTGCGCGGTGAGTGCTTGTAGATTCGAGAGATCAATCTGTGCAAGTCCGGCCTAAACCAAGAAATGGCCGTTCCAGACTTATTTCGGTCACAAAGTGAAGGAGATGGGGTTGATCTTAAGGAGGGAAGCGAAGAAGGTGTTGAGATTGTGAAGGTGTTGGCTTGCTTATGACTTGTAACAGAAAGGTGAGCAGGCTTGTGATTGATGCAAGCAGGCTCTGGGTGTTGGAATACGTTTTGTATTAACACTTGGTTTTCTGTCTCGTCCGGGACTTGTGTTGTTGTTTGAAATAGGGCGGAGAACCTATTTATACAAGTCATTGAGCCTTATTCACGTCTCTCTCGGGAAGTGGAGGAAGTGGAGTGATGGAGTAGTGGAGTTGTGCGTCGGTGCCACACGACCAGTCTTGCCCACTTCTCCTGTTCATCTCTAACCGTCCATGACTTCCTAACACGTTCTTGTGATGGCGCGTTGCATGTTGTAAACCGCCAGACCAATACCCCAGTATGTATCCCCCCAGTTTGTGACATGATTGATGTCTGGAATGTGTGGATCGTGGATCCACGAAAGATAGCATGTAATCTTTGAATTGAATAACTGCGTTATTCGGGAAGTCGATACTTGTGAAGTACCGTGTGTATTTTATGCAGGTACTGCATCATGGTGTGGTAAAGTGATGGGTAATGACGCCTCACTGACCAATTAACTCCCGACCGGGGTTGTATAACCAGTGGGTGAAGTTGGACGGATGAGATGATCTTTGAGACACTCATCTCGCGACCGTTAATGAAATTAGGGTTTTGAAGAGGTGCGCAAGCATCACTCTTCAGCTTGGTCGAAACCAAGCATGGGAAGGATTTCGGAGAGGACCAACCGGGCGTGCATGTAGATAGCATGCCGGTGTACACGTCCATGTCTCACTGTCCCATGAAGGTGCGATCTAGGCCACTCAATTTGACCGGCAAAGAGGAGTGGTTGAGATCGATTTTGCAATAGGAAATTGATGCCGCAAAAGGCCGCGCATCATGCTCTTTTCCGGCGCACGTTCCAAGACGACCTAACTTGGTCGGTCTTGGCCGATTGGTTTGACGTGAAGATGGCAAGCTGGTGTTCATGCCTATACCTGAATATCCCATTAAAACATGATCCGAGCCACCCAAATCGTCCGGCGAAGTTGAGCGGTCAAGATCAATTTGTGGTTTGGGAGGCGTGGCCACGCTAGTTTGGGCGCACGTTTTGGATTAACCAGGCATGATATGCCTTAGCCGAACACATGAGGAGGTAGATGGGCCCACGGTGGTCATGCTGGTATGACCGGACCTGCTTAATCTAATCTGTGACCCTCCATTCGTGCCGGAGAAGATGGACGCGCGTGATGGCTTGAAACCCTAATTTTGGCTTTCCAAAGCCGTGCGCCATATCTTGTTTGGGTGACAATTTTGTCACGACCAACCATGGTTGGTTTTGACCGATTGGTCAAGTGTGTAGGCGGGCCCACGGTGATCGTGTTGACATGCTCTGGGCCCTTTGAATCTACATCTACACCCTCCATCTATACCTGCGAAGATGGATGGTTGAGACTGCTTTGCAACACATGTAATATGCCGCAAACCCTAATTTAGGGTTTTCCGTCCATAATGCTTGGTATGAACGGTTTCTTGGCAAGCTAGGCCAATGACCGACCATGCGGGGTCGGCCGTGGGTATTCCATACCGCTTGGGGGTGATGGAATTGTTCCGGGTCATCCAATCATGCTTATGGAGTTGGATGACTGCGATCGAATCATATCCGGACTGATACGGTCAGTCCGGATGCTCAATCGGGCTAGTATAACACACCGAGAGGGGCTCAATCGGGCTAGTATAACACACCGAGAGTCACCAGTACGGGTATTTCGTACATGGTTTCATTATAGTGCTTGGAGGTTCGTGTTACTCTGTAAGAGTAACACTCGATCGTCATGCCACACCGATAATGAGTACCGAAAATACAAAGGCTGATATGAAATTCACGGGATGGGATTGTTGCTACATGCTCCAACCTGGAGGAATTTCATGTATTCACAGAATGGGATTGTTGCTACATGCTCTATTCTTGGTGAATTAAGTGAGGGAGTATCCAACACTTATAAATGGCTTTATCTTTTACAAGATGTCAGCGCATGATTTTTTTTCAAGGTTTTTTACAAATTTAACCTTGAAAGAAAATCCACCATCAACATTAAGTCCCCTGCCTAGCACATAATGGTTACACTATTGTGTGGTAGGCATGAGATGGTGACATACATATGTGAGAAAGACAGGATAAAAGGAGTTTACCCGGAAGAGTGTTGGCCGACCGCTAGTTTCCCACGTCGTCACGCTTGTATGGAATCCCTTGGTGGGGCCGGTTTCTTTCTTTGGGTATTTGAATCAAAAGAGGAAACCAAATAAGGGAGGAATCCTTCTTCTATTGGGATTCCTCTAATTTTTGTCTATAAAAGAGACAAAACCCTTTTCTTTTTTCCTCACGAAATTTTCTTTTTCATCATCAAGCAGCTCCCGTCCGTGACCTTGCTGCCGCCGCCGACCGCCGTTGCTGCTGCTGTTGCCGTTGCCGGAACTGCTACTGTGCGCCGCCGTCCGAGGTAGTTTTTTTTTTTTTTTTTTTAAAAGGTAAAACCCTAGTTTGTTAGGTAAACACCTTTTGTAAGACATGTATATGCTTAGCTTTTTCCACCATTTGGCTTGAATCCCATAGACACGATTCCCATGAATAAAGAAAATCGTGTTATGATGCATGCGGATGAATGAATGCGGGCCCGCCGTGTATGCCGGAACATGGGTCTTACTCACATATGCTTGACTGAAATTTACACCGAACTTGAAACTTGTACCGGACTTGAAACCAATACTGATCGAAATTTGTACCGGACTTGAAACCAATACCAGGCCATCGAAAGTTGTACCGGGACTTGAAACCAATACTGATCGAAATCAATACCGAGACTAAAATTTGTACCGGACTTGAATGGTGTTTGAACCGGCCATTGTGTGCTCCGATGTGAATTGCGTCTTGCCGTGTGTGACTACATCTCTCCTGTGCTTTCATACAAGTTCTAACTCATGTCTTTTATTTCATTGTGGAAGAAAAGAATCCATGTTGAGATGTCTTCTGGAGATAATGCTGGTGCCAAGTCAGGAAGTGTTGACAGCTTCAAAGATATGCCGAACATCGATGATGAATTATTCACCTCGCCTTTTCCAAACATTAGGAAACATCCTTCTCATAAGATAGTCTTGCTTTCCGATTCGGAAAATATGGAAGCGATCCATTCTCTTCTTCAAAGACTTGTGATGAGATTTTGTCTCCTGAGAAACGAATATCCGCCTTCTCCTATTGACTTCAAGACTTGCCATGCTCCACTTTGGGTTCTTATGAAGGTTGGATGAGACGCATGTTGAGTAATAAGGGCATTAAGGACAATTTGACCAAAGCGCAGATCCTCAATGCGGTCATGGCATCTGCTACTCTCGAAATTAGGAAAGACATCGCGGGTTTGATTACCTTCATTTCTCGGTGGCGTATTTCTACTCACACAGACCATATCTAGATGAGGAGAGATGACTATTACTTTGGAGAGTGTGGCTGCATGAATGAACCCGCATGTTCTTTGGAAGTCTCTCTTACGAGCTCTCGATACGGAACAAAGTAACTATGGTGCTATACTTCAAAAAGTGGCGGAATTCGACACCTGGACAAAGAAGAGAAAAAAGATGCGAGATGCTTTTACACTGGTGGGTGTCGGAGTGGTCTCTGCACCCAGAGCCGGATCAAGAGTTGGAAAATGAGCTCAGTGTGATTGCGTTCCTGTCTTTATGGCTATCTAGGGATATATTCGATGATGGTTCTGGAAAGAAGACCATTAGAAATGACCTTGTTAAGATTGCTATAAGGCTGGCGAAGGGCGAAGTTCTTCCTTTAGGCGCATTGTTCCTTGGATCACCGTATTCTCATCTGGACGCTTTAGCAATGGACATGCATGTTTCTAACGGGTACAAGAAGGTGGAGTCGCACGTTCACTTCGCTTTTCTTCAGGCGCTCTTATGGGAACACTTCAAAAGCTACGCTCCTACTCCTGCAAATTCAATCAACAACTTGTATGGTGGCTCGATAATACTCCGCTGGAATAAGAGGCGTCCCAAAGCCGGCGCGAGACTTGTGGGCATATTTGACAATGTGTCTTCTGTAGATTTCCGTCCATGGGGGCCAATCCACCCTTCCATTGTTCAGCCAAAGACTTTTGCTATCGCTTCTGACGATCCTGATGTTGTGTTGTGTACCGATGTCGAAACTATGAAATCCGAGAACTTATTTACTCGCGCAAATGCATTCCAGGATATGTCCCGTCTCTATTTAACGGAGAATTTTCCGTGACTCCGTATAATATTGATGGGCTGCTCGCCAAATGGGATTTGATCGGGTGTCCCATTTATTCGTTCACCAAGGGTTAGAAAGAATCTCTCCCGAATATTCTTAACGCTGGCATGTTTTGGAACGAGTGAGCCTTCCCTTCTGGCCTATTGGGAGCAACCCAGTGGTAACCGATAAGTACAAGGAATTTTGGAGCAGGCAACTGTTGATTTTCCAGGAATTCTCGGAGAGTATTGTGACAGTTTCCATGGTGAACCATCTTCCGACGTTTTGAAAAAGCATTTCCGGTTGAAGCCACTTCCGGCCAAACGGACCGGAGCCGAGGATTGCAGTCCCCAAGCGGAGAGAGAGATCCAAGAGGCGTGCATGTGGTTCTATGATCCTCAATTCCTCCAATATGCAGGTATTTAAATTTCTTCCCGTTGGTTCCTTTATTTCTCCAAAGGTGAATCTTTCTAAGAGTAATTCTTGCTTGAAATCGGGGGATTCCGAAAGAGAATGTCTTCACAAGGTCAAGGCGCGTATTCGTAATGAGAAGGTCAAGCGGACTGATCTTCATGCTTTGAGAAGTCTGGAGAAACTGATCTTCATGTTGAGAAGTCTGGAGAAACTGATCTTCATGCTGAGAAGTCTGGAGAAACTGATCTTCGTGTTGAGAAGTCTGGAGAAACCGCTCCTTTTCCCGACCATGACAGAGATGATGCAAGCTCGGTTGGACAAGCCGCCTCTCTGAGTGATCTTGTTGACGGGGTCGTGATGGAAATTAGTACCCAGAGCGAAGTAGATGCCGGAAGGGGTATAAAAAAGGTAGCGTCTGCAATAATTGAGGCGGCTCCCCTTGAAATCCGTCTTGAGCAGGTTCCAGTGAATATGGCTATTGTGGTGACTTCTTCCGAAAGGCCCCCCTGCAACTGACAAGGCTCCTGTGGTTGGTGAATTACCGGTGATGCAGCCTGGGGCTTTGTTCGATCCTCCTTTTACTGTCCCTTATCCAGGTCATGTGTTGGTTGGTGGATTCAGCGTGCCGGTTCAGTTCGAAGAGTTGTACACAACGATATGGGAGAAGCACGACCATATTGCTACCACCACGAAGCTCAAAAGTCGTCTTGCGTTGGTCAACCGCGTCCAAGAAGCTTTAGTTTCTATCCAGGGGATGAGCGTCACGACTGGTCGAACAGTTCGAGGAGATGATTGAAGATTGGAGGTGCCATCGGGACGTGTTTGCGCAAAGATGCACTTCAATGCTCCTTGGTTCTTCAAAGGGTTCTCCAAGATTCAGGAGCTTCGAAATTACAGGATGAAGTCCCTTTGCGGACTGTGTTGCTCGCCAGGAAGAAGAGGTTGAGAAGTTGTCTAAGGAACTGGAGCTGAAACAGGCTGCGCTTCAAAGGATGAAAGTCTCTCTCGCCCAGAAGGACGAGTTGTTGCTGAAGGACTTTCCTTGAAGTATTCGTGATATATACTTGCCTTTTCTTTTAGACGTTTTTCTTTTTTGAGTGATAGTGAGGATTTTCTTTCGTAATTTGACTTCCGGTTTTGAATAGGTAATTGAACTGGTTTATTTTGAGATAGTTTTGTGAATAACTTTTCTGAAAGAGGTTATTTTAAATAGAATTTGCATCTTGGTCATGAATGGTTGCACATGTCATATGAAGTTGCAAATGTGTGTAAGAGGGAGGTATGAAGGGAAACAAATATGGCATTTGATCACTGAGCCTCTTTCTCCATGTGCGGGATGCTAAGTCCCCAGTGAATTCTAAAACTATCCTTCTTGTAAAATTGTTGAGTAGAACTTACTTGCTTTCGAAGCCTCACTTGTATCGAACCGGAGTAGCCTTTCTAAGAAAATCCTCCGCACCAATCTCTCAGAGTTATCGCTCTGGACCAAGCTTCTCCTGAACAATGCGCTTCAAAGCGTTGCATTCACTGGTGGGGTGATGAAGGAACCGGTGGTAATGACAGTACCTCGGGTCCATTACTTCTTGATCAGTGGGCGGACGCCATACCGGGGGTAGCTCCACCTCTCCATTTCGTACCCACGCCTCCAGTAGCTCCAGAATCTTCTTCATTGGGAAGGGGAAATGTAAGTACTTTGAGTCTGGCTTTTCCTGCGTTAGTGGGCGTTGTAACGTCTCTCCGTGGCTTTGATGTGGAACAGGAGATGAAGTTGGAAGATTTGTGAGTGCCATCATATCTGCGGATCGCTTGCCTAGGTAAAGGGATGTGGAAGGTGTCATAATGTCACTGCTGAGTGACCGGATTGAACGTTCCCATCCTCTGTATTCATGTATTTCCTGATTGATTTCTCCTTCCTCAAGCATTTCTTCAGTCGGTTGAAAGGTCGACGCGGATTGGACTGTTTTCCGGGCCTCAACAAGAGTTTTGAGATATAAATCCTCTAGCAGGGCTCCATAGGGTGCAGGCTCTCTTTCTTTATCTGGCGGACATTGCAGTACTCTGGACAAGTCTTTTCCTATGTCTGGACCATGTCGTCCATCTTTCCTGATTCGTTTTCGACTACGTGCTCTTTTTGCTTCTCCACTTGTAAAGGTGTGACTCCTGACTAAGGATTCAACGTTTCTTGCACTGTCTGAGTTGATGCCTATCGACCCTCCTTGTAATTGTCTTTGCTATATCATTCAAAAGGCGAAATGTCTCGCTCGCCTTCTGGTGATACCGGCTTGATTTGCCAAGACATCCTCCAACATTCCAGCTATGCTTCCCATGATATCTGAACCACCTGCGGATTCCGGGTGAGGATACATCGTGAGACGAAAATCGAAGAATTGAGAATTCGATTTTTGTAACCGAGAGATCAACCTCCCACTGTGGTCGCCAATTGTTTATGGGTGAAAACTACTCCTGCAGAATTTGGTAATTTGGGGTGTGGATGAGGAATGAATCTAAACCTTAAACAAATACACACGCGGTGAGTGCTTGTAGATTCGAGAGATCAATCAGGCAAGTCCGGCCTAAACCAAGAAATGGCCGTTCCAGACTTGTTTCGGTCACAAAGTGAAGGAGATGGGGTTGATCTTAGGGAGGGAAGCGAAGAAGGTGTTGAGATTGTGAAGGTGTTGGCTTGCTTATGACTTGTAACGAAAGGTGAGCAGGCTTGTGATTGATGCAAGCGAGGCTCTGGGTGTTGGAATACGTTTTGTATTAACACTTGGTTTTCTGTCTCGTCCGGACTTGTGTTGTTGTTTGAAATAGGGCGGATAACCTATTTATACAAGTCATTGAGCCTTATTCACGTCTCTCGTGGGAAGTGGAGGAAGTGGAGTGATGGAGTAGTGGAGTTGTGCGTCGGTGCCACACGACCAGTCTTGCCCACTTCTCTTGTTCATCTCTAACCGTCCATGACTTCCTAACACGTTCTTGTGATGGCGCGTTGCACGCTGCACGTTGTAAACCGCCAGACCAATACCCTAGTATGTATCCCCCAGTTTGTGACATGATTGATGTCCGGAATGTGTGGATCGTGGATCCACGAAAGATAGCATGTAATCTTTTGATTGAATAATCGCGTTATTCGGGAAGTCGATACTTGTGAAGTACCGTGTGTATTTTATGCGAGTGCGCATCATGGTGTGGTAAAGTGATGGGTAATGACGCCTCACTGACCAATTAACTCCAGACCAGGGATGTATAACCAAGCTAGTGAAGTTGGGCGGATGAGATGATCTTTGAGACACTCATCTGCGACCGTTAATGAAATTAGGGTTTCGAAGAGGTGCGCAGGCATCACTCTTCAGCTTGGTCGAAACCAAGCATGGGAAGGATTTCGGAGAGGACCGACCGGGCGTGCATGTAGATAGCATGCCGGTGTACACGTCCATGTCTCACTGTCCCATGAAGGTGCGATCTAGGCCACTCAATTTGACCTAAAGAGGAGTGGTTGAGATCGATTTTGCAATAGGAAATTGATGCCGCAAAAGGCCGCGCATCATGCTCTTTTCCGGCGTGCGTTCCAAGACGACCTCACTTGGTCGGTCTTGGCCGATTGGTTTGACGTGAAGATGGAAAGCTAGTGTTCATGCCTATACCTGAATATCCCATTAAAACATGATCCGAGCCACCCAAATCGTCCGGCGAAGTTGAGCGGTCAAGATCAATTTGTGGTTTGGGAGGCGTGGCCACGCTAGTTTGGGCGCACGTTTTGGATTAACCAGGCATGATATGCCTTGGCCGAACACATGAGGAGGTAGATGGGCCCACGGTGGTCATCTTTGGTATGACCGGACCTGCTAATCTAATCTGTGACCCTCCATTCGTGCCGGAGAAGATGGACGCGCGTGATGGCTTGAAACCCTAATTTTGGCTTTCCAAAGCCGTGCGCCATCTCTTGTTTGGGTGACAATTTTGTCACGACCAACCATGGTTGGTTTTGACCGATTGGTCAAGTGTGTAGGCGGGCCCACGATGATCGTGTTGACATGCTCTGGGCCCTTTGAATCTACATCTACACCCTCCATCTATACCTGCGAAGATGGATGGTTGAGACTGCTTTGCAACACATGTAATATGCCGCAAACCCTAATTTAGGGTTTTCCATCCATAATGCTTGGTATGAACGGTTTCTTGGCAAGCTAGGCCAATGACCGACCATGCGGGGTCGGCCGTGGGTATTCCATACCTTCTTGGGGGTGATGGAATTGATCTGGGGTCATCCAATCATGCTTATGGAGTTGGATGACTGCGATCAGATCATATTCGGACTGATACGTTCAGTCCGGATGCTCAATCGGGCTAGTATAACACACAGAGGGGCTCAATCGGGCTAGTATAACACACCGAGAGTCGATCAGTACGGGTATTTCGTACATGGTTTCATTATAGTGCTTGGAGGTTCGTGTTACTCTGTAAGAGTAACACTCGGTCGTCATGCCACACCGATAATGAGTACTCGGAAATACAAGGTGATATGAAATTCACAGGATGGGATTGTTGCTACATGCTCCAACATGGAGGAATTTCATGTATTCACAGAATGGGATTGTTGCTACATGCTCCATTCTTGGTGAATTAAGTGAGGGAGTATCCAACACTTATAAATGGCTTTATCTTTTACAAGATGTCAGCGCATGATTTTTTTTCTGGTTTTTACAAATTTAACCTTGAACGAAAATCCACCATCAACATTAAGTCCCCTGCCTAGCACATAATGGTTACACTATTATGTGGTAGGCATGAGATGGTGACATACATATGTGAGAAATACAGGATAAAAGGAGTTTACCCGGAAGAGTGTTGGCCGACCGCTAGTTTCCCACGCCGTCACGCTTGTATGGAATCCCTTGGTGGGGCCGGTTTCTTTCTTTGGGTATTTGAATCAAAAGAGGAAACCAAATAAGGGAGGAATCCTTCTTCTATTGGGATTCCTCTAATTTTTGTCTATAAAAGAGACAAAACCCTTTTCTTTTTTCCTCACGAAATTTTCTTTTTCATCATCAAGCAGCTCCCGTCCGTGACCTTGATGCCGCCGCCGCCGACCGTCGTTGCTGCTGCTGTTGTCGTTGCCGGAACTGCTACTGTGCGCCACCGTCCGAGGTAGGTTTTTTTTTTTTTTTTTTTTTTTAAAAGGTAAAACCCTAGTTTGTTAGGTAAACACCTTTTGTAAGACATGTATATGCTTAGCTTTTTCCACAATTTGGCTTGAATCCCGTAGACACGATTCCCATGAATAAAGAAAATCGTGTTATGATGCATGCGGATGAATGAATGCGGGCCCGCCGTGTATGCCGGAACATGGGTCTTACTCACATATGCTTGACTGAAATTTACACCGAACTTGAAACTTGTACCGGACTTGAAACCAATACCGAGATCGAAATTTGTACCGGACTTGAAACCAATACCCGTGATCGAAAGTTGTCTGTAAACCAATACTTGAAACCAATACCGACTAAAATTTGTACCGGACTTGAATGGTGTTTGAACCGGCCATTGTGTGCTCCGATGTGAATTGCGTCTTGCCGTGTGTGACTACATCTCTCCCGTGCTTTCATACAAGTTCTAACTCCTGTCTTTTATTTCATTGTGGAAGAAAAGAATCCCTGTTGAGATGTCTTCTGGAGATAATGCTGGTGCCAAGTCAGGAAGTGTTGACAGCTTCAAAGATATGCCGAACATCGATGATGAATTATTCACCTCGCCTTTTCCAAACATTAGGAAACATCCTTCTCATAAGATAGTCTTGCTTTCCGATTCAGAAAATATGGAAGCTGATCCATTCTCTTCTTGAACACTTGTGATGAGATTTTGTCTCCGGAGAAACGAATATCCGCCTTCTCCTATTGACTTCAAGACTTGCCATGCTCCACTGGGTTCTTATGAAGGATGGATGAGACGCATGTTGAGTAATAAGGGCATTAAGGACAATTTGACCAAAGCGCAGATCCTCAATGCGGTCATGGCATCTGCTACTCTCGAAATTAGGATAGATATCGCGGGTTTGATTACCTTCATTTCTCGGTGGCGTATTTCTACTCACACAGCCATATCTAGATGGGGAGAGATGACTATTACTTTGGAGAGTGTGGCTGCATTAATGAACCTGCCTGTTGATGGAAGTCTCTCTTACGAGCTCTCTGATACGGAACAAAGTAACTATGGTGCTATACTTCAAAAAGTGGCGGAATTCGACAGTCTGGACAAGGAAGAGAAAAAAAGATGCGAGATGCTTTTACACTGGTGGGTGTCGGAGTGGTCTCTGCCCGACCCGGAGCCGGATCAAGAGTTGGAAAATGAGCTCGGTGTGATTGCGTTCCTGTCTTTATGGCTATCCCGGGGATATATTCGATGATGGTTCTGGAAAGAAGACCATTAGAAATGACCTTGTTAAGATTGTTATAAGGCTGGCGAAGGGCGAAGTTCTTCCTTTAGGTGCATTGTTCCTTGGATCACTGTATTCTCATCTGGACGTTTTAGCAATGGACATGCATGTTTCTAACGGGTACAAGAAGGTGGAGTCGCACGTTCACTTCGCTTTTCTTCAGGCGCTCTTATGGGAACACTTCAAAAGCTACGCTCCTACTCCCGCAAATTCACTCAAAGAACTTGTATGGTGGCTCGAGAATACTCATTTGGAATAAGAGGCGTCCCAAAGCCGGCGCGAGACTTGTGGGCATATTTGACAATGTGTCTTCTCGTAGATTTCCGTCCATGGGGGCCAATCCACCCTTCCATTGTTCAGCCAAAGACTTTTGCTATCGCTTTTGACGGTCCCGATCTTTGTGTTGTGTACCGATGTCGAAACTATGAAATCTGGAGAACTTATTTACCTGAGCAAATGCATTCCAGATATGTCCCGTCTCTATTTAACGGAGAATTTTCCGTGACTCCGTACAATATTGACACATGTGGCTGCTCGCCAAATAGGATTTGATCGGGGTGTCCCATTTATTCGTTCACCAAGGGTTCCGAAAGAATCTCTCCCGAATATTCTTAACGCTGGCATGTTTTTGGAATGGGTGAGCCTTCCCTTCTGGCCTATTGGGAGAAACCCAGTGGTAACCGATAAGTACAAGAAATTTTGGAGCAGGCAACTGTTGATTTTCCAGGAATTCTCGGAGAGTATTGTGACAGGTTTCCGTGGTGAACCATCTTCCGACGTTTTGAAAAAGCATTTCCGGTTAAAGCCACTTCCCGGCCAAACGGACCGGAGCCGAGGATTGCGGTCCCCAAGCGAGAGAGAGATCCAAGAGGCAGGCATGTGGTTCGGTGATCCTCAATTCCTACAATATGCAGGTATTTAAATTTCTTCCCGTTGGTTCCTTTATTTCTCCAGTGTGAATCTTTCTAAGAGTAATTATTGCTTGAAATCAGGGGATTCCGAAAGAGAATGTCTTCACAAGGTCGGCGCGTATTCGAATGAGAAGGTCAAGATGACCGATCTTCATCTTGAGAAGTCCGGAGAAACCGATCTTCATGTTGAGAAGTCTGGAGAAACTGATCTTCATGCTGAGAAGTCTGGAGAAACTGATCTTCGTGTTGAGAAGTCTGGAGAAACTGATCTTCGTGTTGAGAAGTTTGGAGAAACCGCTCCTTTTCCCGACCATGACAGAGATGATGCAAGCTCGGTTGGACAAGCCGCCTCTCTGAGTGATCTTGTTGACGGGGTCGTGATGGAAATTAGTACCCAGAGCGAAGTAGATGCCGGAAGGGGTATAAGAAAGGTAGCGTCTGCAATAATTGAGGCGGCTCCCCTGAAATCCGTCTGAGCGGGTTCCGGTGAATATGGCTATTGTGGTGACTTCTTCCGAAAGGCCCCCGCAACCGACAAGGCTCATGTGGTTGGTGAATTACACGGTGATGCAGCACTGGGGCTTTGTTCGATCCTCCTTTTACTTGTCCCTTATCCAGGTCATGTGTTGGTTGGTGGATTCAAAGATGCTTCTGGTTCGATTCGAAGAGTTGTACACAGCGATATGGGATAAGCACGGCCATATTGCTACCACCACGAAGCTCAAAAGTCGTCTTGCGTTGGTCAACCGCGTCCAAGAAGCTTTAGTTTCTATCCAGGGGATGAGCGTCACGACTGGTCGAGTAGTTTACGAGGAGATGATTGAAGATTGGAGGTGCCATCGGGACGTGTTTGCGCGATCGACTTCAATGCTCCTTGGTTCTTCAAAGGGTTCTCCAAGATTCGGGAGCTTCGAGAAAATACAGGATGAAGTCCCTTCACGGACCGTGTTGCTCGCCGGGAAGAAGAGGTTGAGAAGTTGTCTAAGGAACTGAGTCGAAATAGTCGCGCTTCAAAGGATGAAAGTCTCTCTCGCCCAGAAGGACGAGTTGTTGCTGAAGGACTTTCCTTGAAGTATTCGTGCTATATACTTGCCTTTTCTTTTAGAAGCTTTTCTTTTTTGAGTGATAGTGAGGATTTTCTTTCGTAATTTGACTTCCGGTTTTGAATAGGTAATTGAACTGGTTTATTTTGAGATAGTTTTGTGAATAACTTTTCTGAAAGAGGTTATTTTAAATGGAATTTGCATCTTGGTTATGAATGGTTGCACATGTCATATGAAGTTGCAAATGTGTGTAAGAGGGAGGTATGAAGGGAAACAAATATGGCATTTGATCACTGAGCCTCTTTCTCCATGTGCGGGATGCTAAGTCCCCAGTGAATTCTAAAAATATCCTTCTTGTAAAATTGTTGAGTAGAACTTACTTGCTTTCGAAGCCTCACTTGTATCGAACCGGAGTAGCCTTTCGAAGAAAATCCTCCGCACCAATCTCTCAGAGTTATCGCTCTGGACCAAGCTTCTCCTGAACAATGCGCTTCAAAGCGTTGCATTCACTGGTGGGGTGATGAAGGAACCGGTGGTAATGACAGTACCTCGGGTCCATTACTTCTTGATCAGTGGGCGGACGCCATACCGGGGGTAGCTCCACCTCTCAATTTCGTACCCACGCCTCCAGTAGCTCCAGAATCTTCTTCATCGGGAAGGGGAAATGTAAGTACTTTGAGTCTGGCTTTTCCTGCGTTAGTGGGCGTTGTAACGTCTCTCCGTGGCTTTGATGTGGAACAGGAGATGAAGTTGGAAGATTTGTGAGTGCCATCATATCTGCGGATCGCTTGCCTAGGTAAAGGGATGTGGAAGGTGTCATAATGTCACTGCTGAGTGACCGGATTGAACGTTCCCATCCTCTGTATTCAGGTATTTCCTGATTGATTTCTCCTTCCTAAAGCATTTCTTCAGTCGGTTGTAAGGTCGACGCGGATTGGACTGTTTTTCGGGCTTCATCAAGAGTTTTGAGATATAAATCCTCTAGCAGGGCTCCATAGGCTGCAGGCTCTCTTTCTTTATCTCGCGGACATTGCAGTACTCTGGACAAGTCTTTTCCTATGTCTGGACCATGTCGTCCATCTTTCCTGATTCGTTTTCGACTACGTGCTCTTTTTGCTTCTCCACTTGTAAAGGTGTGACTCCTGACTAAGGATTCAACGTTTCTTACACTTGGGCTCGAGTTGATGCCTATCGACCCTCCTTGTAATTGTGCTTTGCTATATCATTCAAAAGGCGAAATGTCTCGCTCCGCCTTCCGGTGATACCGCTTGATTTTCCAAGACATCCTCCAACATTCCAGCTATGCTTCCCATGATATCTCGAACCACTGCGGATTCCGGTGAGGATACATCGTGAGACGAAAATTGAAGAATTGAGAATTCGATTTTTTGTAACCGAGAGATCAACCTCCCACTGTGGTCGCCAATTGTTTATGGGTGAAAACTACTCCTGCAGAATTTGGTAATTTGGGGTGTGGATGAGGAATGAATCTAAACCTTAAACAAATGCACTAACGCGGTGAGTGCTTGTAGATTCGAGAGATCAATGCGTGCAAGTCCGGCCTAAACCAAGAAATGGCCGTTCCGGACTTGTTTCGGTCACAAAGTGAAGGAGATGGGGTTGATCTTAGGGAGGGAAGCGAAGAAGGTGTTGAGATTGTGAAGGTGTTGGCTTGCTTATGACTTGTAACGAAAGGTGAGCAGGGCTTGTGATTGATGCAAGCAAGCTCAGGGTGTTGGAATACGTTTTGTATTAACACTTGGTTTTCTGTCTCGTCTGGACTTGTGTTGTTGTTTGAAATAGGGCGGATAACCTATTTATACAAGTCATTGAGCCTTATTCACGTCTCTCGTGGGAAGTGGAGGAAGTGGAGTGATGGAGTAGTGGAGTTGTGCGTCGGTGCCACACGACCGCCTTGCCCACTTCTCCTGTTCATCTCTAACCGTCCATGACTTCCTAACACGTTCTTGTGATGGCGCGTTGCACGCCGCACGTTGTAAACCGCCGGACCAATACCCCGGTATGTATCCCCCGGTTTGTGACATGATTGATGTTCGAATGTGTGGATCGTGGATCCACGAAAGATAGCATGTAATCTTTGAATTGAATAACTGCGTTATTCGTGAAGTCGATACTAGTGAAGTACTGTGTATTTTATGAAGTACCGTGTGTATTTTATGCGGTATCACTCTTGACTTGCATCATGGTGTGGTAAAGTGATGGGTAATGACGCCTCACCGACCAAAAATTAACTCCTCAAAATATAAATATAGCAAGACGATCCACAGAGGGTCTAGGTTGTATTGTTATGGTTTCCATATAAAACACCGAAGGTTTTGTGATTGTGTAAATAAAAATAAAATAAAAGCAAAACAATAAAAAGTAAACACGGTGAAGTTGGTTTTCAACACAATAACTAGAATTGATATTTTAATCTCAACTTTTATCAAAGATGAGATGATCTTTGAGACACTCATCACTAATCAAGTTTAATTCCCTAGATGCATTAGTTAAATCGCCAATGAAATTAGGGGTTTTGAAGAGGCTACTTGTATTCATCACTTTTGCATCAATCTCTTCGATTCGCCTTGGTCGAAACCAAGCATGGGAAGGATTTCCATAACCAATAATAAAATCTAGGAGAGGACCATGGTGTAAAACCCTAGAACAAAAGTAGAGGAAAAAGAATAAAAGATGTCCAAAAAAGATAAGATTTTCATGTAGAAAATAGCATGCCACCAAGCCCATGTGTGAAATACCCATGGAAAATGTCCAAAATACACGTCCATGTCTCGATCGGCGTGTCCCATGAAGGTGCGATCTAGGCCACTCAATTTGACCGGCAAACCATACCTTCAGGAGTGGTTGAGATCGATTTTGCAATCAGGAAATTGATGCCGCAAAAGGCCGCGCATCATGCTCTTTTCTCGGTCCACTGAACTCAATTGCAATTACAAAACATCAGGCCAACACCACAGCTACCACCTGCGCGTTCCAACCATAAGACGACCCTCGGCTGGCCATTGCAAACTCATTGTTCTAAATGTGGCATCCACATGCCCATATGTTATCATACCCATACAACACAGACCCAAGCATCACCAAATACGTCGGTCTTTCTCAATCTCGTCTCACCCTCACTCCAATAGTGCTTGACTAATGGATTCAAAACCCATCTTCACTTCATTTGTCAATCCCGAGTCCTCAATCGTCCCGATCTCATCCTCTCATAAATCGAACCCTAATTCTTCCAACCAACCACAAACCCATCTATAGACGTGAAGATGGAAAGATACATAATTCACACGAAAAATAGCAAAGAAAGCATAAACTCTATATAGTAAATACGGTCTTTTCGAGGCTGCGTTCCAAAGACGACCTGGCTCGGTCTTGGCGATTGGTTTGACGTGAAGATGGAAGGCTCATGCCTATACCCGAATATCCCATTAAAACATGATCCGAGCCACCCAAATCGTCCGGCGAAGTTGAGCGGTCAAGATCAATTTGTGGTTTGGGAGGCGTGGCCACGCTAGTTTGGGCGCACGTTTTGGATTAACCAGGCATGATATGCCTTGGCCGAACACATGAGGAGGTAGATGGGCCCACGGTGGTCATGCTTTGGTATGACCGGACTCCGCTAATCTAATCTGTGACCCTCCATTCGTGCCGGAGAAGATGGACGCGCGTGATGGCTTGAAACCCTAATTTTGGCTTTCCAAAGCCGTGCGCCATCTCTTGTTTGGGTGACAATTTTGTCACGACCAACCATGGTTGGTTTTGACCGATTGGTCAAGTGTGTAGGCGGGCCCACGGTGATCGTGTTGACATGCTCTGGGCCCTTTGAATCTACATCTACACCCTCCATCTATACCGCGAAGATGGATGGTTGAGACTGCTTTGCAACACATGTAATATGCCGCAAACCCTAATTTAGGGTTTTCCGTCCATAATGCTTGGTATGAACGGTTTCTTGGCAAGCTAGGCCAATGACCGACCATGCGGGGTCGGCCGTGGGTATTCCATACCTGCTTGGGGGTGATGGAATTGATCTGGGGTCATCCAATCATGCTTATGGAGTTGGATGATCATGATCGAATCATATCCGGACTGATACGGTCAGTCCGGATGCTCAATCGGGCTAGTATAACACACCGAAAGGGGCTCAATCGGGCTAGTATAACACACCGAGAGTCAGCCTGTACGGGTATTTCGTACATGGTTTCATTATAGTGCTTGGAGGTTCGTGTTACTCTGTAAGAGTAACACTCAGTCGTCATGACGCACTGATAATGAGTACTGGAAATACAAGGCTGATATGAAATTCACAGGATGGGATTATTGCTACATGCTCCAACATGGAGGAATTTCATGTATTCACAGAATGGGATTGTTGCTACATGCTCCATTCTTGGTGAATTAAGTGAGGGAGTATCCAACACTTATAAATGGCTTTATCTTTTACAAGATGTCAGCGCATGATTTTTTTTCTGGTTTTTTACAAATTTAACCTTGAACAAAAATCCACCATCAACAAAAGGTTTCCTCTGAATAAGAAATTTGTAAAATGTTGGTGAGTATGTAAGCCTGAAAATCACTTGGTCATGATGGTTTCCTTCCGGGCTTTTATGAAACTCAATATGATATCATAAACAATGACGTATGTATGCTACAAAAAAAAATTCTTATATGGCTTCATCGAAACACTACTAAACCAAACAATATATTATTGTTGGTACCAAAAGTCAAGAATCCAACAAAACTAATATACGACAGGACAATAGCAATATGCAATTCCCCATATAAGCTAATCCCTAGGCTAACGACAAGGCAAATAAAGATTGTATCTTTAATAAGGTGTGACCTCGTTTTCAATTCGCTTATGTTCTATGTAGCCAAATTTTTGAATTTCTCTTGGACATGAACTTATAAAGTTATTCAAAAATTCAAGGGGAAGAAAATGGGTGACAATCATATGGCTTTGGAGTTGTATATGTATATGAAAAGGAGGCGGTATCAAGTACACCACCAACTTTTTTGTTTGGAAACGTGTATGGAAAAAACTTGTCAAAATAAGTTGTATAGATAAAAAAAATGAGACCATGTAATATGTAGACAAGTTTTTCTTAGACGAACTCAAAAATCAATATCCAAGAATCAACCTAGTATGTCCCCGAAATGTATCCGCACCGAATTCCAACAAGAGAAAGTCTTGTAATATAAAATTTCAAGATACAAATTTTTAAGAATAAATCTTGTAGGTTCAGCACAGTATTTTAGGCTTGAAAACTATCTAGGTTGTAACGTACTTGTGATATTTCTATTATAAAGATAAACAATATAATGCGAAAGAGAAATAACATAAGACACCAAAAAATTTGTTAGCGAGGAAAACTGTAATGTGTAGAAACACCCCGTGACCTATGTAATTGAGCTGCGAGGTTACAAAATTAACTTGCATTTCCCCGCATCATGTCGATCACTTAAGATTAATGGAAGAGGGAGGTCATGAGACCCGACATACGACATGTGTAGCTCGTAGGAGATGGGGAGGATGTGGTTTCCACTTGACTGTGTATTTATCATCCTTCGTCTAGGTAATGGAGTGTCTATATGTTTATACTACCACCACAAAGACTAACCATGTTTTCTTTGTTTAGTCGTAATTGATGTCAAATGCTATGGGAGTTTCATGATTCAAATGAGACTCTTAAAAAATATTGGGTTATCTTTCACTCACCAACCGATAGTGTCTGTTGATTATCAAGTTCTTTGGTAGTGTTGTGATATTTTGTTGTTTTACCCACTATAAGTTGGGGATAGCTTTGTAATCTTATAATCAAACTTAAACCAAGAACAAGTTCTAGTAGTTGGAATGATTCAGGTTTGCTCGTGTACAATAAAGGTGATCCAAGTTTCTAGCGATCAAAAGCGACACCATTGTGCATAAATATTAGGTTTTTTCCTTTTTCTTTTTCTTTTTGATCATTTTTTCCGGTCTTTGAAGAGTTTGAACTTAGGTCACTGGTATCATAACCCAATGACTTTACCGGTTTGAACTTAGGTCACTTTGGTATCATAACCTAATGACTTTACCATTATGCTATAGTGACATCTTTCTTGTGTTAGTAATAAAATGTTGTGCATAATTGATCGGTGCTTCTAAACATGCACCAGAGCACAAAAACAGAATGAAAACAACCCCTCACATTGACGTGGGCCATGCCCTGTGGGGATTAGCAAGGGGGCACTTTTGGGCCCCACCATGAAGGGAGGCGTGAGAGGGACGGTACTTTTGGGCCCCACCATGAAGGGAGGCGTGAGAGGGACGGTTTTAGTTTTGTTTTGTTGCTCGGTACGCTTTAGAATTTTTGTTGAAAATTAGCATAAGGGTGTATCATTTTGTCAACATCTTCTCGTCCTTGTTGCTTAATCTCTATAAACATGTGGGTAAAGTTAGTAGGAACTGGTATACATGTTGGTTTAAGGGATTCTCTTGTAAGAATCGAATTGAAAATTCTTAGACTTCTTATGTCAATGGTTTTGTTGCTTTCAAGCGAAGTCACAAGCTTAATATGACTAGAAAGAGCCCTGGCAAAAGTGGAATACAAGCACCATCGCAATATACATGATCTCAATTCCCAGTTTGATATGCTTCATCAATCAAATATACAATTACTTCTTCTGATTGTACTTCAATTTTGCAGATATAAGTTGTTGAGATTATTAGTCCCACATTGTCTGGGCAATCTAAGATCATGCGGTTTATAATCCTCAGGGTCAATCCACTCATCGCCAATTGGTTTTGAGTTGGATGCCCATATTCTAACATGGTATCGGAGCAGGCTATTTGCGGCGAGTCATTGATTGCGCCTTTACTCGGCGTCACCCGATTTAATTGTCTCCACGTGTTAGACCCAACGAGGCGACACGTGAGGGGCGTGTTGAGATTATTAGTCCCACATTGTATGGGAAATCCACCTGGAATCCTTTTATTCATACTATGGAAAAAGATCAATTTTGATGCCTCCTTTATTGACTGCTCTGTCTCTTCTGGCATAGGACTAATAGTGAGAAATTCTGCAGGACACTGCAATGGAGTGCGATGTACTCCCATCAAGTGTTAGAGCATAACTCGGTTGAAACCACCAAGCGTTGGCATGTCAAGTTTGGTTGTCATATTTTAGTGAATCAAAACTCAATTAAAGAGTCGCTTGATTATATACTAGAGACAACTTCGTATAGGTTAGGCTAGAAAGATTAGGATAATGAGACATACAAGTATTACTCAAGACTTGAAGAATGTGAAGAAGTAACAAGCTATATCGACAACATCATCCTTCCTCTTGAGGTTAGTAATATTTTGACTTGAAATGTTTCATTCCCAACGTATCTTTCAAGTCGTGCTATATTGAAAACATAATCTGAAGATGTGAATGATTATACTCTAGTAGACATAGTGTTAAGGAATTAGAATACGAACTATAACACTTATCTTTTGAACTTCGTATATAATACATCGACATAATCGTATGAATGCTATTGTGATTATGTGTATGGGTAAAGGTGAAGGTGAAGATTTCATCCTAGGAAACAATGTTTACATTCGTTTAAAGGAAGTACATTCATGAACTTGTTTTATGAATCGAAAGGGAAATCACTAGGCTTATTGGTATTGTTATTCGTTGCATATCTTTGGATTACCAATATGTGTGAGTTAGTAGAACTGATCATAACTTGTTATGTATCTTGGTAAAACTAGTCACAATGCCTAACTTATATATTGGTATGACTTTTATTAGTGTAGCTGATCCTAAGTAATCACCTTAGATGGTATGATCGATATTTGTAATTGGTGTAACCGATCCTAGTAATTGGTATGACCGATCACAAAAGAGTTGTAATTGATCCTTATAATTGGCGTAACCGGTCCTGGTAATTGGTGTAACCGATCCTAGTGACTAGTGCAACCGATCACAAGTAATACCATGAGAATATGGTAACCAGTCCTGGTAATTGACGTAAACGATCCTGGTAACTGATGTAACCGATCCCAGTAACCATATTAAGGTAGAACCGATCCTTGTGTTTGGTATAACCGTAAACCCATGATTAGTGTATTGATATTTGATCAATCACATTGTTCTTGGAAATCAGATGAACCAGTTCTAACTTGTTTGGAAGTGTGGTATAATCGGTTCCAAGATTGTAAATATGAAAAAGGATTTACAAAGAATAAGATGTCGACATACTTTGAACATGTTCTGTAACTCTTATTTTTATTGTTCAAAGATATTCCTTAATAACTAAAGGAGATCCCGAACCGAAATAAGTTGAGAATCTTTTAATTAAGGTTGTTAATTTTATATGCTTTTAATTACCAGCAATTAAATTGCATATCTCTGGAAAATAAAAATTGGTAATGTGCATTTACTAATTGGAGATTTTTTAGTGAGATTTCAGTTAATATTGGACAGAGCATTTCCATGAATTATGAAAACCGATTTGGAAATATATTGTGTATCTTAAGAATATTTCGGTTTTGGAAATTCCTTGGTGTCCAAACTTCCTTGGTCTATATATACCCAAGTTTGCATTTCGAGCAAACTATCCTAAGAACCAGCAAAACTACCTTGTTGTGTTGTTACTGGTGGAGTCGTCTATTCGAAGAGGAAAGTACCCTAATTAGGCGAAATCTCTTACGACCGCTCGTTTAAATACTTCTGTGGGATCAAGAAGCTCTACGAGTATTGTTGGTGGGAAACTAGATAATTGCAGTATCACTAGTTTTCGATTTGATTTGATTGACTAACGGTTGTTGAACTTTGATTGCACCTAGTTTGTTTATTCTTGGGAATCTTCTCTTCTGATATAAGATTCACTCAAACTAGATCGAAGTGTCGACGGGATCTTTAGAACTGTTTGTAGATCTAAAGACGTCTTGTGATAATCCATTGTTAACAGACTCCGTTTTGTGCGTGATTGATCACAAGAGATTCAAGTTGTGGTGTGCAGGTGTTTATTGGAGATTTAAGAAGATTTGAAGACAAAGAAGATTTCTTATTTGGGTTCATAATCTTTGGTGTGCACAAAACTTGATCGGCTGGGATCCAACTATAATCGGTTTATCTTTGATAGATTTGATTGATTAGTTGCGTAGATCGGCATCATTATATAGTATCTTGATAAATCATATTTTTGATTGCAAAATCTAAACTCGGCTACTTTGGTAGTTGTTGGATAGATAGATCTAAACCCGACAAAGGAGTTTATTGGATTGAACAGAAGAGACTTTGTCTAACTCATATCACTGAGATTGAATAGAGTTGTTACCGAACATATTTGTTGTTCCTTTACTGTTTGGAATACGAACCAAACGAATTGTTCCAGTGCGTGCACTTATTGAATGTCGGAAGCGCAGGGATACTGAAGAATCTAGGTGAACTATAGGTTTAGTTGCTTGGTCTCAACTATACGAAGTTGGTTTGATTTTTTATAGCGGCTTAATTATGAGAGTATTCAATTCTGGACTAGGTCCCGGGGTTTTTCTGCATTTGCGGTTTTCTCGTTAACAAAATCTTGTTGTGTCATTTACCTTTGTTTTCCGCAATTATAATTGTTGTTATTATAATTTAAAGTAAATTACACAAACGTTAACTCCATATTACTTGATAGTGGTCCTATAGAGTTTGGTTAAGTCCGAACCTATTATCAAGTAATCACACTTTCATTGTTGTATTGTCTCGATCTCGTATCCGTAGACGATCACACAAAGTGTGAGTACCGATTCGTTGTATTGTCTCGACTCAGTCCATAGACAATCACTTTCGGTAAGAGGACTTATGGGTGGAAAAGTTTAAGATTGTGGTATATTTTGGTACCCTCGTCTTTTCATCAAGGCATTAGATGCAGAAAAAGCTGAGGCATAAGAAGCTCTGGCAGCAGTTACATGAGCTAATGTAAAAGGGATATGAAGGATTCATCTAGAAGGGGATTGCTTGAACGTTGTAAAAGCTATCCAGGGAAACTCGGCCTCGGTAAAATGGACAACCAGTAATATAATTGGGGATATTCTTTACATTTTAGCAGATTTTGAACAATGGAAATGTAGCTACATCCACAGAGATGCAAATAGTCTAACGGATACCCTAGCTAAATTTGCAAAAACTCAACTAGCTTTAGTAGAGCGACAATTTAATTGGCCTACTTGGATCAATACTCTAATTTCAAGTGACCAAAACAATGTTATAGCTTCTTAATTATTTCAATAAAAGCTAATTTCCTATTAAAAAAAAAAAGTCTGGCAATCTAAGATCCTGCGGTTTATAACCCTTGGGGCCACTCTACTCATCGCCAATTGGTTTTGAGTTGGATGCCCATATTCTAACATAAGCAAATAATACATTAACAAATGGGAAGATTTTAAGGTTGTTTAAACACTAGAGATTCGAAGTCAATCCCAGAAGTCGAAGACCAAAACAGTTCCCTTTGTGGAAAGCTAACTTTTTTGTTTTTAAAAATCATTCTAACTTTTGGATTTTCGACTTAATTAAGTCGAAAAGTAATTTTTAAAGTGTATCCAAACATCCTATCAAATGTAACTTTTGTAAGCAGATTTCTGGTGACCATTTATACAATGAGTCAGAAAGTGCCACCAAGTATCATCATGTCAATGTGGATAAAAGAATACCAAGAAACATAATAGATTTTCTCCGTTATTATTTTTTTTTTAACAAAAGGCTCATGGTGGAGTAAGAGGAAAAACCCTGAAAAACTTTTTTCTAGTCATTTATGATGGATAAGTATTACTTCTTCTCCTACTTTGTACGAAAGTTTTATAAAGGTGTTTATGGGTGAAAACTACTCCTGCAGAATTTGGTAATTTGGGGTGTGGATGAGGAATGAATCTAAACCTTAAACAAATGCACTGCGCGGTGAGTGCTTGTAGATTCGAGAGATCAATGCATGCAAGTCCGGCCTAAACCAAGAAATGGCCGTTCCAGGACTTGTTTCGGTCACAAAGTGAAGGAGATGGGGTTGATCTTAGGGAGGGAAGCGAAGAAGGTGTTGAGATTGTGAAGGTGTTGGCTTGCTTATGACTTGTAACAGAAAGGTGAGCAGGCTTGTGATTGATGCAAGCAGGCTCTGGGTGTTGGAATACGTTTTGTATTAACACTTGGTTTTATGTCTCGTCTGGACTTGTGTTGTTGTTTGAAATAGGGCGGAGAACCTATTTATACAAGTCATTGAGCCTTATTCACGTCTCTCATGGGAAGTGGAGGAAGTGGAGTGATGGAGTAGTGGAGTTGTGCGTCGGTGCCACACGACCCGGTCTTGCCCACTTCTCCTGTTCATCTCTAACCGTCCATGACTTCCTAACACGTTCTTGTGATGGTGCGTTGCACGCCGCACGCCGTAAACCGCGAGACCAATACCCCAGTATGTATCCCCCAGTTTGTGACATGATTGATGTCTGGAATGTGTGGATCGTGGATCCACGAAAGATAGCATGTAATGCTGAATTGAATAACTGCGTTATTCAGGAAGTCGATACTTGTGAAGTACCGTGTGTATTTTATGCAGGTACTGCATCATGGTGTGGTAAAGTGATGGGTAATGACGCCTCACTGACCAATTAACTCATGACCAGGGTTGTATAACCAAGCTGGTGAAGTTGGACGGATGAGATGATCTTTGAGACATTCATCTGCGACCGTTAATGAAATTAGGGTTTTGAAGAGGTGCGCAAGCATCACTCTTCAGCTTGGTCGAAACCAAGCATGGGAAGGATTTCGGAGAGGACCAACCGGGCGTGCATGTAGATAGCATGCCGGTGTACACGTCCATGTCTCACTGTCCCATGAAGGTGCGATCTAGGCCACTCAATTTGACCGGCAAAGAGGAGTGGTTTAGATCGATTTTGCAATAGGAAATTGATGCCGCAAAAGGCCGCGCATCATGCTCTTTTTCCGGCGCGCGTTCCAAGACGACCTAACTTGGTCGGTCTTGGCCGATTGGTTTGACGTGAAGATGGCAAGCTGGTGTTCATGCCTATACCTGAATATCCCATTAAAACATGATCCGAGCCACCCAAATCGTCCGGCGAAGTTGAGCGGTCAAGATCAATTTGTGGTTTGGGAGGCGTGGCCACGCTAGTTTGGGCGCACGTTTTGGATTAACCAGCATGATATGCCTTGGCCGAACACATGAGGAGGTAGATGGGCCCACGTTGGTCATGCTTTGGTATGACCGGACTCGCTTAATCTAATCTGTGACCCTCCATTCGTGCCGAGAAGATGGACGCGCGTGATGGCTTGAAACCCTAATTTTGGCTTTCCAAAGCCGTGCGCCATCTCTTGTTTGGGTGACAATTTTGTCACGACCAACCATGGTTGGTTTTGACCGATTGGTCAAGTGTGTAGGCGGGCCCACGGTGATCGTGTTGACATGCTCTGGGCCCTTTGAATCTACATCTACACCCTCCATCTATACCTGCGAAGATGGATGGTTGAGACTGCTTTGCAACACATGTAATATGCCGCAAACCCTAATTTAGGGTTTTCCGTCCATAATGCTTGGTATGAACGGTTTCTTGGCAAGCTAGGCCAATGACCGACCATGCGGGGGCGGCCGTGGGTATTCCATACCTGCTTGGGGGTGATGGAATTGATCTGGGGTCATCCAATCATGCTTATGGAGTTGGATGATCACGATCGATCATATCCGGACCGATACGGTCAGTCCGGATGCTCAATCGGGCTAGTATAACACACCGAGAGGGGCTCAATCGGGCTAGTATAACACACCGAGAGTCACACATACGGGTATTTCGTACATGGTTTCATTATAGTGCTTGGAGGTTCGTGTTACTCTGTAAGAGTAACACTCAGTCGTCATGCCGCACTGATAATGAGTACTGAAAATACAAGGCTGATATGAAATTCACAGGATGGGATTGTTGCTACATGCTCCAACATGGAGGAATTTCATGTATTCACAGAATGGGATTGTTGCTACATGCTCCATTCTTGGTGAATTAAGTGAGGGAGTATCCAACACTTATAAATGGCTTTATCTTTTACAAGATGTCATGTAGCATGATTTTTTTTCTGGTTTTTTACAAATTTAACCTTGAACGAAAATCCACCATCAACAAAAGGTTTCCTCTGAATAAGAAATTTGTAAAATGTTGGTGAGTATGTAAGCCTGAAAATCACTTGGTCATGATGGTTTCCTTCCGGGCTTTTATGAAACTCAATGGGATATCATAAACAATGACGTATGTATGCTACAAAAAAAAATTCTTATATGGCTTCATCGAAACACTACTAAACCAAACAATATATTATTGTTGGTACCAAAAGTCAAGAATCCAACAAAACTAATATACGACAGGACAATAGCAATATGCAATTCCCCATATAAGCTAATCCCTAGGCTAACGACAAGGCAAATAAAGATTGTATCTTTAATAAGGTGTGACCTCGTTTTCAATTCGCTTATGTTCTATGTAGCCAAATTTTTGAATTTCTCTTGGACATGAACTTATAAAGTTATTCAAAAATTCAAGGGGAAGAAAATGGGTGACAATCATATGGCTTTGGAGTTGTATATGTATATGAAAAGGAGGCGGTATCAAGTACACCACCAACTTTTTTGTTTGGAAACGTGTATGGAAAAAACTTGTCAAAATAAGTTGTATAGATAAAAAAATGAGACCATGTAATATGTAGACAAGTTTTTCTTAGACGAACTCAAAAATCAATATCCAAGAATCAACCTAGTATGTCCCCGAAATGTATCCGCACCGAATTCCAACAAGAGAAAGTCTTATAATATATATTTCAAGATACAAATTATTAAGAATAAATCTTGTAGGTTCAGCACAGTATTTTAGGCTTGAAAACTATCTAGGTTGTAACGTACTTGTGATATTTCTATCATAAAGATAAACAATATAATGCGAAAGAGAAATAACATAAGACACCAAAAAATTTGTTAGCGAGGAAAACTGTAATGTGTAGAAACACCCCGTGACCTAATCTAGAACTTGAACACCACACTGTCTTAGGTAACTACAAATACTAGTCTACTAACAAACTTCAATCTGGAATGTAGTTGAGACCGAACCGACCCTACAAGCAATTCAGTTTCAGTTGTGCTTCTTTAGGTCTCTTGGATCTCGCAAGACCCTAAGCAACACGATTCCTCTAATTGACGTCTTTTACAGGCCCGGGAGTTGCTTCAGCTTTTTGATTGTTCTGTCATCCTCTAACAGAAAGCCTATTTTATTTCCCCGGGAAAGATATTTAATCAAGGTAATGGAAATTTATATGCTTATGAGGGATCTTCAAGGTAAACAAGATATCAAGAAAACTCAGCTTTCTCTCTTCAAAAGTTATAAAGATGCCTAATCGGTTCTATCTCACTAAAACAATCTAAAAAAAATCAAACAAGAAGTGATTTAGATATTTATCTCGTGTGATCACAAAGTCTGAGACGAATATTACTTTGTGATTTCTATGTATCTTGTTCATGATCTATAGTTTGGAAAATACAACAATCAATAAGAACAAGATCCGGATAACAAATATCTATCAGGTAAAAGATATCCTGACCGGGCTTCATGAATCCCTTAGTGAAGTCTTTCAAAGTCGTAACCTAATATAGTTTTACAGAGAGAACATAGGTTTTTGAGGATGACCTACCCGCAACTAGGACATATAAGTGCCACGATAGATTGTAGTGTGCTAGTCTTCTACATGTAAGGGCTTTGATATTTATTAGATGCGAGTCAGAGGTTGGGTGTGAGTCAAATCGCGAGTCAGATTTGTCTCAATATAAAAAAATAAATGGTCTGACATCTGACTCATGTCAAGTCATGTGTCGAGTCAGATTCAGACGCTAAGTCAGCAAAAATAAACACCCCGTCACATATTTTTGAGTTAGTTGAGTCAGATCTAGATGAGTCTAGTATTTTCAGTCAGATCCAGCAATAAATGAACATGATGTAAGAGAGAGTGAGGAGAAGGTCAAACATATTTTTTTTGATTGGAAAAGGGAATGTATTTAACAACTTAAAATATTATAGAGTTTTAAGGAAATAAGGTTGGATGACCATCCATTCACCAGAAATGTGGTTCCTTCTACGATACTTAACTTCTTTTTCAGCCACGGATAAGTATTGATAATTCTTATTAATATGAGAAATTCTAAGGAAACTGAAACTATTTGAAAGATGTAAACAATATCCAGTATTGTGATACTAAACCCGCTATTCTGGTTGTTTTTATTCTTCAAATAGTTGACTGGTAGAAAAGCATCACTAAAAATGCAAACTTCAGTTAAGCTCATACTGGTTGCCCAGCTAGTTGCTTCAAAAATGATTAAGCTTTCAGCTTCCTCTGCACTTTGAGATAGTCTTGTGATAGTTCTGAAAGACTTGTAAATCAATTGTATTATCAACCATGTATAGACCAATTGTAATATCGTTGAATCATTTACGTAAGAGGCATCACAAAAGATCTTAGAATACTTGGATGAAACACCTTCATGGTTTGGAATTGAACTTAGCTTGTGGCTCTGTTGATATGTTTCTCCCCACTAGCAAGTTGTATTCAAGTAAATCATTGTCTAATTCATTGGCTACCCTGGCAGTATTAAAGGGGTGCATGTTTTTCCCTTGAAACATTTATCCCTCCAAATTGTCCATGCAGTGGTAAATATGGTGCAAAGAGTTTATATCCCTACAATTATTCAACCACTTTTGAATATACTCAAGATATGTTAGCATAAGAATCTTGTAAAACTAGATTACTATTTGGTGTTAAAGCCCATACGGATTTTGAAAATGAACAATGCAAAAGAAGATGCTCAGTAGACTCCATAATATTACCATCATACAAACAACAATCAAGATTTATATTGACAATGCAACAATTGAGTCAACATTTGGTTGGGAGAATGTTTTCGATATGTTTCTAAAGAAACAACTGGACTTTGGGTAATTTGGGGTTCTCCATATAGCCTTATAGATACTGTTTTGTTGATCTGAATTCCGATGTGTACCTCTTATGTTACTAGAAAGGTTAATCGTAAAACAACCAAATTCGGTATGAGTCCAAACTAACCTATCTTCACCAGAGATTAGAATCCTACTATTGACAATCTTTATAGCATTATCATGGGTAAAGAAAGCATTCACAAGATGCATATTCCAACTATTTGTGTCCTGATCTATAAATTCAGCTACATTGTAATTTGGATTAGCTAGGATGACAAATACAAATAGGCTCAAAGCATTATAAATCCAATGATCAGAAGAAAAAAAACATTAATATTACAACCATTCCTGAATTCCCTCGGCAGTCAAGAGCCTCTCACATACTCTCGAGTCTCTAAAGAGCCTCTCCCTTTTGGTCGAGAGATGAAGTCTCATCCTTTTTATCTCTAATTACCTTTAGTCCATGACAAATTGACTTCCATACCCAAGATGAATCTTTAGTATTAGGATGATGCAAGGGATGAGTATGTTTGAAATACTTGTATTTAAGAATGTTAATGTTTAACTCATTCTGGGAGTGTATGATGTTCCATGAAGGTTTAGCTAAGAGGGCCGAGTTAACATGTATCAGATTTCGAAACCCAAGTCTCCATGTTGTTTGTGGGAACAAATTTTGGCCCATTATTTAAAATAAATACCATCAAATTTATTTTTCCCCGCCAAAAGTCTCAAAGAGACTTTTCCATCTTATGAATCACCTCATCAGGGATCAAGAATGTATTCATAGGATAGATTGGAGCAGTTTTGAGGACATGTTGGAAAAGCATAGACCTACCAGCTCGAGTAAGCTGATTGCCTTTCCATTTATCAACCTTTTTGTCCAAATGGTCAGCTAGGTGACAAAAGCATCAATCTTAGACCTACCAATGAACAAGGGAATGCCAAGGTATCTTTCATTGAGTTTGATTTTCCTAAATTTGGGAAATCTTATTAGTGAAATACAAATATCTGGATGAACCTTTTTTCTAAACAAACAACTGGACTTATCAAAGTTAATAACTTGGCCATAACAAGCAGTAAAATCATTAATTAAAGCCAAACACTTCTCACTTTCAAAAATGACCCCCCGCCACTAAACACCACTCAATGTATATATGACATTTTTTTACATTGGTGCTTGGTAAAAGATTTTTTATCTACCTTTTGACTTGTCCTATCAATGGGCTTAATCAGAGTATTGGGCTAGGCGAACTTAGCCTCGTCCTCTACTACCACCTTGGCATCCCATTCTTCGAGCCTGGAACATTATGTTCAAGTTGTAATATAGAGATGAACGTCTTTGCTGATCATGTTTTGTATTATGCTAGTGACATCAGTACCGAGTTGAAGCCTGCTGACATTCTCGTTTACAATTGGGAAAATGGCAAAGATATTTGTTTCGACGTCACTGGTGGAGGCATTCTCTCCTTCCAGCCAGGTCATGCCATTTCTAATGTAGTCACTAGCAAGCATAACAAATATCTGGATAAATACAACACCCAATGCGTGTTCGGTAATTTAGCCTTCACTACCTATAAAGAGCTCGGAGAAGATATGGTGGCCTTCTTGAAAAGACTAAAAAACTGCACCACTTGTCACAACCTCAATGTTAAAATTATTGACAACTATTTGCTTCATATATATAATAGGTCTTATCATTCAGAAAGTTGTGGGCCCAACTTGTTGCTAGGCTCCCTACCAATTCCTTGTAATTCACTTGCCATTTGGATTATTTTATAAATATTTATGAATAAAATAAAATTTTGTTCTAGTTTTTGAATAATAAAAATGAAAACAAATATTAAATAATTACTTAATTTTAGTTTGATTTTTTGTTTGAAAATTAACATTAATTTTTTTATTATTGGATAAAGAGTATTATTACAAGAAACTAGTTGGAAGCCTAACAAGCTAAGCTCCAAAAGCGTACTACTACATTAGTTGAACATGTTGTTGTATTAGCCTACCAGCGAGCCTCATGAGGAACCAGTCAAGGGAGCCAAGCGAATAGGGGGATGATTATGTCGCAAGGGGGGCAAGCCAACTCTACCTTCCATGTCAAATTATGTAATATCGCGTCATCGGGGATTCGAACCCGGGACTTCCTGAAGCGCATCTAACCTTTAAGGAACAGGGATGATTTTAACAATAATATACTAATAATAGTAATAATTAGTAATTTTAGTATTATATATTTATATTTATATTTAATAGTAAAATATGTAATTGTTTTTATACACAATAAAATTGAATCTGATGTTTTACCAAACACAATTTGAGCTATTTTAATCAGCTTTATCTTTGATTTATATTTTACCAAACATTCACCTATTTTTTTTATAGATGTCAATGGAACACCAAAAAGACAAAAACTTCATCCTTGGAAACCAACCTTGGATAGGAAACCAGGTTGTCTTATTTGAGATTGGAATCTCTTTGTTAGATACCCAGAAAACTTTTTTAAATATGCACCAATTGGTTGCAAGTTTTAAACTTACCCAGGTACTTAACTAAACAATCCATGAGCTAATAGAAAACTCAGAAACGGGAACGATCATACAAATAGATTTGTCTAGATTTCCACCTAGAGCTTATGTGATGGTTGATCTAAACAAACCATTCATGCCAAGAGTTGATCACGATAAATGCAAGCAAAAAAAGAGAAGAATCGTACAAAGGTAGCTAAAGAATGGGAAATAAATAGAACTTTGGTGGATACGGGAGTTTGGTGAGTATCATGTTTTACCATACTTACAAAAATTAGGATATGAAGATGAAGAAATGAGTTCTCCAAGATATAATATTCATGGTTTTGGAAAATCTATAACAAGTACCAAAAGGGGAGATGAAATTGCTAATTTTACTTGGAGAAATTGAAACACAAGTGACATTAAGTGTTGTGGATATGGAATCGCCATACAACATATTGTTAGGGGGAGACCTTGGTCTGCGACAAAGCAGTAGCATCAACACTTCATCAGTGCATCAATTTTCCTGTAAAGTGGAATTGGTGAGATCTGATAAAGGAAGAATATATTATCAAATTGAGGTAAAGCATTGTGAAGAAATGAAGAAGCGAAAAGATCGCAGAAGATGATAAAAGCATCTAAGAAAGAAGAGGAATTTAGAATTTACATGATAAGAGCAAAAGGAAAAGGAATACCTGGCAAATAAGAAGGGAGTGAGTTCGCGAAGGAAATAAGAGGACCAACTCCTATGGGAGAGCTCTAGCTATGTCACAGTGATGAATGTTGGAACCGAGGAGGAGCCTAAAATCTTAAAAATTGGAACTAAAATGGAAGTGGATGAAGAGAAAAGAACTGTTGAGTTGTTGCTTATAAAGACATTTTCGCATGGGATATGGATGAAATGCTCCGTATAGATCCATCTATGGCTTGCCATAAATTGAAATTGACAAGAATGTAAAACCTTAAACAAAGAATTAGAAAGATCGAAACAAAGATATCATCCTCAAATAGAAGAAGAATTGCAGAAATGTTGGACATGCAAGCAAAATATCCCCAATGGATAAAATATGGTTATAGTTCCAAGAAGAAAAAAGGAATACGAATTTGTATAGACTTTTACTCATCTAAATAAAGCTTGTCCTAAAGATAGTTTCCTACCGGATATTCCACAAATGGTTGAAGCGGAAAATGAAAGGATATCTTCTCTTGATGGATACAAGGGTTACAATCAAATTCCTCTCGCCGAAGAAGACCAAGAACATACTGTTTTCTTTTGCTCCAAGAGGATTATCTTTGTTATACAAAATGCCATTTGTCTCGAAATGCGACATACCAAAGAATGGTGGAGAAGGTGTTCGCGAGATGGATACATAAAACACTAGAGGTATATGTTGATGATATGTTAATAAAAAGTAGAAAAGCAAAAGACCACGTAGAATATCAAAGTAAACCTTGAAAAATGCACCTTTGGGGTCGCCTCTTTTTTAGGGTACATTGTATCCAAAGAAGGAATTCAAGTCGACCTTAAAAGTACAAGCTAGCTTCGCGCGATATGCCAACATCGCGACAATAAAAGATGTTCAAAAGTTAAATGGGTTGTTAGCTTCGCTAGGGAGGTTCATCTCGCGATCATCTGACAAATGCAAGCACTTTTTCAATATCCTTAGAAAGGGATCGAAGTTTAAATGGACAGATGAGTGCGAGAAAGCCTTGCAAGGAATAAAGGAACATTTAATGGATATATCAATTTTGCAAAAAGCATTGTTGATCTATCTCGCGACAACCTCGCATGCGTTAAGTGCGGTGTTAGTGAGTTCATACATATTTGATGACAGGAGAAACACCAAGAAATAGATTAGAGACACACAAATTAAAAAGCCGAGCAACAAATTATGAATTAAGAGATGGAGGTTATACCAAAGATTTTAACGGGCCTTCACTTAGATGTTTAACAAGAAAGGAAGGAGAAATCATATTGAAGATGTTGCATAGTGGGGATGTCAATCACAATGGAGGAAGATCTTTAGCATATAAAGCAAAATGCGGGGTTATTATTGGCCATATATGCATGAGGACGCGAAACAAATATCAAGGGAGGATTGCCATGCTCAACTACAAAGAAAGAAGCTTGGGAGAAAAATCTTAAACATCTTAATCAGAATTAGAAGAAAAAAGAGAGAGAGCATTACAACATATGGAGAATTACCACAAGATTGGCGAGAGAATATAACAAGCGCGTCAAGATACGTGAATTTCACCAGTGACTTGGTGCTGAGAAACACCTATATCATCGAGAAAATGGTGGCAAGTCAAGAAAATGGGATGGACCTTATATTATCAAGGAGATAGTTGGCACGGGGGCATATAAATTAATGGATCCACAAGGCAAAGATGTAGGGCAAAAATTAGATAGGCCATGGAATAGGTTATATCTCAAGAAGTATTACCCATAGAAAATGGGAAAAATAGAATGAGTTGGTAATGTAATGTTTTCATACATAAGACCTAAAGTACGTCATATAAGGGGTATCTCTTAACATGGCTCAGGAAGTTACACCGCTCCTGGAAACCTATGGAGATTTGGGGCCCATGAAAGCCTATCCGGGGGAGATACCTTGGATTTCCAACTATATATATAAGGTTATACCCTGGTTGGACGCCCGAGGGTCTTTTCCAAGGAGTCAGTGTATGACCAAGGCGCCGAGGTACACGGTTGAGTCAAGAGTGCGGGGAGCATGGAACTTCCTTACCACTCTTGACAAGTCTTGGCACATACTACACTCGCCCGAAGAAAACTCCACTTAGGGTGCAGTCTCGTAACCATAAACCATATAGGTATAAGGGATAAGAGGCTGCGAAAACAACAGTTGTTGTTAAGACCTGATGGGAGGAGCTAGTCTTGTATGGCGATGTACGCCTCCTTGAAGGGGCAACCAGGAGAAGATAAGGGCGGCACCCTCCATTAGGGAGCTGATAAGTGTCAAAAGACGCAAATGTCATGAGGTTTTATTCTCGCAAGAGAATTTAGGCTTGTCATATTTGTGTGCAATGATCCTGCAGAGCAATAATACTAACGCGAGGGTAAGATGAGATCAATGGGTTTTACATGAAAATGTAAGAACGTCCTGCGATTTCATCGCAAAGACGACAATGTCAACTGGATTTTATGGTCGCAAGAACATTTAAACCTGTCATATTGTCACCAAATACAATATCCGTGGAGGCAAAAATACTTAAGAAATGATAAGACATAGGAAAAAGTGTGTGGGTTCAATTTTCTTACGAAAATATACCGTTATTATATTTTTTTATGTGGTTTTCCAGGAAAGGTCTTCAAAGATTGCACAAACTTCATGGGAATGGGACAAGCTATGAAGAATAGTAAGTTCTCCAACTTTATGTATAGAAGGCTTAATGCAATGAAAGCATCTTTCACAAAAACACAAAGGATAAATTACATGCAAGAAAACAAGATGACTAACTTCTTTGCCGGAAAAGCTCTTCAACTCATACAAACAACAGAGATGACCGTGACCAAGAACAACATATTCACCAATAACAACATCATAGAATAAATCAAACGGAATAGGGGGAAAATCCGCATCAGGAAAATGCAAACACAGTTAGGGTCACCGATCCAACTGGGGAAAAACCGTTCCCGACTCACTTATCGAAGGATATGACTCGACGCGGTCTGGCTTGGAACCCAGTTACACCACAAAACAAATCTGACAGAGCCACTGCCATAAGCCAGTTACCAAAGCCGCAAAAGCAGAACAACAAAGGAAGTGCCCATGCAAAAGCATTTAAACAAACCTCTGATTACATCAGGAATGTTGGACCAAAAGCTGACCAGCTGGGACCAGCGGAGGCCACGTCGACTATGCCAGCTAAGAGCTCAAAAAGATTTATCACACATGTGACAGAACATCCGGGTAACACCCATCAGCAACATCCCACAAACAACAGAAGAGGAAAACCCCATTCGGTGGAAACCCAAACAACTGGATCGGGTCGACGGATCAACAGTCAGGTTCGGGTTTGGATAAAGCAACATGCCCAGAAACATAACCAGTTATCAATAGAATGTTGGTTTTTTTCGCACCTGATGACACTCAAATGTTGCTCAATGTTTTGCAGCACATGATTGCCAAAATGAACTTACTGGTCCACAACATAAATGGCAAACCAGAGGTAATAGTCAATACTAATGCCAGGCCAGAAGACCATCATCGCATCATGAAAACACTATAGACCTACAAGAGAAGGACTATCAGACCACCATCAAAGCTACTCGAGCACCTACTGCTACCAAACACACCAGATTTTGGCACAACAACCACCAGCAAAAACTAGAAAATATATTTCTATAGCCCAACTAGAACAACACACCACAAATACCAGAGCACCAATATTTCAGGTACCAACACCAAGAGTAAGGAAACCAAGAAGTACAAGTGTTCATAACCCAACTCCACCAGCTAATGCTCCAACTGCCCAACCAACGACACAAACTCATCAGATGGCTGCATCACTGACCAAGGACAACAAAACCAACAATATCACCACCACTTCAGCAAGACCTGCTTGGAAGCTTTCCTTCAATGAAGAGATTGAAACAACGGATTCCCCAAGATCATTGCGAGATGTTGGTACAACCCAACACTCGCACCAACCATGAGTTACTTGGCATGGAACTGTCAAGGTGCCCATAACCCCTTCATAATTTCAAAATTGTGTGAGTATACACGCAAATTCGAACAAAATTCTCTGTTTTTATCTGAAACCCTAGCTTCTATATATTATATGTCTTTCTTGCAATCTAGTTTAGGCTTTCAAAGTTCTTTTATTGTACCTTGTATTGGATATAAAGGTGGCCTCTGCTTGATATGGACATCCCATCTTAATGTCTTAGTGTTAGTATCTAATCAGAGTATTTTGCATGCTTATATGCCCAACACAAACTCAATCATCACAACCATGGTTCTTTACTGGAATGTACGACCCACCACAACCAACAACAAGAAAAGACTTCTGGAAAATCTTTGGCAACATTATAAAAACTCCAACTATACCGTGGCTACTCATGGGAAACTTCAATGAAGTAATAGCTCAACATGAAGAAAAAAAAGGGGGGAGGGCCTGTGACAAATAACCAGGTTAAACACTTCAAAAACTGCATCAACTCAAATACCCTTGTTGATCTGGTTATCATGGAGATGGGTACACTTGGTCAAATAGACAAGTGGACATCAACTTCATCATGGAGACACTAGATATAGGATTGGAGACCCAACAATGGATATATAAATACCCCCATGCTATTATGAGACATCTCCCAAGAATCGGATCATATCATGCACCACTGATTTTGCAAGAAAAAGCTGTGTCGAGAAGAACTTCAAAAAAACTTTCGTATAGAACACTTGTGATTCCTGCACCGATAAATGAATTAAGTTTTCATCACTGCTTGCCAACAATAAGATGCTAAGGATTTGGCACTGGATCTGCAGAATAAAATGAAGGAAATGACACAATCTCTCTAAAGGTGGCACAAACAAACATTGGCAATCTACCAGATTTAATAAAAGAGGCGAAGCTCCAAATCCAACTTGCACAATCAAAATGTGCAACAACTAATGGAGCTGAACTTTTGTTTTTGTTGCAACACGAGAAAGAAACCCGCAAATCTCATATGATGCTGCAATACTATGCCATGATGAATATTGGAAACAGAGGTCGAGAATAGATTGGTTGAAGAATGAAGATCTCAACACAATTTTTTTCCACACCAAGATGACCATAAATCGAAGAATAAATCACATCTACCAGCTCTAGGATGACAACAACACTTGGATGGACAATCAAAGACAAATAACAACAATGATGGTGAATCATTTTGAACAACAGTAAAATGCAACACCAATAGTAATTGACATGGACTTGTTCAACAATTTTTCTCCAAGAATTACCAGCTATCAATGCATAGAACTAATAAGACCTCCAACAAACAATGAAATTCACAAAGCCTTGTATATGGAGAAAACGATTTAAACCACTAGGGAAAAATATTATCACAAACCCATCTAACAAAAAGTTAACTGATACTTCCACATTTCCAGTTTCCTCCAACAAAAACTGCAATAAATATTAAGTCAAAAAAAAAAAAAAAAACTCGAAAGAGATCCCCCATACGGACGTTGAGAACTAAAAGGAAAGTGACGATCAGACTAATATAAGGGTGGCCTACCTTTTCTTTTTCAGTATTGGTCATTTTCTTGTTGGACGTTAATAGATATGAAATCCAATATTCTGATTGATGATTACAAACGTAAAAACAAGAAGCCTATTATTGGGGCGTCACATTCCAATTGAGGGGCTTCACTAATACGACAAAAACGGGTCACCCGTTAGTAATTTCAAAAACCCCTTATCTAAAATATTTTAATAATGGCTAAATAGCCCTTATTTAATTAGTATTGATTATTTAATTAGCTTAACTAATTTAATATTAATAATTTCATTATATCACGATTTATATTTAGAGATTAAAAAAATTACAATTAGTGTTATCAGTTTTTGTAAGGAAGGAAAAAAGAGAAGAAAAAAAAAACTCCATATTGAATTTTTTAGCTTTTTAGACTGTTTTACGGTTGGGTTGTTCTTTTTGCTAGCCGTAAAGATAAACTTGCGGTTAGATAACAATAAACTCCTAACCGTAAACTAAAAAAAAAAAAACTAAAAAATCAGTTACGGTTGGGTACTGGAAAAACAACCCAACCGTAGATTTGCTTACGGTTGGATTTGGTTGTTAGTTACCAACCGTAAATTAAACTACAAATTTTAAGTTAGTTTGGTAACGTGTATAATAACTAAAATCCGTGAATTTTTAGTTTGGTAACTAGTATGTAACCCGTGCTACGCACCGGGGCCGGTGCATCAGCTAATATAGAGTGGCGGGGCTTTGCCCCGCGCCCGTGGTCAAATGCGTTAGAAAATTTCTGAATGGTCTTTGATTAGGTTGATCTTTGGAGGGATATGAAACTCCGATACCCTTTATGTATCTAATGATTTGATGATTTAAATTTAATACTATAAACCTAAATTCATGTATAAATTTTATAGGCAGATATTAAAATTATTAAAAAGAAATTGACTCCATAGATTTTGGATTTAAAATAATTATACTTGTCTATAGATATTTGCAATTAAACATAATTACACCTTTTTTGTCCATCCTTTTTTTATTAACAAATTGTCCTTTCCAACGATTTTATCTGCAGAAGTTTTGGATATCACATGTAAATTTGTGAAATGCAATTTTTAAAACAAAACAAAAAGAAATGTATGGCTACTGCAGAATACCTTTATTTATGTATAGATTTAGAAGTCGATTAATGTAAAAGTACTATGTTGAGTCCAGTTTTGCTTATGACCATGCCAGTATTACATGTTTGTTGGTGGTGTTTGAACTGCTTCTTAAGCGTAGTTCCATGATACAATTTAATAGATCTTATACAATGGTCCCCAAAAAAAGAACACCATGATAGCACTGTTAATTATAAAATTCGGATCCATTTAGTTTAAAATTGTCACAGTTTTAAGAAAATAAATAATATACTGTCGGAGAATAATAATATGTTTCAAAAGCGGTGTGCCTAAAAATAAATGCTCATGCTATCTATAATCTCTCTATAATCAACGTTGGCATGTCATCGTCGTTTTCTATTATGTCATACTTTTAATTTTTACCAGGTCGTTCTTAATAGGTGTATGGAGTTTTTCTCCGTCAGAAGTTGTACTTACCCGTTCGTTTTTCTTTAATAGATATGCTTTCTCCAAAGTATTATCACAATGAAATATGTTATGTGCTTTTAGAGTGAGATATATGAAGTTTCTTTCCTCGAGTTTGAATTTAATAAACATTGATTTCCCCAATTGCAGTTAATATTTCTTTTACGCAGTCTGCCTCCTTTTTCAGTAAAACAAAATTATTTTTAACAGATTACATTCGTTCTTTCTTTTTTCTGGAAAGTTGTGCTTATCATAAACATTGCGGTTACTTTACATCATTGAAGACAATTTTAAATATACATTTAACTGAAGTACTTTTATTCTTATCTTGAATGATGGCGTAGATCCACCTCTTATTGCATTCGGCTCCATCTGGTCGTTAATTTTGGAGTAGCAGGTTATGATGGGTTTACGTATTTCTGGATTCCACGTGAGATTTGTTTTCCTGAAGTAGATGAAGGTTAAGGATCATGAGAGTTTTTTATTAAGTTGTCAGTGTGCTTTCTTCGTCTACTTTGAATTTATATATTGTTCTCTCGATTCGTGTTATAATTGGTCTCAAACATACCATGTATGAATCAGATAGGTTCTAGCATTTTCTACACGTCAGGACGTCGGCACTTGGATTTTTAAGAATCCTACGCGACTACCAAGAGCTTTACGCTTCAATGATTGAAGTGATACTGTAGTAAGCTTTGGAAGTCGTACAAACTCAATTGTCGTTACAACATGTTTGAATACCAGAAGTCAGAAGCAATAACATTTTATTTCGTTTAAAAGCTAATTTTTTTTGCTTTTAAAAGTCATTTTAAAAAAATATCCGCAAGCTGATTTCTAGAAATCGAAAAGCTAGTTCTCAGAGTACACCTAAAATTCAAATGATAACTCCTTTGGATACATAAGCAGAATCCTCCATAAAAGAAATCAGAAGGAAAATATTTTTTGCTTCACAAAAAGTTATAGTATATTCGCTTCTAAAAGTTGATCTGAATTTTATACCCAAACTGACTTCTTTGAAGAAGTCAAAAAGTTACTTTTTAAGTTTCAAGTTCTCTACTTCAGATATCTCCATTCTTTTGTTCTTTTTTTCTTCTACACATACTTGTAATACAAACTTCATGTGCGTGCGATTCAAAGTTTTAATTGGACCGTTGGGCTTGAGGAGTTTGCACATCCTGATGTTTGCTCAACTATTGGAATTATTGGACCTACCTTCTTCATGGCGACCAATTTTCATTCTTGTTTGAAATTGATACTTTGGTTGCTGAGAAAAAACTTAAGTTACGTCAGGTCCCAGATTTAATTGAATTATCGATAATCTGTTCGCTTATGGAATTTCTTATTCATTTATATGCACACAATCACATCAATAACACATTTGCCAGACAATTAACACATAGAGACGATAAAACTTTCACACGACGGAACAAAAAAACAATCATCGGTCTCAATCTTTCTTTTCACAATACATACCGATCAAAATGGATTTAGGTTTTATTAACTAACTCTATCATATCGTATATTCAAGATCGACCCAAAAACTGAAACATAAAAACCAACATATTTGAGTGCTTTTACATGTCATTGGAAATTTTTCAGCATCCATGGACAACCCTGCTAATCCTCTTCTTAATAACCCATCATACTATTAATTCCAAGTTCCAAGTAGCAGTAGTGTTCATCATAAATATACAAAACTTATAATCGAATAGAAATAATCACAAACAATTTTATTTGGATATGATGCTTTCTCTTTTTATTATCGAACAAAATTTTATCTTATTCCATTCTTGATTTACTGGGCACTACCATAATCATTACCATTTACCATTTTGACAATTCTTATTTCTTACAGGAATATTAGTCAATGATGCTTGTACTCTCTCGTCGGCAAAAGATAAATCAACCATTGTTCTTTATATATACTTATCGTATGCATGAAGATCAAACCGACCATGTTTGCACATAGCTAAGAGTATAATTTTTGATTCTCCAGTTTCTTTACAATACGAAGCTTCTCTTACTGTGGAAGCTATTGCATAAGTTATTTTTGTGTGCCAGTAGCAAGTATTCCATTCTATAAAATTGTATTGGATCTGTAGCAACCGCAACTGAAGATTTAATGGTTAACATTATGATAAACCTTAAACTCATTACTAAAATTCTAATAAGTAAAAGAAATAATACCATTTACCTTTAAAACATTTGATTTGAGGATTAGCGAACCTTTTTTCATCCCGCCTTTGAATTTAGCAAAAGAAAAATTCATTAAAAAAGAAGATAAAAATTTTTTAGAAGAAACGATGCTTTTTGTGATACTAATGGGTCAAAGCAGAAAACCATTAACGGTGCACCATTGAAACTGCTAAAAATGTGCTATGACCTTCTTTCCTGTGAGTTGACAATATAGTTTGAAGTTGATTTCTGTACGCAGAAACTCGAAATAATACCAAAGAACCGTCGTTCTTGCATTATTATAAATACAATTGGTACCGAAAGTAAAATTGTTGATTTTACCACCGCTGACACTATGTATGGTATGGTATGGAAAAAGCAATTGTCAAACACGTCCTTGACAACGTTATTCACTGTCGTAGTATATGGCTATTGTGTGAAGACTGCACTTACCATTCGATGATTTTTCCATGGCGTAGTACATGAATGTATTGATCATTTGCTGATCTCATCCACTAACTATGCAAGTGATCGATGTGTTTTTGTGATATTGGATGAATGTTGTTCTCTCCTTCACAAAATTAGGTTCTTCTGATACGCGCAACCATAGTAAAATGAATTCTTGAAGTTTCATTTGTACGCACTTACTTGCATCAAATATGATGTTCCAAAATACAAAGTTGAATAACAAAAAATAAACTCGAGTTAAGCATAATAACCAAGGACAATAATCAAATCCTTGGTTACAATAATAAACATTTACAAAAGAATTCTTGATCGAACTATACCCATTGTACCGACACATAGACTGTCGTTGCCTTTGCCCTGTATCATCCTGGAAAAGATATTGGTAGTAGAGGTCCTGGACAATTAATTAACATAAAAGTTAAGGCATACTTAAGTCGCACTAAGGAACTGGACCAGCCCAGATGAATGTGAAAGAAAACCTTTCAGAGAACTTCACAATTCATTAACATAAAAGTTAAGGCATTCTTAAGTCACACTAAAGATACTAAGGATACCTTAGAAATCCACATCAATTGACCTCCTTTCTATCATCGTCCCTTTGAAATCATTAATCATATACAACTTTTGCTGTCATAAAATTCGTTTATCCTTATTTTTCTCAGTCCCCTTAGTCCCCCATTAAGAGTCCATATGAATCCCGGAAGAATCGAGAGATGCAAGTCAGAAGTGGAAGTGCCATGGTGAAAGTCAATCTTGTTCAGATGTGGAAGTGCAAGAGAAGTTTGCCGGAACATGGCTAAAAAAAAGGTGAAATTCTCGCACTTACTGTTCCTGATCGGAAATTCCAAAAGTAACATTTTGGACTTTTAGCGATCGTTTTATACTTTTTTGTCCTCGAAAATAGACTTATAACATGTTTTGGTCACTGAGTCCCACGAATGTACAACAAACGTACCATTGGCCTTTCACTATTCCAGTTGACTAACTCAAGCACTCGGGTGCACTCCTACTGAACACTTGAAAAACGTACTATTGACGGTTGACTAAATAGTATCGAGTGCTGTTGACCATGAACATAAATCCAATTGACTGGTGAATATTTTGAACGCACTATTCGTGCACTCCAAAAAATCTTCCCACCACATTCATAATGCAGTCGTGTACCGGGACATGGGCGTCGTTTTTTGGGGTCATTTTTTGCCCTTTTCGTCATGTATGATGTTTTGGAATTCAGTAGTACCTTGACCATATACGTAGAATTGGGCGATTTTTTAACATTTTTCTCGGCAAAAATCTCGAAGAAGTGCAATGGTGAAAGTCAGATCATGTTCATGGGTGCACTTCTCTTGATCCCTGTTCTTGTCTAGTTCATTTCTTCTGTCGTTCAAAATCTTTTATTATATATGCAATTGTTTCCTTTGTGCCTAGTAGAAGCATACTAATGGACATAAAATACGAAATCAATATAGCAAAAAAAGAAGGAAAAAAAAACTTACATTATTAATAGCAAGAAGACACTTGAACCTATAAAAGGATCTCTGCATGCAAACCTAAAATGGGAGATACTGCGTAAAGTGATAAATCATGGAACCTTGGAATAGACACCTTCATGCGACGTCGCCTATCTCAAGCCTTTCAATTTTGGAGAAGAATGGCATCAACATATTTTTCCACACTATCAATAAGCTAGAAATCACGTCCATTTTCCTTTCTTCAAAACAAATTCCATTTTCCGACCGGCCGGGTTATAAGCTGAAAATAGTAGGAGGTGCAGAAACAATTTCCTTCATTAGCTACTTACTATAAGCTTTACACATATAAGGATTATCCCTATGATTTTAGGGAACCTAAGATGCATGGAAAACACATTTTTTTTAACATGACGCCACATCATAATAGCATTACGTCTCATGGATTAACGTTAACTTACATACCTACAAATAGTGACTGCAGTGGCATCCATATATTTTATGATGCTTGTGCAAAACTGCTCATTTAACATAGTAACATGGAGTGGATCTCCATCCCTCAACAGTCTTAGTGTTCATGGTGGACTTGTCGCAGATGTAAAGAACATAATAATGATAAAATTAATAAAAGATAGAACGAACAATGGGCATAATTCTTTTTGCCATTGTTTCATTCCTACTGTCTAAGTAAACTGATATTTTACTTAGGGAATAATTAGTATTACCTAACCAAAGACGATTCCCTAACCTAAAGCAATACTGTTAACATAGAAGATAATGATCTTTAGTAAATAACCATTAAAAGATTCGTAACCATAATGGGAGAATAAACAACTTGAAGACAACAAACAAACGTATAAAATCATAATAACATTAAGAGCCTTACACTGTTAAGGTACATTGAAGCGTATAGTATAGAAAAGAACTTCATAGAATTATTTCTTTACCAAGGTACATCTCCCATGTAATCGTTGCCACATTTGTTGTAAGAGCCACGATTGCCCACATACTCCACTTTCTTGTATTGCAAGTTTTGCAAGCCCCATAGAGTACAAATCTTCATTTTCCTAAAATCAAAAGCGATACAGAAGATAACTGCATCAACAGTTTGAATCAAGCTGAAATACATTGAACAAAGATTCGGGTTCTGCTCATATCAGGGGACAACCGTGCAAGCTGCAAACAGAAACACAGTAAACAAAATAAATTAAAAATCGAAAATGTACAATTCCATCATAGAAAAATTGGCATAATATCATAAAACGGAAATCATAATCATCTATATTTATACTTAAAGGAAATACTAAATTTAATAACAGGAACCTTGGAATAAAATCCATATTTCATTTAACAGGAACCTTAAAATAAAATCCATACTTAAAATATTTTTGTCGCCTAAATTAGGAGTCTTTGTTTCTCAAAGTAGATGTAACACACATTTAGGCATTTATTCTAAATTAGGAGTCTTATTTGTTTCTCAAAATGTATATACACGATTTATAGAAAATATGCCTTGTTTAAATTCCCTTTGTCTAAATTAGTTTTGATCGATGTGGAGTGAGTTTGATCACATTTCTAAGAAAAACTTAAGATGAAAAAAAAGAACAAAACCTATTGTACTTATGGTATGCAAAACCTAGAACACCAACCCGCAAAATCTTAACCAATCACATTTCTAACCACCTATATACCAAACTAAACCACTAAGGAATACAATTAAAAACTTATATAAAATACTAAGGAATACAATTAGAAACTCAGTCACCGTATTTTGTATGAGATTTTATCTTTGAACTTTAGTGATACTCTTGAATTTAATTGAAACTTAAAGCATTCTCTAAATTTTGGTTTTTGATATACATAAAAGAGAACTACAATAATCTCCTAGGATCTTAAACTTACTATCCATACGTAGCAATGATTGGGGTAATTTATAAAGCAAGGCGTAGTCCATATCAAATACAATCATAAAACTCCACTGTCGCACTGGTATGAAAGACCAACTCCCAAGAAGATCCTAAGAAGGTTAGAATGATACAAAGGTAAGCATAAACACAAACCACGCGATAAACTTTGCAAACATTCCATTAGGAACCGCAGGGACTCATCATTCAGCTGACATGAAAACCCCTAAAACTGGAAACTCCAATGCATCAAACGATGTAACACGAACCATGCCACATCGGAGTTTCGAAAATCACATAGTTTCATGGTCCTCATTCTATGAATCAACTCCACCGAAACTCCCCATAATAGCAGGTTTCAACAATCCAAAGCTGTCTCAAAGTTTGCCAAGTCCAAGTGGTCATCCAAAACAAATTCAGTTAATAGCTAATATCATGTCCAAGTGGACATCCAAAACAAATTCAGCTAATAGCTAATATGATGAACATCGGTCTACACACTTGAATATAGATGATCATGAACACCACTAACAAAGACAGGCTACATCTGTTTCATATTTCATATAATAATGTGAACACCTGCTATGCAGATCACTCCCAATCTAAAATGCCTTTTGCCTCACACTGCACATATATTTTTGTAAAGATAATATCAACTGCAATCGACTATTAAAGCTACAATGAAAATGAAATTAAGATCAGTCACTCTCTTGTGAGTTAAAAACATAAAAGTCACCAACATGCAATCAATCACTGTCATCATTGATTGAAACTGTAATAGTTATAATTGAAACTGTAATAGTTACCAGTTATGCAGCAAGATTCTGGTCGGTATTTGTCAGTGATGAATACCTTGTGGGTAAGGTAATTTAGGGTAGAGAAGCCCGGTCATTGATATTTAAGTATTTATTTTTAAACCTTACCCAATCATATCCCATATTCATAGGAGGCCAATTCTCATTGAGATACTCTGCAATATCATATGCTTTTTTACAAACTCACTGGAAGATCAAGTAAATTTACTAACCAAAATTATTTTTTTTAGTTTTGAAGTGGACTTTACAAACACTAATCACCTCCCGTAGACTTTTCAAGTGATTACTAACCAAAATTCTCATTGAGATGCTATGACTTTATTTCCTTTCTGCAGACCTTGTATCCAGTCAATCTCAATTCTCAATAAATGAAAACATAGATCTAGTTAGTCGATAATACACCACTGATAATTTCATTACTACTGAAAATGGAAACATGGACCAAAGAACGCAAAATATGATTATGTTTGTTTTCCGGTAAAAGAGACATTATCAGTGGCATTGAGTTTGTCCACAACTTAAACCTTATATATAATGATTACAAGGTTGACAAATGATACATACCTCTGCCACCATCTCTAGCAGCATTCTTTTCCATTGAAGAATGGGTATTTTGTTCCACTTGATCGGTCTAGAACTTAAAGTTTTATACCCGTACATAGCAACCTCGCTAACATGCTTAATTTCGAAGTCTTCAGAATTTTGCAAATCTTTCATCTTACACAAAGAAGTGGTAGGGTTGATCGCCATGTATTGCAAGTGTATAAATACCCATGCAACGGAAGCAGAACTAAAATGTTAACAATGAAAAGACCAAGAAGACATGCAATACAACTACACACCCATATGAGCGCAAGTCTAGCAGTGGGGTCTAGAGAGCACGATCTATTCCAAATATTCCAAAGAGAGATATGCATTACCAACACCAGGGGAAGATCGTTCTCTCTTTTCAGAATTACCATCTCCTATCTTGACTTTTCTACCTCGTGAGCCACTGCATACAAATTCTTTCCCATTCCCTGCACATGCTCAAAATTATGTGCATGTTATTTCTTCTCATATTCAACTGCAGACCTTCCATCCAAACATGCATAAGCAATTATACACGGCACTTGAACATCAAAACATATTAATGGATCAAAAAATAGCAAAATAAATATATTACTTTAATCCCCAATGAGATTTTTTTGAATATATTCACCGCGCCACCCAATTTGTTGGAAATATTATTTTAAACTTGTTGCACACACCCATGAACCCTATTTATTCTAATGCACACAAAAAAATAATATTAAAAATATAAAATAATTAGAGTTACTTACGGAGAAGATAGGCAAACGGGTATGCAATCTCGGCCTATATCCATTAACCTAAACCAAGACCTACTATTATCTTGGTGAATAGCAATGCCTATCACCCCACCCTAGATCACTCGGCACAAATCAAGGCATGTAAGTAAATCTACAAAATCAAAAATTGAAGAAAAATACAACCATGCAAGAAGATAATTAATATCCATACGGTTAGCATAACTTGTATCCATAGATGCTGATGGTGTTGAATTGGTTATGGTCTGGTGGTGGATGGAGTGGTGATGGTTGTAAGCAGGTATAAAAGATGGTGACTGTGAACTGAACATAGCTGCTACTGATGGTCATTGCATCAGCAGTTGACATCTTACACAGTTACTATCAAAATCGATGCTTTAGATGAAGTTTTTAAAGTTAGACAATCAAAGGAATTGCCTAGCCCAACTTTACAGCCTCACATGCCTAAAGGATGAAGCTAAATATCCATCAACCAAACCACCACAAATAATAAGATATTGCATAAAAAGGGAGGAAGTTCAACCAGATCGTGTAAGGGGGTATTATTGCAAGTGTCGGCACTAAATTTTCAAATTAAAAGCGATTATATGTACTCATAATATGGTTCTAAAATTAAAAGGTTCAGATGTTATCTAAGATTCTCTAAAGTATATGCAAATATTCTCATACCGTAAGGATGCCTGCTGCCCATGTCTCTCCAAGATAAGCTAAACTCTCTTCATCTACAACCAGTTCCTCCTCTTGTGCACGAATAGCTAAAATCTGGCAAGTAACATAAGAAGAGATGTGAGTTAACTCAGAGCAATGCGCAAAGAAAAATCTTTTTGGCTGCAAGTTAAAGCAACTACCGAAACCAAAGATACCAAATGGCAGAACTGAAGCGAAGTAAAAAAAACATTGCTAATCACTATACAAAGAATAAATGAGTGACTAAATTGATGGTCACAGATCAGTTCAACTACAATAATTAATTCAATTGTGACTTAAGTTGTGTGTCGCGCAATTGAATAGCATTACACTATACGAATTAAACCGCCATAAGTTTACATGGATCATTTAATTTTAGAATACCAAAATACACAAAAAAACCCATATAGAGAAATGCAATACACAAAGACTAAGACATATAAAAAAATTAAAAGTATAATAAAGAACTGAATAATGCCAATGTCAATCAATCTTATGGCTGAGCAAAGCTTGGGTTTAAGAATGAAAGATAAGTTAACAATTCAAAGCAACATGCAATTGAGCAGCTAACTCACTACAAAATCTGACTACATTCTTGTAACCCCTCATTAAAAACTTACCGAAATTCCCTTCATGTCCCGGTTATCTCGTACACAACATCACAGTAGCTTGTTGGGAATGAACTAAAACTCAAAATATAAATTCATAATCAGATAATGTAAGTTCATTTACTAAAAACGTAGGCGAAAGAAATATTCAAACCAAATTAATAAAAAATAAAATTTATGTCCAGGAAACAAATAAGAAAAACTTAAAAAGATAGGGATGAGAAATGATGATTTTATTATGCTCTGTTGGTGCTGTGAGAAGATTAGAGCTAGAAAACAGATGAGAAAACGATTTAGAAGACACCGCGCTGAAAACCAAATAAACTGGAATTGAGACGAAAAATTAGAAACTCAAGACCAAAATAAAACAATGAATAAAATTATTACCTACAAATCTAAAACAAAAGTGAAACAAACAAAGCATAAAAACATGACGAAAATCAAATAAAACAGAAGAAAATTGTAAACGAATATATATGGCTATAGAAATTGTACAACATCTTACACCGATCGTATCTATCGAATTTTTTTTCTCAGTAGTACAAAAACCATGAGCACCTCGAAGCAATTGAAACTACTCGCACAATCTCTGTAAATCAAAGTCTAAAACAGAAACGTCGGAGTCAAATATAGAGTCAGATAATCATCATACTAAACTAATTATGAAGAAAAAAATAAATTGGATTAACCAAACATATAAATTCAAAATCAAAACGAAATTCCACAAAAAAGAAGAAGACATAAGTTACCTTATCATAGAGAAGCAGCGATGTCAATGATTTTTCATTTTGTTCTTCTCAACCAAACATAAAACCTAAATACCAATAAAACCATAACAAATTGATCAAAACGAAGAAGACAACATGACTGCAGGAAAATATAGAAGATGCAAATATTAGGGTTGAGTTTTGTCTTTGCGCCGCTAGAAATTTAGGGCTAAGAGATTCACATTTATTCCCATACATATAATGTTTGTCAATGGTCCGTATATATCAACTCTGCGGAGCGCATCTCATACTGTATATATATCGTATAACAAAGAAATTCACCATATAAATGGTTACTCAAGAACATATGTCGAGAAAAAATTCTGAAACTTCCCAAAGTTAGATAAATACTAATGTTAAAATTTAAGGAAATTCCCCGAAATAGTTTGTTTGAAATTTGTCGCCTAAATTTGGAATGAGATCATCAGTGTTCAAAAAAGGATACCATATTTAATACGAATGGTAATTATTTGCGGAAGTATAGAAACCTTGGATTTTCCCTTCAAAAATAAAAAAGGATTTGTTTCTTAAATTAGACTTAACTGGAATGGTAAGTACCTACGTCGGCTATTTTAGTTGCAGTCAATCTAAAGGCATGGATTTTATTAAAATCATGTAAACGTGGTGTAAGAAAATCCCAACCCTATCGATCAGTATGGAGCATTAGATCGTATCAAACCTATTAAAAATTAACGGCCACGAAATGTAAGGGGCTAACTTTGATTTCGGCCAATCAGAAGAGAGGGTTCCGTTGACCGGCCAATAGGAGGGGAGGTTAGCGCAACTCTCGACGTGGTGTGAGAGATGTGATTGGGTGTTTAGGTTGTTGATTCAAGGATATATGCATATTTAGTTTATTTATGGAAAATCATATTTCTTTGGTCCCTTGTCAATGAGTAAGTCGATCATTCTTCCTCAAATATGTCAACTTGTCCCTTTGTTCGTGAATATTCAATGAGACTAATCCCTTTCCTTACTTATCTCCACAAGACTAATTCCTTTCCCCATTTCTAGATTTTATTACCATATAGTATTTTATGTTACCTGAACTCCCGTAAATAAAGATTAATACACATGTTAATGCACAGAAAATCCAACCGTAAATCAAAAATAAAGAAAATAATCCAACCGTAATTTTTTTTACGGTTAGTTAAAAAAAAAAACAACTGTAAATCAAAATTTTCAGAAAGAATTATAATTCAGGATATTTTACGGTTAGGTTTTGTGAGAGTCAAACCCAACCGGGATAACACATATAATTTTTTTATTTATTTACGGTTAAGATTCTTAGTTTCCTAACCGTAACAGCTTCAGATAATTTGTTTTTTTCGCATGTTTAATGGAGATTTCGATTAACGATTGTTAGTTTTTCGAGTTGATGAAAGAAAGACAGAGAAAATAGGGAAGGTAAAAATAGAGAAAGTTTAGAAGAAGAAGAAGAGGAGGATTAGATTTTTGAATTAGAATTAGGTTTTGATTTTAGTTTTTAGGTTTTTATTTAGATGGAGGGAAACTTAGACATTTACTATTGCATCAAGACATCCCATAGCTAACTTTTTAGTCATTAGAAATCCAAGTGAAGCCCCTCTATTGGAATGTGACGCCCCAATAATAGGCTTCTAAAACAACGTAAACGACCATGTATGTCGTCCTTTTTAACAGCTGCAAAAATATGTTTAAGCCACTCTACAATATAGTAGACATTCATTCATCTTGCACACGTCTGTGCCTTACATAATAGAGAATAGACCATTATGTGCCTACGATTTAAAAATATTGGCCTTTCAGATTTATCAAGATTTAGTCGTTGTAGTCTTTCTTTTGTACTTCTTTCTTTTTTTTTTTTTTTTTTTTTGCAGGAAGAAAAGAAAAAACAACAGAAGAAAAAACCTACAGAAGACTACACTCTTTATTAGCACTTTTCTTCGCTAGCTAGAGAATGTGCAGCTTCATTAGCACTTTTCTTCGCAAACTTAAATAAAACGCCGTTGAAAGCTCTAACTCTTTTTCTGATTTGCGTGATTAAGGGTCTGATTCTCCAAGGGTAAGTTTTCTTTTCACCATTGAGGATTTTAATCACCGTCTCAGCATCGCTCTCAACTAGAGCTGTCAACGGGGCAAGCTAGGGTCAACCCGGCCCTAGCTTGACAAGCCATGGACGGTTTAGGGTCAACCCTAGCCCTAGTATTGTTCATGTACAAGCCCAAAACCCCAACCCTAGCCCTAGACGGGTTGGCTCTGACGGGTTGCGGGTTGGCTTGTCAAATGGGATGGATGAAACGTAAAATCACTTAAACGTATAAAAAACTCAGTGGGCAGAGGGATTCGAACTCATCCCACCTTGGTTCATATCTGAAAACTATAACCACTCTTCCATTTCGTGGTTGTTGATTACTTTTGCTTGTTATTTTATATATAATTGTATATTTATGTTGGTCAATGCTTTACAAAACGCTAAGAAAGCACCCACTACTCTGTAACCCTAAATAAAATGAAATTTGGATTGTATTAAATCATTTAAGGAATATATATGAACTTTGATTTCTAACACAAAACCCTAAAATCATCCTAAAATTACTAAATTAGAAACTTAAAATTCTTAAACTAGTAACTCACAGGAAATTGACGGGTTGGCGGGTAACCGCGGGTTGACCCTAACCCGACTTGTTTTTACTAGGGCTAGATATGACAACCCTAACCCGGCTTATTTAGACAACGGGCAAAGCCAAGCCGGGTTGAAACAAGCCAAGCTAGGTCCAACCCGCGGGCCGGGTTAGAAATTGACAGCTCTACTCTCAACAATGATATTGTTCCACTTTTGTGTGTCAGCTAGCTCAAGGGCTAACATGACAGCTTTAGTTTCAGCCTCCATTGGGGTATAACAGTTGTGCCTACAAGAGCCACCAGCTTCAAATTGTGCTTCTGAGTTCCTAGCAACAACAACACAAGCACCTGAATTAGAGTTGAAGGTAGCATCAGTGTTCAGCTTTATCCAGTGTATTTCAGGGGGTTCCCATTTGTCTTTAATCTGCAATCTAACATTGTGAGTACCAGGCTGATGAGAAGGTGGTTCTGCTACTTCGTTAGAAGTATCCACATAATAGTTAAACCAGTATTGAGCATCACCGATTATTCTGGATATTACAATCTCAACATTGTTAAAAATATTGTCATTCCTGGCCTTCCAAATGGCCCACATGATACAACTACCCATTATGAACACACTGAAATCCCCTTTTTCCTGCAGCCAAGTTGAGAGCAATGTTTTTATAGATGTGTCATTTGAGACTTTGAACCCCAAGTTAGACCCAAAAAATGAGGCTCTGGCCACAGTGCATATAAGAAAGAGATGGTCCATTGTTTTTGGACTTGTGTCACACAACTTGCAGTTCTGTTCCGTCCCCAACCGAAATTTGCTCATAGTCTGCATAATAGCAATGCCATCCTGTAACACTCTCCAAATGAACATATGCACTTTTGGGACAAGATTTTTGATCCTCTAGAACAGCTTCCATGGGAAATCCATCATGTTGCTACCGAAAGTAGATGGTTTGCTGTGCTTTTGAGATTTCATAAAGTACTTGGTGGAGAACTCATCATTAGGGTGCGGGATCCAGATCATCTTGTCTTTAGGTCCATCGTCTTCAGGGATATAAATGCTCAATATCTTTTCGGCAGTGTGTGACTCAAATATTTGGTTCACAAGAATTTCATTCCATCTGCTGGGGTTTTGCGGCCATAAATCACTCACTTTAGAAACATTACAAGTAATTTGTTGCTTCTCTCTGTTGCCTACAACCCATAAACACCTGTCTTTCATATCTTTCCTGCAATTTAGAATAGCTTTCCAAGTAGAGCTACATCTCCCTATGCATTTAGCCTCCCAAATGTGTGAGTGTCTGCAGTACTTGGCCACCAAAATCTGAACCCATAGACAATCCAGTTGCTCCAGAAATTTCCAAATCAGTTTAGCAATTTAAGCTCTATTGATATCCTACCCAGCCCACCATTCTCTTTGTCCTCAAGAAAAATATCCCAGTTGATAAAATGAAGTTTTCTGGTGTTATAATTATGCCCCACCAGAAATTCCTTATGATTCTGGATAACTTATTTAGAATGCCTTTCAGGAGAATAGCTGTGGACATAAATTACGGAGGAATCAAACTCAAGACAATTTTGATTAGAAGAGTCCTACCAGCATGAGTGAGAGACTCTAGCTTCCATCCCGCGAGTTTGACATCAAATTTGTCATAGAGGAAATCAAAAGAATTGATTCTGTGATCTGGCTTAAGTATGTGAACACCCAAATATTTATCGTTAGTCTACATTTGCTTTACTCCCAGCAAGGCAACAACTTCTATTTTTCCTGCCATCATTAACACCTTTGCTAAAGAAGATGCTTGACTTGCTTAAATTGTCTTGATGACCAGACCAGTTTGCATAAGTTTGTAAAATATGTTGAAGAGTTTCCACAGTTTGGTTGTCGAGAGCTCCAAACAGAAGGAGGTCATCCGCGAACATGAGGTGAGAAACTGAGGGTGACCATCTGTTGACTCTAAAGCCTCCGTAGAGACTATCCTCTTCAATTCTTCTCATCAACCAGGACAAGCCTTGAGAACATAAAATGAAGAGATATGGGGCTAGTGGACATCCTTGGCGAAGACCTCTCTCGCTTTTGAAATGTCCTTCAGGTGTTCCATTAACAATTATAGAAAAAGAAGGGGTAGAAACACACTGCATAATGAGAGCATTAGTCTCTCCGGTAATACCATAAGCTAAAAAACATTGGCTAAGAAACTTCCAAGACACCCTGTCGTAAGATTTTCTAATATCTATTTTTATAGCAAAAGAACCTAGAATAGACTCAAAGTGGTTCATTGAGTGAATGAGTTCTTTAGCAGTTATAATTTTATCAATAATGCTTATCCTGAGAGGAAGGCAGATTGAGCTGAATCAACAAAGTTGTTCAGGAAAAGTTTTAGTCGATTAGCTAGGATTTTAACTATGAACTTATAAGTGATGTTACAAAGAGCTATAGGTATATAATCAATCGGGGAGGTAGGGTGCTTTACTTTAGGAATAAGAGAAAGATATGTGTGATTCATACCAGCTGGAAGTGAGGAAGAAGCAAAATAATGTTTAATTAGAGAAGTAACTTTAACTCCCACCTTGGCCCAACACTTTTTGTAGAAGATCGCTGGCATACCGTCAGGCCCAGAAGATTTCAGAGATCCCATGTGCTTAATAGTGTTCCAGACTTCATCAGTAGCAGGAATCATACCAATCTGCTTATTTTGCTCGTTTGTTAGCTGAATGGGCGAGTGAAAAGGAATCATTGTGTGCTGGTCTTGAATGTCGTCTTTGAAAATTGCGGAGAAGTGATTTATCAAGCAAGTGGTGATACCTTTATGATCAGAGACCCAAGTGTTGTTGGACAGCTTCAGAGTTTCAATCGTGTTCTTTTTTCTTCTGTGCTTGACTGCCATATGAAACACTTTAGTATTTATGTCAACATTGGGAACCCAGTTGGATTTATTCCTCTGTTGAAAGTATTTATATTCCGCAATAGAAAGTTCATCAATTTTCTCAATAAGCATTTGTTCCTCCCTTCTAGTGTCAAGCGAGTGTGCTCTTTTCTGAACTTCCAACAACTCAGCCTTTGCGATTTCCACTTTGTCTTGTAACATTACCAAAAGTTTTTCTTCCCCATTTAGACAGAGATTCGCCAAGCACCTTTGTCTTTTGCAACACATCAACATTTGAAGCATCCCAACCTTTGTCAACTTCTTTATAAAAATCTAGGTGATCAATCCAATGATATTCAAATCTGTAACCCGGTTTTCTTTTCCTCGTCACTCTATCAGTATTAAGATAAATAGGCGCATGGTCACTTCCAATTCTAGGAAGATGAAAAAACAACAGCTTCCTTGAATTGCATCCACCAATCAAGAGAGCATAAGACTCTATCAAGTCTCTCAAAAATATGATCTCCGTCATTTACACCATTTGTCCAAGTAAATGCAGGGTCATTGTAGCCTAAATCAATAAGAGCTCTGTCTTGAATCATTCTTTTGAATTCTCTGTTGTTGTAGTCTTTCTTCTGGGTACCACCAAACTTCTCATGGGAGGCAGCAATGGCATTAAGATCACCAATCATGTACCAAATCGGGTTGATGTTGGCAGTAAAGTTAGAGAAATTTACCCAAAATTTATTTTTGTTACCGTGTTGAGGAGGTCCGTAAACACATAACAGATCCCAAAGAGGGACAATAAGTTGATTTATCCTACAATGTATTAAATTACTACTGCTAGAAATGATGTCTAGTGTTGGGCAGTCACCACACCCCTCTTAGGAGGAAACACAAACTTACTTGTATTAGCTTTAACTTTCTGGTATACTCTATCAATGTCCATAGGAGTAGCTCCTCGTTTCTTTCCGCTGGAATTAGCATCAGTACCCACTCCTTTTGGATAATTTGATCTTTCCCGAGCTTCCCTTCTCCATTTTCTTCTATATGTACTACTTGAATTTTGAGAATCACATGAATTTTTGATATCTCCATTTTTAGGGTTTTCTGTTGTAGTTTCGATTAAAGATTTCGATTTTGAAACATCCCATGTAGAGATGTTAGAGTTGTATATAACCTCATGGGCCTTGGATAAATTAGTTGAGTTATTGTTACTCGGGCCTTCAACTGAGATACGATTCTGCTCAGCTAAATAATGCAAAGGGGTGGAAATAACATCTTCATCGAAGAGATTTTTTTTTTGTGTCATTCACACGAGACACATTCTTGAGCACCCTTATTGGCCTATCTGAATTAGTTGCCGACTCTTTCTGTTGTAGCGGCAGATTTTGTCTGCGATTAACTGTGTTTTCCATAACAAAAATTTCTGTCGTTGGGATCAGTACAAATGTCGTTTTCCCTCTCATAACAAGTGATGCCAGCTTTCCCCCACCCCTGTTTTGTCTGTACCCATTTTATCAGAAACGTACCCCTGAGTCATGTGACCCTTACCCTTTTCACAATACGTGACCGTCTTTTTTCTTTCCGATGGTTGTTGTAGAAGTGAGGTTAATGCCGCTGTAGACGCCTGATTACTCGTCGGATTTACCATTTAAGAGAATTTGGGTTTGAAGTTAGCTTTGATTTGTTCAAGATATCTAGCATATTTAGCATCTCCCATTCTCTGCGAGAACTCTTCAGCAGACAAGTTGTAGTTTTTTTCGAGTTCTTTTGATAACACTGGACATTTGTTCATTTGGTGACCAAAAGACCCACAAGAATAACAGAGACAAGGTCTTTGGGTAAGGATTTTGTAATATCTATTTGAACATGAACCCTGGAGTATTTAACCTATTTAGCAGCATCATATATAGGTCGAGGAGTACCAAATCTTTTTGCCATGGCAGTGACCTTCTTCACATTCATCATACTCAGTGGTAGACCATGAAACTGGATCCAGAATGTAAAAAATTTAAATTCATATTCCTCCGGTAATAGATCACTATTAAATATTTCTATTAACATTAACTCGTTGTTCAGAGACCATGGTATATGTAAAAGAACTGATTCCAGATCACAAAGGTGTTCGAATCTCACCGAGTATATATTTCCACCTAGATCTGATAAAAAAAAAACACCAGATGGTCTCCATGATTTTGATAATAAGTCTTTTAGAATAGCAAAAGCATAACCTCTACCAGAAATCATTTTAAAAACTAAGCATCTGTTCCATTCAACATATGTCTCTGTACCCTATTCCTCGTCTCCAAACTCCAAAATATCAGGGTTATCTAATAAAGTGCTCATTTTGTTGATTATCTCCTCATAGTCTTGAGGATTGTTTGAACTAGATGCTATATCAAGACAAGAAAAGAGAAACTAACAGAAAAAAGAAGAAGGAGAGAACAAGAATCCGTACAAGGAGGAAGCTAAGGATCAACACAGAGGATTAAGAAGAATCACCAAGAAGGTAAAGTCAAGGTGTTCAACCAAAGGTCAAAATACCGCGGCCAGAGTCATACTCTCACCGAAATGTAGAATTAAGGTGAATCCCATTATTATACCTAGGCACTTCTAAACGACATAGCCGACGTTTATATTTGTGTCTTTGTCTGAACCAACTCTCGCTCAAGGTCATAAAACCAAATCTGTGATCATAGTTGTAAAAATAAAGGCCGACAAAAATATACGGGGATGGGGGATTGTTATCCCAGGTTCGTAGGGCCTTCATCTACCTTCAAACGATGTACTGACGGAATTATTTTACTATGCAGAAATCAAGCAGTTCACCATTAAGAAAACAAAGAAGACACTCACCGAAAGCAAGAATCGGTTGTTTCTGCAACATTACAATTCATACACATCAGAATCTCTAAACTCGCAGAGCAGCGATTTAGGAACCACTGTGGGAATATCATTCCTTGATTTATAAATCATAAAGAAACATGCTAATTCTACATTTGAGTTCAACATTGAACAACATATCAAAAAATAAATAAAAAATCAAACCCAACATTGAACAACATATCAAAAATAATAATAATTTAAACCCTAGTAAGAAGGAAGAAGAAATAAGAAAAGAGAGTTCAGGAAACAACACCTCACAGGAAAAACACCATTTGTTTGCCATTTCCATTTCCAAAGAAACCTGGAATTGTATATACGATTACAACGTGACCTAGAACTGTTATGCAAAGTAGAACATCCAACAATCTCGAATCTTTATATGAAGACTCAAAACAAGAAAATCCTAGAATTTAAGAGACGTATAAAAAGAAAATTTCCGAAAATACACGATATTTCATTGTTTTACTATCAAAATTAAGGTAGATTTATAGAATCACCCAATCTTAGATTACAAGAAAATTCCACCCTGCTCCATAAATTGCCGATGAAAATATCCCATAAAAACTTATTTGGGTTGATTTTTCTTCTGATATGGAAATTCTCGGATTTTTTTTAAAAAGAGAATTTTTTCGACTTTTACTCTAAAGATCTTCTAAGATTTCTTTTCCATTAATTGCTCATGAAAGAATTTCGTAAAAACTTATTTATGTTGATTTTCTTTTTACATGGAAATTCTCGGATTTTTTCCCGAAAAAAAAATCGTCTCGGCCTTTCCCCTAAAGATATTTGTAGATTTTGCGGCTAATACGAAGGTCCAGATTTTATGAAAATCATGTAAACACGGTGTAAGAGAATCCCAAGCCTATCGACCAATATGAAGCATCAGATCGAAACAATCCCATTAAAAATTAACGACCACGAAATATAAGAGGGCTAACTTTGATTTCGGCCAATCAGGAGCGAGAGTTCCGTTGACCGGCCAATGGGAGGGAAGGTTAGCGCAACTCTCGACGTGGTGTGAAATATGTGATTGAGTGTTTAGGTTGTTGAGAAGAGACTTTTGAAATTACCATATAAGGACCCTTTTTGTCCTATTATATAGGCCCCTAATGGTTTCTTAGAGCAACTGCAGTGGGCGACTAAACCCATTTATTTGGTCTCAGAAACAGGCGTAGCGGGACGTACCATCGATCAAATACCAGACTAGTACAATGGTTCGAGTATATTTGGTCTGGACCAAAGACCATACCCATTTATAGTCGAGCGGTGATATAATCTCCGTTTCTCAACGGGCGGTGATATAGTGTACGCTTGACGACGGGCGGTTATATAGTGTTCGTCCCACGGAGAGGCGGGCATATAGATTACGCCCCAATGGCGCGGTGATAAAATGTACGCCCCATCGGGCGTAGCTGAAGTTAACGCCTGTCATCAGGCGGGCATATAAAGTACGCCCCAATGGCGCGGTGATATAGTTAACGCTTGGCATCAGGCGTTGATAAAGTGTACGCCTCAGTTAGGCGTTGATAAAGTTCACGCCTGATGCCAGGCGGACCTAATAGCTACGCCCCATGAGTCTGATGTTTTAACAAGTTTTATGTTTTATACCATTGTAATTTTCGAATGATGGGATTTGTTATTGATAATCGAAACAAAGTAAACAAATGATGGGATTTGTTGTTACTAACCAAGAGGTATCCAAGGAAGAAAGCAAGGAGCGAGACAGTGGCTGTATAATCCTTGCGAACAGTGAAAGTCCAAGAAGCAGTAACAATGACACAAATGGATCCCCTACATACACCAGTTAAGAAGCAAACCGAACTTGTGATGTCAGCATCCACCACTTGTTCCATGTTATCTATTCTCTCAAATAATGCCCATGTATCTTGTGATGCCCTCATAAAACCCTTGCCATATGCAGCAATCTATATCTATAACAAAAGAAAAACATTAAAATACATTAACAGTTAGATGAAGGAATTAGCTAAATTGGTTTTGATTGAGGCGTTGATTATACAAACGCCTGGCATCAGGCGGTTACTTTACGTACGCCCCATGGGGCGTTGATTATACAAACGCCTGTCATCAGGCATAGATTTTACTTACGCCCCATGAGGCGTTGATTATACCTCCGCCCCTTCTCCCGACATAAACTTTACGAACGCCCAGTAGCGAGCGTAATCTTTACCAACGCCCCACACCGGGCGTAATCTTTATCAACGCTTGAACGGGGCGCAATTTATATCTCCGCTCCACAACCAAACGAAGATTATAACTCCGCTCGACTAAATATACTCGCCACCCACTGCGTCACACAACGGACTAAACTAAAATTTAGTCGTTTTTTTTACTCTTTGATCTTTAGGTTTAGTCGCACCACTGCAGTTGCTCTTATGCCCCCTATAACAGGTTTCCACGAAAATCGAAAAAGTATAAACCTACACTTCCACGAGTGCATATATGCTGTTTGCGTTGTTTTCCTATTCCTAAATATAGCAAGCAAGTACCACGAATCGTTGGATATCCTAGTCATCTCAAGTCACTCAACTCAACACAACCAAATCTATGCCCTAATTTTTCCTGCAGTTACTTTCGAGCACGATATTTTTTTAGAATAAAATAGATCCTCGAAGAGGTTCTATTGTTCCGATTTCTTGTCTCTCCAATAAAAGATTTCTTGTCTCTCCAATAAAAATCAGGGTTTTGCTTCTGTAAAATTAGGGTTTTAGTATTAGGAAAATCATCATTCTTTATGTATCTCGTCTCTTAAATAAAGAAAGATTTAAGTTTTATTCTTTCTCTATTTGTATCTCTCTTTCTGTAATATTAGGGTTTTAGTTTATCTGTTCTTGTTCGCCTTTGAAGAACACGAAACCAAAGAAATCCAAGTTTGGTTGAGTAATCATGGGAGTTCCAGCATTCTACAGATGGTTAGCAGAGAAATATCCAATGATAATACAGGATGTAATCGAAGAAGAACCTGTTGAAATCGAAGGAATTGCAATACCAGTTGATACAAGTAAACCTAATCCTAATAAACTTGAATACGATAATCTTTACCTTGATATGAATGGTATTATTCATCCCTGTTTCCATCCTGAAGACCGGGTATGTAAATTTTAGTGTTTTCTGCTTATAATAAAGTTCGTTCCTACACGTTGAGCATAGTTTAGGCTGAGGCTTTTTTTTTTTTTTTTTTTTAATTACAGCCGGCTCCTACCACATTCGACGAGGTATTTCAATGCATGTTTGATTATATCGATAGGCTTTTTGTGATGGTTCGCCCACGGAAGCTTATATACATGGCCATTGGTGAGTATTTTGAGATCTAATTGATGGAATCAACATTGAGATTTATTTAGGCATATGTACAGAGTAATGATTTTTCTGCTTCATGAAATAATTGTGTAGATGGTGTGGCTCCAAGGGCAAAGATGAATCAGCAACGGTCTAGACGTTTCAGAGCTGCTAGAGATGCACAGGAAGCAGTAAGTGTTTTTATGCTTAGAGAACTTAAAAGGATAACAGCATGAACCCAGAATTCTTATATAAAAGCTTGCATTTTGAGTTTCAGCATATCCTTCCTGGTTATAATCATAATGAAGAAAACGAATGAGTTTGTGCAGTCTGTTCACATTGTCGAAGTGTCATCACTATGTTTTGTTATGGTCGCACCGTAGTCTACTGAAATCACAAAATTGAAAACATGCTACTATATTATTATGTAAAATGTGTTTATGATTATTGCTTTATGTATGTCATTTGTGAACTGTCTTTATTGCTGTAACCGAGTAGGCAGAAGAAGAAGAGCGGCTGCGAATAGAGTTTGCGGAGGAGGGAAGAAAGCTTCCTCCTAAGGAAAGTTCACAAGTCTGTGATTCAAATGTTATCACCCCGGGAACTGAATTTATGCATGTTTTGTCAGTTGCACTGCAGTACTACATTCATCTCAGACTAAACAATGATCCTGGGTGGAGATCAGTTAAGGTATGTCTTATGTCTATCTATCTTACCTGTCAACTCTCTTGTCTTTCTTTCTTTTATTAGAATTTTTGGCACTCTCCTACCTGACATAGATTATTCAAGATCAAATTATTTTCTCATGTATTTGTTTTTGTAGGTTATTCTATCTGATGCTAATGTTCCTGGTGAAGGGGAGCACAAAATTATGTCTTACGTTCGTCTGCAAAGAAACCTTCCTGGTTTCGATCCAAATACCCGTCACTGCCTCTATGGTTTGGTGAGTATTTTTTTTTTTTTTTCATAGTTGTAAAGATTGCTTCAGTTTGATGGAAACATTTTTATATTTATTTTAAAACTCAAGCATTTTTTGCGAGGTATCTGCTGCTTATAAACAAACACTTGCTATGGTGCTATGTTACAGGATGCAGATTTAATTATGCTGGCATTGGCTACACATGAAGTGCATTTCTCTATTCTTAGAGAGGTTAGTATTTCGTCATTGGAATAAAAGGAAAAACATGTTACTGTATTTTTATTACATAGCATGGATAAAATTCAAGATGGGTAGAGTTTCACTGCGTAAAGCTGATAACATGCATTAGTGCTCAGTTTCTTTGCATGCATTTTTCTCATGCACTAATAGCTGCACTCATTCATTACACTGTTTAGATTGTCGTCAATGCACAACAAGACAAATGCTTCATATGCGGTCAGGTGGGTCATTTAGCTGCAAATTGTGAGGGGAAGGCGAAGAGAAAATTTGGGGAGTTAGATGAAAAGCAGGACACTGCCGTAACAACGAAGAAGCCATACCAGGTCAGTTTTGAATTCAATCTGGTCTAGAAGTCCTCATTGGATGTTATCTTTGCATATTTAATGGCTGCTTTCTACTTGGTATCCTTAATTTGATTTGCCATGTTGCAGTTCGTAAACATCTGGACACTTCGAGAGTACTTGGATTATGAGATGAGAATTCCTAATCCACCATTTGAGATTGATCTTGAACGTCTTGTGGACGACTTCATCTTTATATGTTTCTTTGTTGGAAATGATTTTCTGCCTCATATGCCCACACTGGAAATTCGAGAGGTATGTTTCATCACCCTCTTTAAGTTAGCTCGATGATTCCTGGTTTTATTTCAAATATATGTTGTATTTACTCTAGAGGAACTTGTAAGAAAGCTTTGTGAGGCAGGTTTTTGCTGAGACATTATTTTTTTAATGTTCCATGTCGTCTGGTTGGTTGATATTCAGGGTGCAATCAACTTGCTGATTGCTGTCTATAAGAAGGAGTTTGGGGCAATGAAGGGGTATTTAACCAACGCTAGCAAGGTATTTTAGCTTTGACAATTTTTTTTTCCTCATTGGTTATTAGATTTGCCTCATTAAGTATACTTACTATATTTAATGTTCTGGAATTAAGTAGTGGACTGATATTGTCTTTTGGATTCCCTGCTCTCTAGCCTGATTTGAGCAAGGTTGAACACTTCATTCAGGCAGTTGGGTCGTATGAGGATGTAATTTTCACCAAAAGAGCTAGACTTCATCAGGTTTTTACATTTTTTCTGAACTCTTGAGATAATTCGAATGCTGGACTCTAAAGATGTGCCAGATAGATAGAAAATAACTTAGGTTCTACTTGTATCCAATCAACTGAAGAACGACATGCACTTTAATTTTCAGCGGCAGGCGGAAAGAATCAAGCGTGACAAGGCCCAGAAACAAAGGGGTGATAATGCGGAACCTACGGTGAAGCCTGAGTCGCTTGTCCCAGTTGCTCGGTTTCAGGGCTCTCGTCTTGCTTCTGCTCCATTGCCTTCGCCATATGAACGAACAGGATCTGCTCAAAAGGTGGCACGGCACACTTCTTCAGGGGCATCTGTTGGTGCAGCCATTGTTGAGGCTGAAAATAGTTTAGAGCTGGAGGTTGGCTTTCCTTTTCCCTTCTACTTTACATGTTTTCATTGAGATTTCTCGATGTATGTGTAATTTCATCGTCCATCTGTATGCATACACTTTTTAAATTTAAATCTAATCTATTTTTGATAAATTTCACTTTTTTTGATAGACACGTGACAACAAAGAGGAGCTGAAGGCGAAGCTTAAAGACTTAATTCGTGAGAAGTCAGATCTTTTCAATGGAGATGACCAAGAAGAAGACAAGGTTCGGATTTTAGTATGACAAGTATTTGACATTAATTGTTTTATTATGTTTGTCATATATGGTCCATAAGTATTGCACTCATTCTTAGGAGCTCTTTATTTATTTATTTTTTTGTCTAAAAAATAGGTAGCCTCTAGGTCATGGTCAATCATTGTCCAAGTTCTCATGCATTGCATTACAGAATGTTACTTCTAGGTCATGGTCAATCATCATATTTTTGTTTCAGGTGAGATTGGGAGAGCATGGGTGGAAGGAAAGGTACTACAGGGAAAAGTTCTCAGTTGAAACCTTGGATGAGATTGAAGCAGTACGAAAAGATGTTGTAAGCTCCTCCGTAAACTTAAACATAGGATGTACTTCAAATGTTCTATTGTTACACGTGGCGATTAATTGTTCTTAAAGTAGTTCGTCTCTATAGATTTATGCTGGTAATTATTTGGGTATAAGCTATGGCATTGTTGATCCTTCAAGGTTAAAGGAAGTTCAAACTTATTTATCCTGCTAGGTTCTAAAATACGTAGAAGGCTTGTGCTGGGTGATGGAATATTATTATGAAGGTGTTTGCTCTTGGCAGTGGTGAGTGTGCTTCTAGCATAGCATTTATCATGCTTCTGCATGTCTTATGTCTACTTAGCGTTGATAAATTTTCATGGTAAACTGTGCCAAATAAACATTTCATTGATTTTTGGAGTCACCATAAATGTGTGTAGCTTTACTATCCTAAGCTTCTCATTGGACTGCTTATGTCTCGACGATATAACTCGACGGAGCTAATTATTAGTACATTTAAAGTTTCTCACATTAGTTTTTGGCATATCTTGTTTGTTCATGATATTTCTTAACGCGGATCACTAAATTATTGGTCATCACAGACGTCACTTCTAACACTCCATAAAATTTTATTTTCTTTCGGAAGTATCTTTGTGAGAGAGACTTAGCTAGTATGCATTTTCTTGTGAGATATGAGACGTGTCCATCTTTTCATACATCATGATATATCAAGAAAAAGCAACACGTAAATAATGGAACTATTTTCTTTTACAGGTTTTATCCTTATCATTATGCACCATTTGCCTCCGATCTCAAGGATCTTGGTCAGCTGCAGATAAGCTTTGAATTAGGTTCACCATTCAAACCATTCAATCAGCTGATGGGTGTCTTTCCAGCTGCAAGGTTGTATCGGTGTCTTCTTCTTTTGTTCGAGATATTCTTAGATTATAGTTTTTCTGACAGCCCAGTGTTTGTGCAGTTCCCATGCGCTACCTGAGCATTATAGGAAATTGATGAGCGACCCAACTTCACCGATTATTGATTTTTATCCGACTGGTATGTTCTGTGGTTTTGAAAATACGTAGTGTTAAAGTACATAAGGCTCCATATGTAATCATTCACCTTCCATCGGTTTTCTTGATCAGATTTTGAAGTTGACATGAATGGCAAGCGGTTTGCCTGGCAGGTTAGAATTTCTTGTCTAGAGCTGGATATTTGGGTTCTTGATGTCTAGTTTTATGGGAGAGTTGAAAATCTCATTTGTACCAATTACTCGAGATTCTCTTTTTGTAGGGTATCGCTAAATTGCCATTCATCGATGAAAGTCGTCTTCTTACTGAGATAAAGAAAGTTGAACATACTTTGACGGTACGAATGATCTACTTGTTTCATGTCTTTGTGATTGACATATATTGTTCATTATTATATTATGGGGTGTACCATACCTAGCGTAGTATATATTGCTCTGTATCTATTGCAGGGTTGGCGTAGTTGCTATTGCCAGGTTCAATAAATTTGAGGAAATGCAGTGATATGTATTTATCTGAAATGAAAGTGATAGTGAAATTAGTATATATACGTGCAACGTAAAATAGTTGCAGCAATATTACTGCAAAAGCAGTAATATGCGTATTTAATTGTACATATGTTGCATCTTATTTTCTATTAAATTTTGCTACAGGAGGAGGAAGCAAGAAGAAACAGCTTCATGCAAAATATGCTGTTCATCTCGACATCTAACCCGCTCTCTCCATATATATTTTCCCTCGCTGATCGTTGTAAACAGTTGTCTAACAAAGAAGGGGCTGAAGTCAAAGAAAAAATTGACCCAAAGGCCAGGTTGGTGATGCAAATACTTATATTCACACCTTAAACTAATTTTTTTACTAGAGTTCCCGTTCTTAACAAAAGAAAGCTACATTCTACTCCTTTATTTTAGAAAAAAAACTTCTCCAAGATTTTACATTGCTTGTCTCTGTTCAGGGTTTATTACAGCTCCACTGAGGCTCAGTAGGTCTTGATTTTCAAAATTGAGTTAATCAGTTAATTTGACTAAGCATATGGTTCTTACATCAGTCCTCAAATCCCGTGTCAAATTTATCTGAAGCCTATTATTCCAGTGATTGTGTTATGTATCTGTTGAAGAATTTCGGATACTGATTTTTTTCTATGTTTTTAAATGCAGTGGCGGGATGAATGGGTATCTATCTCTTTGTAATGGAGATCCTTGCCCACCGGTCTTTCGATCACCTGTATCCGAAATGGAGGATATTATGAATAATCAAGTCATGTAAGATTTCCTTCGCTGACGTAAATCTTCATTATAACTGGAACCATCTATATGTGTTCTAATTTTTTTCTTTTCGTCTGTGCTTTACAGATGTGCCATTTACAGACTTCCTGATGCACATACTCATGTTGCTCGACCTCCAGCAGGTGTTATATTCCCAAAGAAGGTAATTTGATTTTCTTTTTGTTCTTGATCTTACACATCTAGACTAAATTTGGAATCACTCTTGAACTCATCACAATTTTTTTTAATAGATGGTCGAAGTAGAAGATATGAAGCCACCACCTACTCTATGGCATGAAGATAATGGAAGGAAACCATGGGAAAATGGCAGGTACTACCCGTATCTCTTAGATAAATAAACTCAACTTATATTGAGTTAACACATTATGGCCTGTGAGCTGATATGGGGGATGAATTTAGACGATGTTTTTCCTTTTTGGAAGTTCCATGTTGATCATCCTTGGATAAGCTGAGGCTGTTTTCGAACTCTTTAACCATATAGCGGTTAACTCCTGAAATTTCTTGGTAACAAAATTGGCCTTAAGATGATGGTACAGAGTATTCTGTGTTTGATACAATGACCTGTCCAACCCTAACTGGTCATGGACATTACTGATTCATACAAGTTACACATCGCTAGTTTATTGATGGTATTGGGTTTCACTTACCAATTATAGGCAGTTCATACCATCTTCTGGAGACGATTGCTACCTGATCGGGGTAGTTCATATCGTTTGATTAGATTTGGTTGCTGGCTTGCTGCCTTTTATTGGCAGTTCATATCATCTAATTAGAAATGATGGCTACCTCTTGAAGGTTTTTGTATCTTCAAATAAGAGACGGTTGCTGCCAATTATAGGCAGTTCATACCGTTTTTATGGACTGTTGGTGAGTAGTATTTCTTAGCCTATTTGGTGGTATCATAAAAGTCAGTGTTAAACTAGAAATATCTAGTTAGACTTGGGGATGATTGTTGCCTCTCCGAGGCAATTCATATCACCGTAGAATGATGTTCGCTACCTATAATTGGCAGTTCATACCAGCTATCTAGAGGTGATTGCTATCTTTCCGAGGTAGTTCATATCATCTAATAATAGAGGATGCTGCCCACTGTACACGTTTTGAACCATCTGGTTTGAGATGATTACTGCCGAGTCGAGGTAGTTCATATCATCTAAAAGGAAATGCTGTCACCAACTACAGTAGTTCGAGGTAGTCAATATCATCTAATAAGAGATGGTTGCTGAATGGTAAATGATTCACTTGCTTCATAGTCATGTAAAGATGACGGGGTAACAAAATTTCAAAGTAGCTGATTTTTTGTTGGAACATCCCCACTGAAAAACAAACCCTGGATCATCTCCATGTGAGCCCCATTAGCGCCAGTGTGTGATATCTTTGTAAGTATAAGTAGATCTGTTGTCTAAAGAATTATATGCACCTTTGGTCGCTTGCTTCTTATTCACACATTTTGTCATCTCAGGCAAAACAACCACCATGGAAATGGAAGGGGTTCTGGTCGACATTTTGGGGAGGCAGCACATCGATTTGTCAATAACAGTTTACAGTTTAAGACAGACCGTAATGGGGAGCAGATGCATGGACAAACATCTTTCTCAAATGGCAGGCAGCACAATAATAACCATGGAAACTATCCTCCCAGGGGCAACAACTATCAAGCCGGGGGTCGATATAATCATGGTCCACCATATGCTTCCGCTCCCAATAGTAATTATCCTAACCGTCCTCAGAATGAAGAAAACTGGCAAGCGGCTCATACCAGAGACCATCATCCCGTGCATGATTACCCCCCACCTCCTGGTGCAATCCCAGTAGTTGGTGTCCCACCATTGTATCATCCTGGTAACGTGGCACAAACATATGTGGCAGGTGGACACCATGTAAACCAAAGAGGAGGCGCATACAGCGGCTATGGGAGCCAGCACTCAAGTGCAGGTGCTAATAACCACCATCACAATAACAGAGGGGGCAGGTGGGGGGATTCTGCGGCAAATCAAAGAGGTGGAGGTAGAGGTTATGGGGGTTCTCAGCATTCAGGGAATCGCTATGCAGGTTTAAACAGAGGAGGATCAAGTAGAAGGCCCAATCCATCAAACCCTGGGTATGGGCAGTCTTAAATTGATTCCTATGCCAACTTGATCAATTGATCTGCTGTTTGTATATTAGGGTTCTTTATTCAAAGAATCCAGTCTTCCTTATTTAACCTTGTTAGTTTATTTCCAAATTTTCCTTCAGTAGCAGTGCAGCATTCCGTATTTGTTTATTTATATTTTCTATTCATAGATAAAGGTGGTTCTGTTGTATTCAACGTTTCTAATTGTTATCCTAACATATTAATCGAGACAATAATGTAGCAAGCTCAGTGGGTAGCTTTCTTCATAAGTTCTCTGTTCTGTTTTAACAACTTCAGAAGTTCTGTTTTGTTCGATAATTATGCTTTTGCGAGTTAGCTGATATTCATGGTAGTGTGCATTTTGTTTTATTTTAATTCATTCATGTGGTTATCCCTGACAGCCTCTTCCCAACTTCCTCAGTGTAATGGTGAAATTTGGACAAGGGGTGAGCTATGATGCACCGATGCACCCGATACGAAATCGGGATACGTGTGACACACGATACTATTTTTATTATTAAAGTGGATTCGTCAATTTTCATAAAATGGGGATACGGGATACGGTGGGATACGTGTATTTATCAAAAAAATATTTAATATAATAATAATTCACTCTACTAAAAAATAATAAAATAAAAAAATTCGATAGATACTATTTTTATTATTAAAGTGAGCAAATGCTAAATTTTCAACATTTTGGGTTTCAGTCTTACTTATGTTAATTGAATGGACAAAATTACATGTACTCCAATTTTTGTCTAAAACAACATGAAAAACATGACTGCTCAATAAGCCTTAAATTTTTCTAGCAGCATTTCATTTTAAGCACCATAAAAATAAATACCAAGTCTTTTTTCTTTATAGTCAACAAGTTATTATGTTTAGATATAATTATTCAATATGATCATGATTACAAATAACTATAAATATTTAGAATTTTAGATTTTATGTATAAATTTATAAATATATAGATTTTGTATTAAAAAAAATGTTAGATTATAGGAAGTATCCCCTTATAGAGTATCTGAGAGGTATCCCAGAGTATCCCCTACCCTTTTTGTAATTTAAAAAAGGTGACACTTTAAACGGAGTATCTGATACGTATCCCCAGGTATCCCCAAGTATCTGATACTGATACGGCGCCGATACGGATACGTCACCAATTTTGAAGTATCCGTGCTTCATAGGGGGTGAGCGTCATTTCAAGACCAAAGACAAAACTCAACTCTCACGTGAGAGATTAAGCCCTTGGTCCTCAAGGCACGCATAGCCACGATTTCACTCTATGTCCCCGCGAGACACTGCTGGTCGTGATGTCGTGACTCCTAGTGCACATCCTCGACGAGATATTGCTGGTCACGTTGGTTATGTAGACATTCTTATGAACCAGAACAACCACAATTCCAGCATGTCTTCGCGAGACGGAGCTGATTGTGATGTCATGATTCCTAGTATACACCCTCGACGAGATACTGCTGGTCGTGTGGGCTCTGTAGATGCGTAAAAACATCCCCGACGGACTTATGACCCAGAGCAGAGACATGCATGTCTCGGAGAGATTCAGATCCATCTGTAAAATCTCAGAGAGATTCAGATCTCTCTGCAAAATCTCGGAGAGATTCAGATCTCTCTACGAAATCACGGAGAGATTTTGATCCGTCTGCAAAATCTCGGAGAGATTCAAATTTCTCGGGAAATCTCAGATATAAGGCTGAATATTCCTCATGGTAGGCACGAGCCTCATGTAGGAATCGAGTCTCCTCTCCAGACGAAGGCATCCCTCTTACAAATCCGAGAATATCTCTCTATCTTGGCCAACTCGGCTAAAGAGAATATTTCTCTATATAAACACGTCATCACAAAGGCTGACTCAGCTTCACACAAATGGGTGTGTGTGTGTGTGGGTGGTGGGGGTGGTGGTGGTGGTGGTGGTGGTGGTGGTGGTGGTGGTGGTGTAACAATTAGGGTTTTGGTCTGGCGGCCTACGACACGCGTGAGAAATACCCGGCTTATTTCTCACCGCAGAAGAGAGTAAAGGCGGTGGAATAATCAGATAAACTCAACCTAGTTTATCCTGAAGAGACGGGAGAATTGCTTCGCACGGCACGGAAAGCAATCCTTATCTTCACCGACCTGAGATTAGAGAATTCAGCTATAAATAGGTCCTCTATTTCTCCAAGCTACGGATGATCTTTCTCATAACCTCTCAGAGCAATTCTTCATTAAACCTTAGAATTCTCTGATCTCTCTCTTCATCTGCTTCCCTCCCTAAGACCAGCCTTAAATCTCTTCCATGTGACTGAAGCATCCTTTGAACGACCACTGTGCGTGGTTTAGGCAAAGACTGTTCGTGCTCAACATCCTGTAACTCACTTTCAGAAACCCTGGAATCCCACTTCTAGCCTCTCTCAGATTTTAGGTAACTACACTCAGATATATTGCTTGCATTGTTGAATGGTCAGGCGATTAATTTTGATAAGTCAGGTTTCATTACTAGTGATAAAATGCATCATAGGCATATTAAAATCTTATCCAAAACTCTTAAAATGAAATTTCTTAGTAGTTCTGAAAAATACTTAGGTACTCCGCTGTTTATTGGGAAAGATAAAACAAAATCTTTCAAGTTTCTCATTGACAATTTTTACTCTAGATTAAGCTCTACTAAGAAGACAAATCTCCATGTTGCCGGAAGAACAGTTGTCACTAAGCATGTGTTATCTTCCTTAGCTGTTTATCATATGGCATGTTTTCCTATTCCTAAGTCTGTCACTTCTAAAATTGATACCATTCAGAGAACATTTTGGTGGTCTAAAAGGAATCCTAAACACGCGGCATATTTTCGTTCTCGGGGGGATATAGGTAAATCTAAATTGAGTAGTGGTTTAGGTATTAGGAATACACATGCTACTAACAGAGTCTTCATATGTAAACTTGGCTAGAGAATCTTGAAAAACCCGAATATTTTACTTGCTTCCTTTCTTAAAGATAAATACTTTCCAAATCAGAATTTGTTGGAGATAGACAAGGCTGCTGACTTTTCTTCCTGGATCTGGAAAGGTATTGTAAATGGGTTAAGATTCGTCAAGGCTAACTCTGTTGTAAAAATTAGTAATGGGGCCTCTACCAATATTTGGAATTCAATCTGGATTCCAGGTTATAGTATCCCTCCGTCGTCTTCTCATCCTTCTCACAATAATTATACATATGTTAATGAACTAATTGACTCTCATAATAACTGCTGGAATTATAACCTGCTTTCTACTCTTTTTCCGTAAGAGATTGTTACTAGAATTAGACCTATTAGATTAAATCCTAGTCATAGAGATTCTTTAATGTGGGCTCACACAAAGAATGGCAAGTTTACAGTTAAATCAGCTTATAGAATTTTTGTGAATGATATAGTTTCGTCTGAGGTTTTAGGATTTTGGAGAAAAGTTTGGGGTATTGATTGCTTACTGAAAATCAAGTTCTTTTTGTGGAAAATATTTGCTCATATGCTCCCTGTGAATACATTGCTTCAGTTGTATAACCAGGAGATTGATGTCTTGTGTCCCTTATGTCATAATAAAGAAGAAACAATTATGCACCTGTTTATTGAATGCCCTATTGATGCTCATGTTTGGTTTGGAATATCTTTACAACACCCGATTTTAACTGATATGGAATGGATTGATGATTTATTTTTGTATTGGCATAGTCCTGATCTTGATGATTCTCCTTATAAAGTTTCATGGCCTTCTGTTGGTGCTATAGTGATATGGTGTATTTGGAAGTTGAGGTGTGATGTGCTATTTAGGCCGAAATCGATTGACCTGCCCCGTGTTATTTTGGATACTAAGCGAATGATTTACTCTTATATTACTCCCCGGCACTATCCCTCTGTTATTTGTAGAGATATTAAAATCCCGTCTGCTGAAGTGGATCGTTTCATTTTTGTTGATGGTTCCTTTAAAGATTTTAAAATGGGAATGGGTGTCATCTGCTGTGACTGTGCAAGAAATGTAAGAAGTTCGAGAGCTGACTTTGGATTGATTTCAGATGCGGTAGGTGCTGAAGCTGCTGCTCTAATTTTGGCAATCTCTTGGGCAGAAGAGATGAATCTCTCCAAAGTTGTTCTTGTTAGTGACTGTCTCCAACTGGTGCATTTTGTTAATGGAGTCAGCTGTAATATAGAGTGGCGGAGCAGTGATCTTCTTGAACAATGTCGGTGTTTATTATCTAAGTCTATTTCTTTCAAAACTGTGTATATTAAGCGTCTAAATAATTGTTTAGCGGATCGACTTGCACGTCGAGCTAGAACAAATAGTCTAAAAGGTCTTTGGGTTTCCATCCCTTCCTTCTTAAACTCTTTGATAAGGAAGGTGAACCTGTCTGATGTTTGTAATTCTCTTCTTTGTTATTGCCATGGTGTGTTTCTTAGCAAAAAAAGAATAATAAGTGACGCGCCTAACACATTTAGTCAAATGCAAAGTGAAAGCTTAGTGTAACTATTAGCACCGAGTGTTTGGAAAAAATATAAAGCTAAAAAAAGAACGCGAAATTGGGGGATATTGATTACTTCTCCCAACCCATGGTGTGTGTTAAGGGGTGATTTTTGGGTATGAAAATACTAAAATACCCTTTGGTTAATCAAAAAATATTATGAAAAGACCATACTACCCTTTCCCCTAAAACAATAAAATCAAAAACCAAATTCATATATCCCCCATTTCTATTTCAGTACCAACACTGTTAGGGTTAGGTTTTGAAATTATTTTTTTCATCGTTCTTCATCCATTCTTCGTCGATTAATCGTCGATTCAAAAATTTCTTCGTCGATTAACCTACCCGAATCATATACAATGCCTCCACGGAAGAAACCAAATGCCCAATCGAACTCAACATCGATTGATCAACAAAAACAGGAACAAAGAATTGCTAAGATTGCTCAAGAGCAAGAAGACGAAGAAGCAACGTTCTCTGACGATCAACCCCTCGCAAGCATGGCTTCTGTGAGAAGGTAGGTGATTTTGAACTAGTTTATGAGTGTTTAAATCGATTTATAGCAATGGGTTTAGGTTAGAATCGCGAACCCTAACTCAAACAGTTGAGTTTCAGAGAGTACCGACACTGAAATTTGTATGAACACAGTGCCGGTTCCATGTTCCGGCATTCAATCTAGGATGAATACAATACCGGTTTCCAACCCCAGATTCACCAGAAACTGAATTTTCCCTACCGGCATTCAATCTAGGATGAATACAGTGCCGATTTTTAGTACCGGCAGTGTTTGATAATAATTCGTGTATGCCGGTAGTGGACTTAAAACATACAGGAGAGTTTATGAATTTGTCACCAATACCGGCATAGATTTTTGGTTGCATTGTATGCCGGTTTCGGGTACCGGCATTCTTCTGTAATAATTCGAGCATGCCGGTAGTGGACTTAAAACATACAGGAAAATTGTCACAAATACCGGCATAGATTTTAGGTTGCCTTTGTATGCCGATACTTGGTACCGGCACTGTCGATAGTCAATGTTTACTACCGGAACTAAATATGTCTTATATTCATTGCTTTTCGTGTGCTTACAATATAGGTCAAAAGCAAAGGAAGCTAACAAAAGAAAAACTAAAGATGCTATCACTAAGAGAAGAAGGAAGGACGGTCTTGATACTCCTCAGTCTCTGCCTCCTTGAGATAAAGATGAAGGTCGTTAGATGCGTTTGGGGGCTAGTACAAGAGGGATAATTTGGGAGAGTGGTGGTGACCGTAGCCGACTTACAAACCGTGAGCACGATGATCAAGATGAGCAAGATGAAGAGGAAAGTCAATTAGCAAGCCAAAGCGAAGTTGGTGGGCCAAGTCAACAACCAACACAAGGCAATGGCAAGAAGGGCAACGTCAAAGTGAAAGTTAAAGGTTCCCACCTTCCTCATATTAATGACATGATACCTGACCTTGAACGTGGTAGAATTTGGGGTGAAGCTCCGGAACCAAAACACTATTTGGATACAAGCACTCGTGGGCTCGTACTATCTATCAAACCTATGTAAGCATTTTCTATCTTGTACATATGTATTGTTGTGTATTTATGTAAAATCTCTTAATTGTATTGTCTCTCCTAATTGTAGGATCATAAGAAGGATGTGCGTGTTTGCCGAAACCAAGTCGCGGATGGTTGGAATTTGTCCGAGGAATGTGAAGAGGTCCAAACAATAGTAAAGGATTCTGGTCTATATGCTTTGGTTGAAAATTATGTGAAGCCTGATTCTGTTACTGTCAATTTCTTTGTTGAAAGGTATCATGGTGAAACTGATACCATGCACTTTCCTTTTGGGGAGATGACCTTCATCCCTGAAGATGCTCAGAACATTATAGGCTTGAATGTTATCGAAAAATCAATTGCAGAAGGAGTTGAGTCTCTGGACCTAGAATGGTCGAAGTTGCACGGTCTGACTAACAAGCTGTTTGGTTGGGACTACAAAACTTTTGTGGAGAGCTTTTATGAATCCACGTCTGGTAAGACAAACACAATCAAGTTGACGCTGCTTAAGAAGAATTTTGAAAACACAAAGAAAAGAAGTTTGGAGGATGGATGGGACCCTAAACAAATTCGTTATAATGCCGCTGCTTACCTGTTATACATCTTGGGCACTACGATATTCCCCGACACCAATGGCAACAGGGTTAGTGCGAACTACCTTCAGTACTTGGATCCGTTGGAAGATGTCTATAATTATTCTTGGGGCACCGTGGTAATGGCACATTTGATGACGGAGATTAGAAGGGCCTCTAAGGCTAAAACCAACCAATTTGTCGGGAATTTCACTCTACTGCAGGTAATTTTGTTTTTAAACTTATGTTATTATGTATATTGTTCACATGTACCCTTATCGTGAACTTAGAAACAAAACTTATTGCTTCACATTGGAATAGGTGTGGGCTTATGAACACTTCCCAACCTTGTTCAAGGTCTACCCCTCCTTGAAGATCATAGACCTTCCCGAACCCGATACGCCTATAGCTAAGAGATACGAGTTCAACAATACTCCAAAGCCCAGTAACATAGGTCGACTGATCGATATGAGATTGGCTTTGGACGCAATGAGTACCAAAGATGTTGTGTTCGACCCTTACAAGGAGGCTAGAGGAAACCGCCAGGTTTTGAGGTTTGGTAACGTTGCATTTTACCATGGGCCGTTGTTCCACCCAAAAGGATACGTTATGGCTAATCCTACACGTGTGATGCGCCAACTTGGATATAAGCAATTAGCACATTTCCTGATGGCCTCTTTTCAATGTTTTGATCTTGACCTTTCTCGGTGCTTTTCAACTCCAAATCGGTTGCATGTAGAGTATGTTCCAAAACCGGACCCAACAGATTGGAGTGATAGGGAACCACGTCGTTTGGTAGATATTAGTCAGTGGGAGAAGTTGGAGATTGCTGAAAACGGTGATGAAGTTGATGCCGACTACATGGAAGATTACCTGCAATGGTCACATCCTTATGTCGTCTGCCTTGATGACGTCCAAGTTCCTCCCCAAAAAACCCCCCGTTCCAACTCCCGCACAGGCACCACCTACGATGACCCAACTTAATAAGACCGTTGGATTGCTAGTAAGTATTGTTAATTGCTTCGTCGTTTAATTTACACATAATCTTATATGTATACTAATTATGTGTTTGATGTATTAAACTAGCGGCGTCGGCTTGGCAAGTTAAAGAAGATGTTGGCTTGCAAGTACCAGGAAGGAGAGGTGCTATCCCTTGAAGAAATGAAGGAAGTCGAGGAAAAGCTTGATAGAATTGAAGAAACCGACCCTAGTGCAAAAGCTTTGTTCGGGGAAACTAAGAACAAACCGGCCCAAAAGAAACAAAAGACCCAGTGATTAACTCTTTAGTTGTGTTTCTTTTTTTGGATGGTGGTTGTTACGTCTTGAACAATTCCGAACTTGTTTTCGTTTGTACCTCGTGGTTAACTCTTTAGTTGTTTGGTTTGCTTTTGGTTTATGATACCTGGATTAAGAACATTTAATAGCAGAATCCAGTTATTTGGTTTATGTTGAACATGTTTTGATTTCTAGTGATTGGTTTATGTTGAACATGTTTATACTTGCAAGATTTATTTGCGACTGTTGCCGGCATAGATAAGTTTAGGTTCAAAAGTGCCGGTACCTATTCCGGCATGCAAGATATTTATAAATCAATGCCGGTCCTTGATACCGGCAATGAAATTATTTATAAAACCATACCGGAACAAGAAGATTAAAAATTCCATGTTCCTGTATAGATATTGGAAGGTACCGGCACAGTAGTATTTTCTAAAATCTATGCCGGTTTTATGATATTTTCAAATTTTCATAGTTGTCAGAAAACCGACAGCTTGATTTCTTCTATGCCGGTACTCTACTAGTTTTGAATATAAATCCATTTTGAATGCTCTTTTATTTTATTCCTAAGTAATCTATTACATTGGATTTGAAACTTTTAATTAAAACATGCTAAAAAACATGGAATGGATTACATTTGGTTAAAAATAATCTATTTCCATCCCTTTTCAACAATTGCGGAACCTTTGAGCCTTTCCCGAATCTCTTCGAAGACATCGTCCGGGATGTGGGTGTCAAGGATCATCTTCATTGGTTCTTCTTCTCTTTCAACATATTCCTTTCCCTTCATATAACACCCATCACACCCATCGATAGGCTTGCATTGGCCCTTGTGGTTTTCTCTTGACTCTGCTAGTTCAACAGCTTTGTCAAACCATTGAAACTCATCGCACTTTGGGTGATTCAAACACCTTAGAAACATTCTTCCATTTTCAGCATCATCGGTTTTACAATCCAAAACCGCGTGTCCCATCACAAATTTTCTACACTTTGAATACATAAAAGGACAGTCCATGGCTAGATGAGAAGGTGACTTGCAAATTTGACACTTGCAATGATGACTCTGTAAGAGAAGATTATATTAGTCATGCGTCATAGTAGTGAAGATCATATTGTTAGTAAATCTACTTACTTTGCAAATAGAGGTAGATGATGAATCCCCCATCCTTGTGAAGCTTTAACCGTGCTTGCTTTCTTGAGAGAATGATTTTTGTTATTTGGTGGGTGGTTTGTGTAGATTTTTCCAAAGGAATGGGGGTATTATATAGAAATAAATCTCCAACGGTCTTATTTTTCAAAAAACTAGCCGTTTTTTTTGAATTTAACAAATGCCGGCATATTCGTTATTATAGATTTAATGCCGGTTTCCTGTACCGGCGTTTCATAGTTTTTTGAAACCATGCCGGTATTGGTTACATATTTGGCCCACTCTCTGTAAATAAATTCCCTTGTACCGGCATTGTCATCTTATGATAAACCGTACCGTAACCGTTTGCCAGCATCCTATTTCACAGTTACTTCAATGCCGGTTTTGGTGATTTTCAAAAATACTAGTCGTTGACGTTTTTTTCTATATAAAGAGAGCTAATTCTTGGACCCAAAAGCCCAAAACTCGTGTTCTTATATATCTCCTTGAGCCTCTTAACTTAGAAACCCTAAACCCTAGAATAATCATCAATAAATAGCTTAGTATAGTACATAATCCCACATACAACAAATGGCATCGTTCGACTCGGAGGAAGATTTAGCAATCACCCAAGCATGGCACGCCGAAACTCGTCCTTCAACTATAGATAACAACACGCGGGATTCCATGTGGTTGAAGATTTTTAACAAATTTATTCACGATTACGGTAACCCGAAAGGAAGAACTGCTCAACAAATCGAGCAACGACACGACATCATCCTAAATGCGGTGGTTGAGTATCTAAAAATGAAACACTGTATCGACCACGCTACCCACAATAGATTGTCCCCTCAACAACTCGTAAGTATCTTTATGATTAATTCGACACAATCTACTCTTTTTCAATTTTTATGTAACAAACAAAGTTTGTGTGTTGTTTTTGTAGCATGAAGCCTTGAAAACGCGTTACTTACAAGAAAAGGGAGAAGCATTCATGTTTGAAGCCAACGTGAACCATATTGTAACCAAAGTCACGGAGTACCACCAGCTGGGTGAATCGGAAACGGATTCTTCTTAAGAAGATTGATAGTTTAGTGTTATTTGCTTAGGTTTTTAGGGTATCTGGTTAGGTATTTCGTAAGGTTTTGTGGGTACATCTCTATGTAAGCCCTCACGAGACTATAACTCGTCCACTTGGGTCACCAAGTGGTTTAAAGGCTTGATGCACGTGCTAAGTGCATTCGTTGTTCCTTCAACAAGGATCACGTTCGAAATAAATTATAGTTTCGGCTTAGTATGTAAAGATATTTCAATTGCCTAATGGTTCCGGCGTGGATTGTAGTATATTACTCTATGCCTGGGTAGAGAGCCTAATTTGTTTCTGTGTACAAATACCCTTATGTCGGCATTTGATTGAAAGATGACAGAATGCCGGTATTAAGTGCCGGCATGTCGGTTATCCTTATCCCAATGCCGGATCGTTCAAAATTCAATGCCCAACGGCTATTTTTTTAAACCATAAACCAGCAAAGACAAGTGCCAACGTTGATACTAGGTCACTGACAATGCCGGCACTATAAAGCCGTTGTGCATTCATCTATTTAATGCAATGGATTCACCCATTGCACTTGATACCTCCAATGGCAAATCCATCAGCAACTACCGATTTCATCATTGCCATGGAAAAAGACAAACTTAGGAAAAACAAACTATCCACTCCGATGGGAAATCAATTATCATCCACCACCAACTCAAATCCATCAACAACAACCGATTTCATCATTGCCATGGAAAAAGAAAAACTCAAGAAGAACAAACTATCCACTCCGTTGGGAAATCAATTATCATTCACCAACTCAGTTGCCCTTATACTAGAAAAACTAAAAAGGAATGGAGAAACCACCAAGTCAATTTCCGCAATGGAAGAAGAGATACTTAACAGAAGAAGAAGAGGAAGCAAAGCTTGAACATTATCGCAAAGAAGCTAAAGAGATCCTTAAACGTCAAAAACAATCTAAGATAGAAGTGGATGTCGAGGAAGAAACCGAGTGGATTAAAAATTACTACATAGTATCGGATTTCCAGGAAGATCACCGCCCTTAGAATCTTTTTTGGGGTCTTGTTAGGACTGGTTCTTACATGAATAACTACTTGGAAGGTAAGAAATGCTGAATTGATTACGGTGATCTCTATGTACAAAATCGAACAATTGCACTCATAAAGTTATGTCGCAAATACAATGAGTTTCTTGCAAGATACCGAGGGAATAGGTATCAAGCTCAGGACGCATATACCAAGTGGAGAAAAGAGCCTTTTAGGCATTTCGAAGCTGCTTTGCTTATTGAATCTCGTTCCAAGAAATGATGTTAATTGCAATTGGCTTGAGATCTTTCATTTTATGTGTAACGTTGTTTATGTTTATTTCCTTAACAAATGATGTTAGTTGCAATTAGTTTGGGTTAATGTTTTTAAGTTTATTTCCTTAATATTATGTGGTTAATGTTGTTTATTTCATCAAGTTTCTTTCCCCTACCGGCATTGACAAATACACCAAATACTATACCGTCACCTGTGCCGTCGTTGAATTGTGATCACCAAATACTTATTGTCAGAATACCGGCATTGAATTTTTCCATCTATCTATGCCGGCATTTTGACGGTTACAAACACAAGTTATGTGGCAGTTACAAACTCATTCATTCCACTTATTTGACGGTTACAAACTATTTTATCCCACTTATTTGACGGTTACAAAATCCTTAATACGAGTTTATGCGTCAGTTACAAACTCCTTCATTCTATTTAAGTGACGGTTATAGAAAGGAAAATCTTTCAGTCCCCCTTTGTATTCAATCTCCATTTTGTTTCATCTTTCATACCAAAGACACTGGGTCGTTGCAAACCCCGTGAAAAACCCATACCCAATCCTGATGAATCTGTTGAAGATGGTGGAAAATCGAAATCAAAAGCGCAACAAGTGCCTGACGAGTCTGTTGGTGAGGTGGAAATAACAAATTTGATGCGGTAAGTGATGTCTATGTTGAATTGAAGTTTTTTACTTTTAGCGTTTATCCCATAGTAGAAAACACAAAGTGAAACTTGGTTGTTTAGTCTTTCTACTACACTAAAAGTAATTTTTAAAATTCCAATTTGAAGCTCAGTTGCATGTTTGATTCGCGGTAGAATACAATTTGAAAATCATGCCAGATTATATGTCTTGAATCCCGATTTTATTGCATGAGCCTACCAGCATACATATTTAATTGAATACCATGCCGGTTCCCTGTACCGGATTTGTATATTTGATCAATACTATGTCGTTTTCATTAGCCTATTTTGTTAAAAACTCTGTACTAAATCCCACAGTATCGACATTCCAAATATCTATTTAACAATGCCGGTTTCCAATGCCGGCAGTGTCAATATGTTAACTTACTATGCCGGTTTTTGTTGCAAAAAAATGTTCATTCTCTGTCTAAAATTCAAAGACAACCGGCATGGTATTTTAATTAATTAGAATGCCGGCACTTGTGCCGGCACTTATGTTATGTTCCATTCCTATGTCAGTTGTCATTATATAACTCAGTTTACATATTGGAACATAGGTCTAAAGCAGCACAAAAGAACAAAGGAAAAGGCAAAGTTATTTTAGAAGCAAAACGTAAGTCTTCTCGACGTAGCCGTCCTGATACGACTACTACTAAGGTCACAATTCGGGATCAACCTATAAGCTACCCAACCAGCAGTGATGATGATGATGAGTGGGAAACATATCCTGTACCCGAACGAGCAGGTGGCTCATCCTCACAAGCAGTTGGCTTAGGACAGACTGATGTCGGAGTTGAAGCCCCTAAGGATAATGAAAAGGCACCCCCATCCCACTTTCCTGATAAGTATGACATGATTCCAGACCGCGATGATGGCTAACATTTGGGTGAACCGATAAACCCGCAACTCTTATTTGCCTACAAACACTCTTATGTACGACGTTTGTATCTTGTTATTATATTATTTATCTGTGATCAAGTGCATTTAATTAACTTTGGTGTGTTTTTATAGGACCACAAGAACGCCTTCCGTGTTAGCCTCCATCAACAATCGGATGTATGGCCTTTGAAACATGAGTGTGACGCTGTTAAAGCAGTAGTCAAAGCATCTGGGTTGTATCCTGCGATAAAAAATTATGTGGCCACTGATACCATCACGACGAACTGCTTTTTGGAGAGGTTTTTTGGTGAAACTGATACCATGCATTTTCCTTTTGGCGAGATGACCATTATCCCTGAAGGTGTCCAAAGGATAATAGGTCTAGAGGTTCTTGGGAAAGCCGTTAAGGTAGGAGATGACTCTAAGGACCTAGGATGGGAAAAGATATATGAGCTGACTAAAAAGTTGTTTGGATGGGACAAGGAAACCACTTTGGCAAATATGTACAAGACAAGGCGTTCCCAGACAAAGACTATCACATTCGTCAAACTCGTTGAATTGTTTGGGAACACGAAGAACAAGGAATTGAATCCCGAACAAGTCCAAAGAAACTGCAAGCGCTTATATGTTGTTCATCTTGGGCTCCGCTATATTCCCGACGCTAATGGTAACAGGTGCATATGAACAACCTAAAATACTTGGATCCGTTGGAAAAGGTTCATGAGTATTCATGGGGCACTTTGCTTTCTTGGCACATTTTTTGGCGAAATGCGCCGAGCTTCTAAGGCAAACGCCAATCAATTTAATGGGAATTTCATTGTACTTCGGGTATAGTCAACTACTTATTTTTTGATTGTTGTCATTAAATTTGTTAGTTTCCAATTATTTATTTTCTTATACATTTCATTGGAACGATCTTTCATTGGCGTAGGTGTGGGCTTATGAACACTTCACAAAATTGTTCATACGGTATAAAGGATTGAATATTTTCACTGAATATCAAGAGAATAGGCCTCTAGGTCAGAAATACTACTTCGACAATACCCCAAGGCCCAATAACAAAAACGGTTATTAGCAATGAGATTGGCTTTGGACTCGGTGGATGTCCAAGATGTTGTGTTTGATCCATATAAGAATGCCAGAGGAGTTCACTTGCAAAGGTGTGACAATGTTTCATTTTACAACGGACCGTTATTTCATCCAAAAGGATTTGTTATGCACAACCCTCGTCGTGTAATACGCCAACTTGGGTACAAGCGAGAAAAGATCTCACGGATACATCTTATCGAAATTCTCTCATGACTTTCCTCAATGCCAATCAAATGAGAACCATACTCTCGTAGTTTACGACCCAAAACCTATTCTTGCACATTGGAGTGAAAGGGAAGAAAAATGACTTGTGTTGGATAGGGCTGATTGGGAATTGGCTAAGAACGGTTATGAGAGTGAACCAACCTTTCTAAGAGGCCATCGGAAGTTCACGCATCCTTATGTTGTACGCCCGGATATCGTAGTTGTTCCTCCACCACCAGCACATCCCTCCACAACTCCGGAAACTGTACCCGCACTTGTACAACTCGTTACATTGTTGGTACGTACGTCTTGTTCATTACCATTCTTTTAATCTATGTCTATGAACTTATACAATTGTACATACTAAGTACATATTTAAAATTTCCTTAACAACGTCAGCGGATTGGAAATTTGTCAAAGTTCTTTAAGAAAAAGAACTAGAAAGGAGAGGTGCTGACCCAGAAAGAAATGGAGAACGTCGAGCAAAAGATGGACAAAATTGAAGATCCGAAGGCAAAAGACTTGTGGGGCGAAAGGAAGAAGAGGGTACACAAGAAGCCAAGAACCAAGTGATCGTGTGTTTATTCTATAGTATTAGTTTGGTTTGAACAATCTAGTGTTGGTTTATGTTTGTTTGTGAGTCTTAAACAATGTGTTTGTTTGTGTGTCTTGCTAAAGTCTTTGCTTGACTTGGTTTATGTTTGATTTGTTTTCGGTTTGGAACCACATAACTTTGGAGTTTGTTCTTGTATACAATCTAGTATTTTTATTATATTTATTATGTTGATAAACTTGTGTCACCTCTTTTACAGAGTTTGAATGTGCCCAGATCACTTAAATTTCTAAGTTTTTCTTCAAGATCGTGCATGCTCGAGAACAAGAAAAATCAATGCCGGTTCTATAAATGACAGAGTTCCTAAGATTTAACTATGTTTAGATACTATGCCGGCTTTACAGTAATCTCCATGACAAATATGATTTTGACAGAGTACCGCACATTATGATGTTAATTTCAATGCCTAAAGGTCACCGATTTCTCACTGAAGTTTTTTCTGCATTTCCGGCATGGGTTTAAAAGAAAGTCTACCGTAAATATAAAACACAACTATGCCGGCATGGGCATCAAAATATGATTTAATGTTTACAATTCAGACTTCCAAAAAAACAAAACGTTGCGTACTACTGAAACACATAAATCCAAATTACTCATCGTCGCCTCCACACGTAATGGGTTGCATCTTCTCCTCTTGAAGCGGTTTTTTTGATAAGGCCAACGCATCCTAAAATTGGTGATTCTCCTCATACGATGCCATCCATCCCTTCCAGATATTGGGATCTAGACCCTTATTTTTAATCATCCCACAGATAGGTGGCAATGGACAATTTTCTTTGAGTTTTAGAATAACGAAATGATTACCGTTCACGAAACGCCAAAACAACTCTTCTCTTCTTAAGGGATCCTTCGCATTTTTGCCACTTTGGGGTAAATGTTACTTCTACGGTGGGGGTAAAATAATGACCAACACATCTAAATGTATCCGCCACTAGGTGCCCACAAAGCGGCATTCTCATCCAATATTCAGAAGGAAGAAAGTTCATCTGTTGCTCGGGCCCCAATACTTGAGCATGCATATCATCAAACGCCTCGCCTACACCAACCAATTGCTCATAAAAGCTCCTCTTGTTCAGAAGTTGTTCGGCCATCCTCATTCTAGCATATTGGCATGGTGTCATACCTCTACTAACCGCCGTGTCAAAGATTCCTAATTGTTCGGTCACAACATGATATCCACAATTTCCATCTCCGTCGACATCATCCGTATATAAAATATACTCGCGAATAACCTCAGGAAGTTGGTCTATGTAAGACTGTATCTTGGTATGATAACTTCTAATTGTCCTACATGTTCTGGGATCCTTATACATCTTCATATTACCCTTTTGTAACAATAATATATCCAAACCATCCTCTTCAATCTCTACACTTGCAATATCTTCGATATGTGATGGGAGTTCGTACTTCCTTGGCCTACCCTTTTGCCTTGGAACTAAAACTACATCAACTTTGCTATCACTTTGGTTTGTCACCACCTTTGCCTCGTCGCCTTGTTGTTATTTGTCACTTGATGATGATACCTTTGGCGGCCTACCCCTTTTCCTTGGAACCTCCGCTAGATCGACTATGGGTATGGCTTTGGAATGCTCACCTTGTTGTTCTTTGACACTTGATGATGATACCTTTGGCGGCCTACCCCTTTTCCTTGGAACTCCCGCTAGATCGACTATGGGTATGGCTTAAGAATGCTCACCTTGTTGTTCTTTGACACTTGATGATGATACCTTTGGCGGCCTACCCCTTTTCCTTGTAACTCCCGCTAGATCGACTACGGGTATGGCTTCGGAATGCTCACCTTGTTGTTCTTGTCACTTGATGATGATACCTTCGGCGGCCTACCCCTTTTCCTTGGAACTCCCACTAGATCGACTATGGGTATGGCTTCGGAATGCTCACGTTGTTGTTCTTTGACACTTGATGTTGATACCTTTGGCAGCCTACCCCTCTTCGTTGGAACCTCCGATGAGTTGGCTTTTGGTGTGGATACGGAGTCCTTCATTTGTTGTTGACTTAGCGGTTCCTTCCTCGGCCTACCTCTTTTGTTTGGAACCTGCGCTTCCACGAACCTTTGTTCCGAAATCTCACATGCGGTTAGATCTCGTTTTTTACTCGCCGCGAGTTCTTCTTCACGTTGAGTCATTTCTTTCAATTCTACCCTTTGTTTTTTCCTTTTTGTTTTAGTTTGTGGTCTACCTATTGGATCTCCCTTTCTTGGCTCTTCGCTTTGTGCGATCCATGGACGAGTAATTAGCCTTAGTTGGCTCAACAAGACTTTCCGGCTTACCGAGGTGCCACGTGAGTAAGCTTCGAATAATTCCTTTGCTTCGTTCGTATCCCATGGAGATTGCCCAGGATCTCCCGAAGGGGGGGGGGGGTCGAAAGATAGTTGCTTCCAAAACGGATCAATAACCTCAATAGGTATCACTTCTTCATACTTCACAAGCATATGACGACACGGAAGCCCCAATGAAGACATGTCGGGACAAATACAAACATCACCCGGTTTTCCGTAATTTTTCTCGTATTCCATTTGTCTCATCATATGTTTTATTGCCCAATGAGAGACGTTGAATTCTATTCCTTGGAGCAACTTACCATAACGAAGAAATTGAGTCATCCTTTCCATCGAGCTTTTCTCAAAAGCCTCCTTGATCCTATTGATATCTTGCTTAAAGTATTGCTCCATTGCCTCGGTGACCGTAACCACATTGCCTTGAACGGACATAGATCTTTAAATCTCCCATGAGCGGCCTCAGCTGCACTAGTTGCTTCACTCTTGAAGTTTCTATACCGGTTTGTCCATGCACACACAAATTTTTCCTTGAACTTATCCAACCATTGAGTCTGATAATACCAGACGGCAGTCGGATAAACTTCGTTCCAATCGGCAATAAACTTCTCCAATCTCTTTTCGTACATAACCTCGGTAAGAGACCAATAAACTTTCTCCCAATCTCTTAGAAATTCCAACCACTTTTTATGATTTTCCGCATGTTCTTTGTCCACTCGATCCTTTATCTTGCCTCTCTCATCTTCTTCTTCTTCGGGGGATAGTTTGTTCTTTCGAACATCTTCCTCTAGTTGTACCATCATTCTCTTCTTAATATCCGCCTTTGCGGGTTCAAACAAGGCATGGCAAGTTTTTATCACATTATTACGTATATGATATGTACATAGGAAATTTTGTGCGTCCGGGAAGACGTCGGATATTGCTTTCATTAATGCGTTATCGTTATCGGTTACGATGACCCTCGGAAGTTGATTTTCCTGGAAGAACAATTTCAATTGTCGTAATGCCCAATGATAATTTTAGTCCCTCTCGTTTTCCATTAAACACCAAGCCAATGTGAATGTTACCTTGTCCGAGGTTTTCCCCACGATGTTGAACAACGGCATATTGTATTTATTTGTCTTGTAGGTGCAATCCATCAAAAGAACACAACAACATGTATTTGCCAATTGTGAGAGCAAAGGATGCGAAATGAATATTTGAAGGGGCTTCTCGTCCGGCCCTCTTTTAATGATATGTGTGTAGTTGTGATCCCAAACTATGTTCTCAAATTCTTGCATAACGCTCCCCCCTTCCCATTCCACCCTTCTAATAGTTGCTTGTGCGGCATAAATTTTACGTAGAGAAGACACGTTAGTCTCCTCCTTTTCCTTGAAGCCTCTGAGAATTTGTCTCGGTTTGATAAGTGCTTTGGTCAATCTCTTTACATCCTCGAACTCGTCAGGTTTTAGCTTCGCAACTAAGAGTGACCAACAAAATCTTTCGGATCCCGGTGGTTATGACAGCCACACAAAACCTCACAATCCCAATTGTTCATGTCATTTAAACGGAATACAAGCTTAAACGGGCAATTATTCTTCCTCGTACGAGTCTTGTATACCCTATTAGTCTTCTTTGGATATACATAATCCTTTCTCTTGTGGCTATTCTTCTCCTCGTATTTCCCACTTCTCTCGCAAGCCATCTCAAAACGCCTCTTCGAACCTTCGGTATTCCTCACCAACACACACATGTTCTTAAGAGTCGTCTCTTTAGCCCAAGCGATTGCTTCCTTTCGATCTGTTATTCCCTACATAAGAACAATTTCGCGTTCATTAGAAGGTTCATTACTAGCAATCCATTAGTAAAGTTCAAGATACTAGGTGAAAAGTATTCTTTGGTCACATACCGGGGGGATTTTATAGTATTCCGACGTATCCCGATAAAGCGGCTTTGCATTTGTTGGATCAATATATGTGATGTATTGTGGATGTCCCATATCGATATTGAAGCACCATTTATAGTCCATCCTAGAATTACTTTGAATATGCCAAGTATCCCCATGGTTTTAGTATAAATTAGAAGACATAAGGCTAAAGGAGTTTTAGTTTTGGTTTTAGAATATTGTGTAAGAATGAGAGGTTCTCTTCTTTCAAACCTAATTGTTATCTCTAGGGGGAATTAGATTATCTAATTCTAGAGTATCAACTAGATGCCTCTCATAATCTTATAGTTTCCAATTTAATTGGGTAGAAATTGTAAGTTATTTGAGAAGAATCTCCATTATTAGGTTCTTCCTTTATTCAAAGGGTAGAAGAAACTAAGTTGGTTGATTATATATCCTTTTCAAGTTATCAATTTCAATTTATTTTCATTGTAAGCTTCCGCTTCTCATCATTTGGTATCAAGAGCTTTGGTTTGATTCTCAAGGGAAAAGGTGTAATTGGTGAAGATATTTTTTTTTTGAGGTGAACACTACTAATCTCTTTCTCAAGTATTTTTGGGTTGATTGATATGTTCTTTGATAGTGTTTTCAAATCGGGTTGTTGAATCTTATATTGATTTCACCATGGTTTACAAAAGAGGAGTTAATTTGGGTAGGATTTATTCAAATGATGTGTTAATGAATATTGTACATGAAGTGTTTGATGATATGTATCTAAGAATGGGAGAAATTTGTGAAGAATATTATTGGAAACTTGTAAGTCTCCATAACCAAGAAAGGAATTTACCTAATGATTGTGATGATGTAAGTGAACTAGATGTATCAATTTTGGTTGGTGGATATGAGGATGAACAAATTGCCCACAAGATGTTTGATGAAATGTCTCCACCAAAATTTGATAGCTATTTGAGTCATGAGGAATATGAAATAGTGGGTGTTCTTCCAATCTATCAAGATGGCATGAATGTGGATCAAATATTTGATTATTTTACTATCATGGACCAAGTGCTATCACGTAAGAATCAAGATAAAGAAGAGTACAATCCTTTGTGTTTAATTTTTGATGAGGTAGTTAATGGTAGTGAAGTAAAATATTTTGGTGTACCAAGGTATGATATTGAATTGGAAAATGCTATGTTCGAAGCATCTCGAGAACAATTTCAAGTATGTGAACCGACTACCGGAAGCAAGCCTTCACTCAAGCTACAAAAAAATGGAGAGACAATATATATGAATCCAATTTGGGCTTTCATTGAAGATAAGTTTCATGGTTGTAGTCTTCGTGCAAGGTTGAGAGAAATGCTTGGTGTTTCTTTACTACTTGGGGATGCTCTTAACTATGAACACAAGATGCTACATTTGGTGAGTCACTACAATGGAAGGTGTAGAGGTAGAATTGTCTTCAAACAAGGAAGAAGTTCAAGCACTAATGGAGAATATGCTTTGGAGAATTCGTGGGGACGAATTTGTTCAAACAAGTGGAGAATGTTGTATTTACAAACGAAGAAATTCTTGGTGTGTCATTACTACTTGGGGATGCTCTCAACGATGACCACAAAGTGCTACATTTGGTGAGTAACCACAATGGAAGGTTTCGAGGTAGAATTGTCTTCAAGCAAGGAAGAAGTTCAAGCAAAAATGGAGAATACGCTTTGAAGAATTCGAGGACGAATTTGTTTAAAGAAGGGGAGGATGATGTATTGTGGATGTCCCATATCGATATTGAAGCACCATTTATAGTCCATCCTAGAATTACTTTGAATATGCCAAGTATGCCCATGGTTCTAGTATAAATTAGAAGACATAAAGCTAAAGGAGTTTTAGTTTTGGTTTTAGAATATTGTGTAAGAATGAGAGGTTCTCTTCTTTCAAACCTAATTGTTATCTCTAGGGGGAATTAGATTATCTAATTCTAGAGTATCAACTAGATGCCTCTCATAATCTTATAGTTTCCAATTTAATTGGGTAGAAATTGTAAGTTATTTGAGAAGAATCTCCATTATTAGGTTCTTCCTTTATTCAAAGGGTAGAAGAAACTAAGTTGGTTGATTATATATCCTTTTCAAGTTATCAATTTCAATTTATTTTCATTGTAAGCTTCCGCTTCTCACCACCTAAAGATCGAATGAAAATTAGTTCCAAACAAAATTAAAACACTATGCCGGAAACCCGTACCGGCATGCTCGACCATTGTTCCGGCATAGTCTAAGTTAACCAAAACGGAAGACCAAATTTGAAACCTATTCCTAAGATAAATGTTTCATTAGAAAACAACGCCTAATCACGGTGCCGGCATTCTCGTAATCTAATGTCCCAAGCCGGTACACAATTCCGGCATTGACAATTATTGATATTCAACGCCGGTTTCGATGCCGGCATTATCGATATTGATGGTACCATGCCAGTACCCAGTTCCGGCGTTGATGTTTATTAAGTTTCAATGCCGGTTTTAGGTTTGGGATGGTAGTGTTTCCTGTATGTTTTCCATGCAGTACCGGAATGGTAACCTATCAATGCAACCATGCCGGTTGCATATTCCGTAGTATATTCCTTGGTAGGTAAAAAGTTAACTGCATCTTAGGCATAGTTGTTTAGAAGAATGCTATCTTTGGATCAATATTCAAAATGGGGGATATCGGTCTACCTAAGATGGTCGTAGTATGAATACCATGCTCGGTACCACGACTACCAAGCATGGTCGTAGTTTGAATACCATGCCTAGGTACCCTTACTACCGGCATGGGATTCATACAACTACTATGCTCGGCACCAAGGTTTTTCAGTTGAAAAAATGGCGGGTTTCAAGAAAAAATTCGATTTTTCAACATCTTAGCAGCTTTACCTGTGTGTTGGGGATGCTACTATGTTGTGCAAGTTTAATTTCTTGTGTTGGTTCTTCAAGAAACTCTCTATACTCGTCAAAATCATCATTCAAGGGTGTTGGCTCAACAAAGAGTTGCAATTGAGAGTTGTTGGCGTTAGCTGAAGATTCAAGATATGCTCCTTGTTGTAGTTGAGCTAAAGATTCAGCAGCGGCAATTCTCTCTTCACAATCACCCTCCATTTTCCCCAAAAAAATTTCTCTCTCAAAATATTTTTCCCTCCTTCTACTCTCACCTCACTAACCCAAATTCAAATAAAACACACACTAATCATTTATAAAAAATCTTATGATTTTACTAATTATTATTAATCACTAATCCTGATTAGTGAGGGGTAGATTAGGTATTACGTAAAATACTTAGATAAAGGGTGACCCCGAATTGATATCTGGATCCAGTTTTTGTCCTTTTCTTATATCCCCAAATTCCTTTTTATATCCCCCAATTTCGCGTTCTAAAAAAATTAACATGTGTTTATGAACATAATGTTCTTTTTAAGTTACACGGGTGGCAGGTCAACAGCGCTAGGTTCGGGCGGCAGGCACATAGCGCATGCAATTTTACTAGTAGTTCTTAAAAATACAACGCATTCATTATTCATTCTTGTGAGTTATCTCAGTACATCAGTGGTGTAACAAAGCCGTGTTGTTAAAAGGTAGACAGGATTATAAATTATATCCCAAAAATGTACCTCTTTTCCAACTTATTCCGAAGATAAATTGCAATTCCTTATGTTGCGTTGTTGATCTACGATTCCTTTACCCAACCTCGTCTGCGAGGATGACAAGCTAAACTCTGTTTGTTTTCCACTAAAGCCTGAGAAGCTAAACTCTGCTGGTTTTCCACTAAAAGCTGGTGAATCAAGCTTAGGCTGAAACCATCGTTTTATGAATAACCCATTAATTCTAATTTTTCCAAATGATTCATTCCCTTGATACCGTAAACCCAGTCTCCTCAACATGGCTCCAAGTGCCTGACCAACCCTGGTAATTCCACACATACAGAGGTTTACATTCTGGAGTGGTACTATCAAAGACCAGAAGTGAAACCCGGCAAAGGTACATCATGGTCATGGAACTATGTACATACTAGATAACTTTAAAACCTTTTTTTACCTGCCTACGAGGACTATTGTTTTCTCTCCCTTGGGTGTCACAGCCTGTGTCTTTTCCACGGGAAGTAAGATAGTCACGTTTGGTAACTTTGCACCTGCACAGAGAATTCGAAGGAGAACAAGAACAATTAGAAGATAATGCGAAAGACATGACATAAAAAACCTAAATAATGCCACTTCTAAAGGTAGGCTTACCAGCAGCATGCCGATGTTTGAGACCCTTCAAAATTGTTAGAAGGTATACCTGGTCATTCAAAAATGAAAAATCAGTGTAACCAGAATATTGATTGTATTACATCAGAATTTATCTAATTTGATAGATAAACAAAGAGGGACAACTCAAAGGTGATAAATAAGCACAGTAGTCAGGAGGAAGATTCTTAGCACACATGAATATAAGCCAGATATAATAGCAGCAGTTACATTATTAGTTCCAGAGTTGAAAAAAAGCTAACCTCAGCAGTATGAAGTTGCAAATTTCTTGCATCAAATACAATAGGATTTCGATTGAAGGACATAATTGGTAGCACACCAAGGGAAGCAGCCTCCTAGTAAATCATAGAACATGGGTTGATCAGCTTCCCATAAATGAATAACAATGATAACTCAAAATTCATAAAATTGGTGTATATTAACTGACCTCGAGTAAAGAAAAGGAACGAGGATCATATTCTCCAAATCCATCTATCAAGGAAAACAGGTTTGGGCATTTTGAAGCATCAGCGCTGACTCCTAGATTTTCAACAAGTCTTGTTCTTAGAGAAGTTTCATGAGGAAACTGCAGGCATCCCAAGACTTCAGAAAGAACTTCAATATGAGGAACACTTCCAGATGCAATACTATCCCGATATACGCTTACGGCCAATGAAGACCTGCAGATGGATTTAGAGGCTCTAGTTACATCTTGCAAAACAAGTTTATCCAGGTACTTGAAAGATGAGATTTATGATTCTGTATGGTTTTAGCACAACATCCAAAATGCAATTTCCAAAAACCTACCAACAGTTCTAGGAAAGATGAGCCCAGATGCTTTTATTTCATTCTTTCAATATCCTTTCTATTGTGCAGTGTATAGAATATGGAAAAGCATGAAAAGTTGGGTATCCAAAAAGGACTGAGTACATGAACCAGAGAGTATTTATGCTCAACATAGTGGTAACAAGAATGTATGTGAAGTACTGAAAATCAAAAAAGCAAGGAAAAGAGCACCCCGCTAGATATATCTGATAAACAACTAAATACCACTTGTTTTCTATTTGTGGATTTCCTGAGTTGAAGGATAAAATTTGCTCGCCAAGTGAGTAAGCCTTCTCAAACCTCCGTAAGCACAAACCTTCAAAGTGATATTGTTTAATCAGTAACCAAAATAAGTAGAAACTGTGAAGATAGATAAAAGGTTGTTAACAGTACAGAGGAACTTCTGAGGCATTAAAGTAGCCAAAACTTAATAGTTAGTTAAAACCCATGAAGCTTACCAATGATGCATCTGAACATAACAGGGTTAGGAACAACGCCATCCCTTTTGGCTTGAGCATAAAGCATTGAAGCTAGTTCCAGATTATCTTTCCTAATTGTTCATAAGGTGAGAATGAGCCAAAGGAATACCACGTTTTAATGATCACTAAGGTGCAAAAGAGAAGTATATGGCAATTACTTTTCACTGGCTACTAGAAGAACGGAGTATGTGATAATATTTGGGCTCACACAAACTTTCTTCAGTTCATCGAGAACTTCCACAGCCATGTCAAGTTGACCAGCGTCACCTGTTACCATATCCCACGTTATCATTCTGGAACATAATGTTGACTAAAGCTCTTAAGAAACCTCTGATAGTACTATGGCATCCAGACCACATGATAAGTTTGATATTTGATTGGAGAGTACAATTATAGAAATCTAAGTCAAGAAAGGTCAATCCTAAGACAAAAACGTACATAGTGCAGTAATCAGGGCATTTAGTGCTGAAACTGTTGGGCGCACTTTAGTGGCTTTCATATCCTCGTACAGCTCCAGTGCCTTCTTCCAATCTTTTGCCTGGCACCGAAAAGGGCAGTTTTGTAAGCATCCGTTTGTTAAAGTATAAATTGATCTTAGTCTTTGCAGTCAAAATCTTTTGGAAAATGGGTGTGATTACAGCCATGTAGTCGCAGTCTATGAGGAGGGAACATATAAGGTCACCTTGCATCAAGAGAAGAAAAAAAATGTATGAATGGTAGCCATGAACCACATGGTAACATCTTGTCCAAGAGGTTACAAACTTGCAGGCTAAGTAGCCAGGAATGGGAAACATGGTACCAATTCCCATGCAACTTTAATTTTGTTTTATTTATTTCTTTAACGATACCACTACCTCTGACTTACATTCCTACAAGCTCCCATCAGCGAACTGTAAGACATATTTCCAAGCTTTGCTCCTTGAATTCTAGCTTCATGTAAAATTTGAAACGCAATGTCTATCTTCCCAGCACGCCCTGCAACAGTTACTAGTGCACTGAGGAACATCTGCATAGCATAAAAGGCTAATGAATTTGGCAAGTCCCGCAAAGCATGAGAAAAATAATCTGGTGATTCGGTGAAGTTGCTGATACTTAACACAGACACGCAGAAGGAGAAAAAAAATGTAGACAAAATTAATAGATATATTGCCATGGCATATCCTATTGGAGTGTCGGAAGAAATTGTCATGGAGCGAAACTTTAACGAAATACACAATCCTCTACTTCAAAAAGATATTTTAAGAATCTATAAGTGAACAAGTACCTCATCAGGGTTCACTCCGTTTTTCTTCATGTCATCATACACAGTAAGAGCAAAGTCTATATCACCTATCTGGCTGCAACTATTAACAGCAATTGTATACACCTCTGGCGTGCCCTTGATTTTATACTTATGGATCATCTTGTATACTTCGTGAGCTCGCTCAAACTAAAAGAAATCCGTTTCTTAAGTGTCAAAACAGGTTAACTGGTAAAGAGATAGACCTGAAGAATGTCAAAACTGACATTCCTATATAATCCAGATAAAAAGGATGACAATAAATGATGTTACCTGACCGGCTTGTGCACATGTCTTTATCATAGCACCAACCGTGACATGATCAGGATCAATAGGTGTTGCTTCAGCTTTCATATCTGCTAAGACATCAAAAGCACGTTCAACAGCTCCTGATTGACCACATGCGGTGATAAGCGCATTGAATACAACTCGGTCTGGCTTTACATTCTACTGCATGTAAAACCTTGTTTAGTTTGAAAAGGTTACAATGCGATGATGCTATACAGACTCAGTAAAAGAGAATAACAAAAAAAAAAAGTGAGATAATTTTATTGAAATCAAACTTAAAAGTATCAAGAAGTATAACTTCTGCTACAACACCCCTAATAATACCTTAGATCTTAAAATTCCATAAGCACCAAAAGCCTTGGCCACTTGACCGGCTCTTGCAGAACCATCAATTAGTGCACCATATGTATTAACATTTGGTTCTATTCCAGCATTAACCATCTCATGGAATACCTGGGAAGCAAAACACCAACCTTGTTCAATCAATATGACTTGCTCATACAGAACGGAAAAAGACTACGCAGTTGTATGAGAACTGCATTAGTTCAACTTTAGTAAAGAGGCACTGAATATAGATTTATTTTTATTTTATTTTGGATCGGTCAATAGGTATATGGTGTTGACGAGCTTCGAACTCACGTAGTTGATATCATCACCTAACAATTTTACCACTACTGCTTCAAAAACAAAAAAGAAAAAACTTACCACTACTGAACCTAGAATTGTACATCAGTGAAGAAAGGGAATATGAAAAACCTATAGTTCAGGAATGAGGCAATGAAATTTAAAAATACATCACCAACTTTAGGGGGGAAAATCCCAAGAAGTTGTATGAAACTCCTGTGAGTTCAGTTTAGTAAATAAAGGATTGAATTTTAATAATAGATCAATAATAGGAAGATGGACATGGGTTTGATACATGCAAGCTAGAAGTGAACAAAAGTTGCCGAGATTAAACTAGCAGGCACGTTAAGACAAGTTATGACGAAGTTCATATTTAGCTAAAACTCCAAGGCAGAAAAGGCAGCTTACTTCAAACATGGCATCGACTTTTCCGCTTTTACCACAAGTGGATATTAAAGTAGTGTAAAGTTTGCAATCAGCTTTCATTCCAGCTTCTTTAACAAGTCTTAAAACTTGAAAAGCTCCTAAAAATGCAAACAACAAGAGGCATTAAAAAAATAAGATACAACTAGCTGAATAGTAATCACTACAAGAGTGTAATCCTAGGCACAAAAATGAGAATTATAATAAATTTACCTTCTGAATTTTGTGCACTTGCACAAACAGACATGAGCATATTGAAAGTACTAATGGTGGGGTTCTGTATCAAATTAGTAAAGCGAAAGGCCTCTTTGACAGCCTTTTGAGTTTTACAGCAGCTGAAAAACCTGGCATGATAAACCTAACAGCAGTGCAAAATTAATTTTGTGAACATTTAAAAGAATTAGGAGGGTAAGCTAGAGAAGAAGAGACTAACCTTGTTCATATCAAGTAAACCCCTTTGTTCCATGGATTCTAGCAATTCTATACAGCTACTTAACCTGAAAACCCAAGAAAGACATATTAGGATAAGCTGCTACAAATTACTAAATCAGAACAGTCTGAACAAGCGCAGAGGTTACTCGAAATCACTGTCCCAGGAAACCTAAAGCAGTAAGGCAGGTCATTGGATACAAGTTAGGATTGGTGTTAACCCAATTTTTCCTATCAGAGCCTCAGGAATAATTAGATATCAATCCAAATATAAAGCATCCTACATCATTTATGAAAATGACTTTGCAGCTTAATAAAGGAAGAGTGGTACCTTCCCCCTCTCAACAAGCGGTTGTAGGCGCTTGAGTAGTCCGATAAATCACAGGTACCCGTACCGTTGATTTGTACCCCATTAAGTGGAGGACTTACCTCCTTTTGACCATTAAGAGCTGGAAGTCCGTTTCCAATATCTCCCAAATTTCCACCGTCCTTGCCAAAATTCTTTCTTTTACGAGAAGGACCTCTTCCTTTAGTACTCGAAATAGGCACCTCTCCTCGTACGAATCCTGAAATTTAAGCTTAACTTTAAAGAAAGCTACCATAGCCACAATATTTGGGAGTCTCCACCGAGACAAAAAGAAAATGACAAATGCAAATTGAGATCAAAGCAGTGTACATGCATGTAGAGTATAACCTGTTTTTTCATGAGAACCATTTAATGACAATTCTTCTCTGCTTAATGTAGTAGTAGGCTCGAGCAGGGATGAAGCATTATTGATATGTGCTTTGGAAATACGAGGAAATATTGCCTTAAATTCCTTCAAGCTCGGCATTGACTTCATCTCAGACTGGCTTTCCTCATAAAATGTGTGGAGTCCTTCTCGAACAGATTCTCTAAGGAATGCAGTATAGCTCGGAACTTGAAATTCACTGGCTTCTTCCACTTCATTCTCTAACTTCTCTTCGTTATGTATGTGTCCGTTTACATCCATTCCAGACATTGTAGTCTCTGCGTTAGAAACTGATTCAACCATTACTTGAGAAACTGATTCAACCATTACTTGAGACAACTCCTCCGGTTCCATAACAAATTCCCCTTCATGTACTTGAGATGGAAATTCTTGCCTCTCCACTACAAAATTTAATGGCTCCAAGCTTAATTCCTTGAGGAGTGGGGGTTCACCAGTAGAATTTGACTCAATTTCTTTCGTGGATACAACACTATCGACTCTAGTAGCAACAACAACAGAACCATTTGACTCAAATTCTTTCTGATATTCCACCAATCCTTCCTTGTAAATGCTTCCATTCTCATTCCCACTCTTAGTTTTACTTTCCTCCTCCACATGTATCTCTACTTTAGCTTCCTTGATTTCTAGAATCTCACTCCTGATACTCTGATTCACAACTTCTTCCCCATTTTCGGATAACTTATGGTTGCGTACACCTTTGGGACCTGAAAGCTACACCATCAATTCACAAAAATCATTAGAAAAAGGATTCAATTTGAGATTCTTACGGGACATGCAGCACTTGTTTTCAACAGTAAATAATCGTGTAGAAACAGTTTTCATGAACTTTTTGCTCAATCAACAGAAACATTTTGCCAGGGGCTTTCCCACTGAATGGAAAAAGAAAAAAGTTTCATTACGAGAATTTGAAATCTATAAGAATTGTGGCAGCTTACCTTCTTCAAAATTTTCTTTTTTCTAAGATAATTAGTATAATTCAAGTAGACAACGGTAAGAGCTGAGATAGTAGCAACAGCAACAATGACAATAACAGGTTGTGAATATAATGAAGCTCTTAAGGTAAAGCCAGTTGATTGAATTTGATACTCTAACTTCTTCCATTTTCTTTTTCTATGTTCAAGTCTTAATCTACGAAGATTACTACAACCAAGAAATTCTTTACGAAGAAGGTTATAAAAACGAGGTGAAGAAGAAGGTGAGGATGATGTTAAAGAGAAAGATGTTAATGAAGTTAAGGTTTGAGATTTTGGCGAGAAGCTTAATTCCATTGAAGCTAACAGAGAGAGACTGTGTGTGTGGACAGTGGAGGGAAGTAAGAGGGTGAGGAGGAGGAGGTTATTATTGTCTGACGATTGACGGAAGAAACATTGGTTGTTAGTTATTACTTCACTCATCCATTTATTTGCTTACGTGGCAAAACTGTTTTTGATCCTTTTATGCACATTATGCTTTTTTGTATCACCCACATTTGACGTGGGTGCTCAAAACCAACCGCCTCCCAACTGTTAGGCCTTGTATTGTGTAATAAGAGAGTCTCGAAAATATAAGAGATAAGATGCATACGAGAAACAGGACCTTGACATGGGTTTTCTTTACTTACTCTTTAATTACTCCCTAGTCACTGCTACTAACCACAGCTGAGGGGATGATTGTTTTGGGTGCCAGATTTTGAGTTTTGTGCCGCATTTAGTATCCTAGGATACCAGTTATCTCCGTCGGAAAAGATTGAGACACTTCAAATGTTAAGTTCAGATTCCAGAACATGTCTGTTTGCTCATTCTTTCCAGCAAAGATATGCATATTCAGAGGCAGAGATTATATTCATTGTAAAACATGGTTAATCTTAGTCGAGGAGCACATAATTTATTTATTTTATTTCATCAACTAAAAGCTTTTACAAGTCAGATAACTACGAGAATGTCACAAGGAGCCCATAATTTTTTGTTATTTAACAAAAACTCTAATGATACAGCTAACGCTCTACAGCAGTACCAGGTTTCAAATCCCTGACTTATCGATCAATTAAGCATTAATACAACAGAAGATTAACACCAGGACATCCCAAATGTATCAGCTAAGAACAGCCCACAATGTGCTTCAAAACCTGCTCAATCCTGTTCTTGTCTAGAAAGGCGGACGGCAGAGTAGGTTGATTGATGAACCCTAAAGAACTGGGAAATGTATTCTGATCACATAGACAAGATACTACATACCCGAAGCATTCAGAGCCATGAACTTGCACTGTTCGTTCATGGCCATCAATTGGGCATCTTTCTTGTCTAACATAGAAGTCAGCTTGATATTCTCTTCCATGAGCTTCTGTACTTCAGCCTCTTTTTGCATCTTCTCCGTTTCCAATTGACTGGTCTTGGCAACTAGCCTGTTACATCAGAAAAGAGAACACAATACATAAACTTCCACGGTTATAATTTCTAAGTACGGTTGTTCATTTATACATACACTAGAAATTTCAACTAAATGCTTCTTTCAAGCCCCAAATAAATCATCACTCACAAACGGAAATACATAGACTTCCACTGTTATTTGGTATATTTTCATAGTACTGTTGTTCGTTCATACATACACTATAAACGGGCTTCAATTAAATGCTTCTTTCAAAGCCCCAAATCATCACGAATTAGTAAAGTCAAGCTAAGAGCAGAGTTGACCACTTATAAAACTAGTATATGAAACGCACAGTGAAGCTGCTCTGATGAAAAAATAATAGACTAGGCAATGGAAATCAAAGGATTGCGCCACCAAATTTGGATCTAAGTCGATATCATAACGTTGTGAACTCTTACATATAAGGGTAAAAAATATTTGAGAGTTTAAATGTGTCCGTTGTTGTGACGTGAACTACTAAGAGTTCTCCACAAGTTTAGTAACATAAACTGGCAAGCAAACTGAACTTGCTGGAATTGTCTGCTAAATTACTAACTAGTTCTGAACGAAATGGATCATGATTCATGTCACTATGAACAGCATAGGAATACACTTTACTGCAAATGATTGGGGTGGAGAGAAGATTCATGTGTTTTTGTTTAATATTAAGCACCCTTTACGCATAGAAGCATGAAGAAGGGATGAGCCAGTGTCACTTACTTTCGCAAAGCCCAAGCACCACAATGAAAAGAAGACAACAAGAAATTGCAAAATGTGTGGGTATATATATGCATAAAGAATGTGTTAAAGTGATGTATCGATGATGAATGGGCATGGAAGAAGCATAAGAGCCTGTGAAGCAACAACAACAACTGCAGTTAGGGAGTCCTATGAAACAAGCAAGGGAGAAGAATAAGCACACCTATCAAAGAGCCTCTCAATTGTCTGAAATTGCTTCTCTGATGAAAGAAGTGTTTCTCTAACACTAATTAGACTACTAACGTAGGACCTCAATGACTCAAAATCCTGCTTCACACGACAAAGCTCTTGCTCATTTTCTGCAGCTCGTTGTCTTTGCCTAGATGTTTCTTCTACCATATCTTCTACTTTCTGCCGCATTTCATTCAGGATGCAATTTGTACCTAGAGCAAACCTTTCCATTTCCTCTACCTTCGTTGACATGTTCTCAATCTGTAGAGCCTTCTTTTTAATTTCTTTCTGACCCAAATCTACCTTTTCTTTCTCAATAGCAGTTTCACTTTCTGCCATAATAACCCTCTTAACAAGAAGCTCCATGACATCTGTTACCATCTGCACGGACTTAAGGATTTCACCAATATAGGCTCCATCATGCTCATCAAAGGAACAACTCCCGTTAATATTAATTTTCATGCATCCCTCTTCATCTACATTGTCCGATGAAGAAAGACTTACATCCTTCGACCAACCAGACAATGGTGTACCATCTTTATCAACAAACCCCAACCCTTCCTGCTGTTTGATCCCACATGATACATGAGCTAGATGCGGAACTGCCATAATTCTTGCCTTTGATTTCAAGTAGGATAACATTGTTGAGGTAGCTTTGACCCTTCGCCAAAGTACTTCTAGTTCTTTTTTTGAATCTGCATCAGAGCCTTGAATACACGCTTCAACTTCCATAAGCTTTTCTTGCAACTTATCTACTTGGGAAGGACCATGATCCATCAACTTCCATGGATGAGATTTAAGTAATGAGTGGGATGAATCTCCCTCAACTTCCTTCGCCATGGCCTTTGGATTTATAAAACTATCTGCAGTCAAGTTCAAAATTTACAAACTTTAGTGGTGAATTAGAGAATCTGCGAGCTGCCTACTAATCAAGCAACAATAGGATAATTAAAACAGGAAATTATAAATGATCTTTTCAAGAGTATCCTTTCTAATTAGAAATTGTAAAGAAGCAAACAAACAAAATGTGACATTTTTCTTGAAAAACTCCAAATTAGTCAGTCAAAAAAAAAAAAAAAAAAAAAAAAAAAAAACTTTGCTTTGAGAATAGACTATATTTCCAACAAATGTTCAAATCAACAAAGGGAAACCAAGAATAAGTTAGCGATGTTTGTACATTTATGGGTTGCGAAGTAGATATATCATTCAAGGCCAAGATAACTGAGCAATTTCTTTAAATCTTAAGCAATTATTCTAAGGTGGATAAACTTGAATCTCAAACGAATTTTGAAATCTACAGTATTAAGAGCTAATTCAGTACTAAAAATCAATTAACAAAAAACACACTTCAAAAACTCCGAAATTATCATTTCCTTCATGATCAGTATTAAGTATCAACTAATATCAGAATTCACATACCATCCAAAGAAACAAACTTGCTACAATATTCAAGTGAAAAATGGGAGTATAACTACTCAAAGCTCTCATTTCTATGAAAAAAAGAAGAAGAAGAAGAAGTAGGAACTCGTCCCAATAAGGATTAAACCCTAACCCTAACATAAAAAAAAAAATTGTCAATTTTACAAGGAAAGGAAAAAAACTCAGAACAATCTGGTCGGCGAAGAAAAGGATAATACAGGAATTAAATCAACGGAGTTTTATTATTACCTTATTCAAGAGATCTTTAGAGGAAAAAACTCATACGGAAAAAAACGAAAAGGAGATGGATTTTTATTTTTCTGCTTTGTTTATTAACACGCGTTAGGATAATACAGGATGAAGAAAGAAATAAAATGGAAGAAGGAAAGAGAGTGAGAGATGAATGGTCCTTTTTTTTCTTTTTTTTCTATTCACTTTAGCAGGTGATGTTTCTACTTTAGCAGGGGACCACTAAATTATCCAACCCGTTGCTTAATCTTAAAGTTTGATCCAGATTCCAGTTGAAGGGGTAATGTGTGTTACCTCCCGTAAAGATTGGTAATTTGCATTACCTCCCCTACAAAAATAAAATTAGCAAAACCTCCTCTCGTCAATAGTTCCGTCTATTCCAAGTTAGCTGACTCATCACTAACTTACAGCAAGAAACCCCACAAAATGGATCCTTCATTGCCAACTCCATACTTTAGAAAAAATGATATTCCTAGGCCCAAAATATTAATTTCTCCACAGATCTGACCCATAATTTTATATTATGTATTTTGATATTGACAAACCCACCCATTTCTTTATAAACAAGAGGAATATCGGAAGATATTTTCATTTCTCTATTCTCTTTCTCTCTCTTATCCATTCTCTTTCTCTCTCGGTGCGGCCAAAATTATTTCTAGGTTTTGAATATCAGAAGATTAATGTTGAATCGCAACAATTTCATCAACAAATCTAACAAAACAGAAGTTTCTCATCTCTATATTCGATTCAATTGAAATCTCGTTATGTTTTTAACAAAATAAACTTATGAATGACTAATTTACGGTTTCAAAACCCTAATTCATTTGATTTCACTTCGAATTTTTGATCTGATTTGGAATCATAGTTTAGATTTATAATCCTTATCATTCTCTTCAACTGGAACTAAGGTTTCAGAGTTCTTTTTTTTCTTCTTATGAAATCTCTTTATTAGGATTTGTTGCTGAAATTTTGATCTAATCTTAAATCTAATTTCATATTCATAATCATCGTGTTTTAATATTTCGACCCATATGAGATCATTGAAATCGGATAAACTTTAATCGATAGTGATTTTTTTTCGTTTGTTGTAATCATGTTTTGATTTTTTATTTTGGATGATTCCATTTAGGTCGGAGGAAAAGAGCAATACGATTTTTCCCGAATCAACAAATCTCCAATCTAGGTAAGTTTTGAACGTTGTTGTTATTGTTGTTGCTCGATTTGTTGATTTTTCAGATTTAGACTATCAAATTATCTAGATTTCAAGTATGTCATATGAAATGTTGGTAGTTTCCTTTTATCAATTATATTAAGAGTGTTGTGATCTGCTAAAATATTTGTTGTTTATTAGTAATTTTGAAAGCATAAAACTATTACATGTAAATATCATGAAAACATGATTTAATTTGTGTTGTGTTGAAAGTTCCTAATGCTTGTTACAAGGATGCTTGTTTATGAGTGTTTAGATTATGGAAATATGAAGCACTGGCTTGAGTTTCTCATTTTGATGATGATGCACAACATGTGTAACTTTCGTTTACACATCCAAATTGCATGTGTAACTTGCGTCTACACATCCAATTAGCTTGTGAAACTTTCCTCTACACATCCACTATATATTTTGTTACTTAGTTTCGATTTTGTTTGCTTTGTTTGGTTCTCTGTTTTTTTATCATCAATTGTTTTTGTTTAATTTGTTTGAACAGATCTGTAGCTGAAACAATTTTAAAACCACATGAAATTGTGAATGAGAATCACAAATCAAAGAGTTTAAATGTAGTTGGGGATGTTTTTTTGTACAAAGGTTGTGGTCAGTCCTCTATTTGTGTTTCTTACCTCGACTAGAAGTTCGTTGCATCCTGAGATTCAAGTGGCTGCACAAAACTGCTGGGTGAAGATAGGAGGTGCTTTCACAAGTGAAGTTAGGTATGCTTGTGTTCAGCCTTTATGCATTTCATTAATTTTTCGTATACGTAAAGCTCAAAATTTACACATAGTTAACCTCCATTCTAGACAAGACATGTTAACTTATAGACATTAAAAAGTTTCAAGATGCCGGAATCTACACCGACAATGGATTGACCATGCATGAATATACGCTTGCCCTTTCTCATGTATATTTGTATTGAACATAACAATCTATATACATATGCTTGTTGGCAGTTCCAGAAACACAAGTAATATGTATGTGTAACTAGGAGTTACACAAGTCAGATGCATGTGTAACTTCTAGTTGCACATATTATATGCATGTGTAACTTCTGAGTACACATGATAAATGCACATGTAACTTCCAGTTACACTAGAAAAAACTTTGTTATTCAATTTACCATTGTTCTATATATTGTTAATATACTACACCTGCCTTGCACCTAAATATACTGCTTGCCTAATTATATTGTTTGTTTTGTGTAGCTGGAGATGGACATGGAGCTAGTGAGTCACATGAGTTTTATGCTGAAATTGCATTATTCAATGCTGCTTGTAGATTTGTATAAGGTCATGGAGTCGTACTTGAGAAATGCTTAGTTTGGAGGACTTGTAAGCTTATTTTGCTTGAAGTGTGTTGTAAGTTACGTGATAGATATGTGTATTCTTGTGTTTTTTATATGCATGTGTAACTCAAAATTACACCACATAAATGCATGTGTAATTTCCTGTTACACTAGACAGATGCTTTTGTAACTCCTAATTACACATGCTAAAATAATTTATCAACTGCCTTTTTATGTGATATTTGCAATTGTCTTTTTGAAAAGAAAAGATTGAAGAATGAGGAATATGAAATAATTATTTGCCTAAGATATAAATCCTAGAGAATAGATTGTGTTATTGATTTTTAATCTTTTTATTGCATTAGGTACATCTAGAGCACTTGCTCTACATCTGGTGATGGTACGAAGGTTTGGATTGGCTACCCAAAAACATTGCAAACAAGGTAAATATTTACATAGTTTACTGTAAAAATAAAAAATATCTCAACTCTTTTGATTATTCATTGAAATCTTGTATATTAGCATAATGTACATGCCAAGTGCACAAGTCCTACGTGTGTAACTCTTAGATGCACAAGTTTCACTAGTCAAATACATGTGTAACTTCTAATCACACTAGTAAGATGCATGTGTAACCAGGAGATACACATGCTAAGATAAGTTATCAAGTGCCTTTATGTAATCTTTATAATTCGTCTTGCAATTGTTTTATAACTTTGTTTCTTTATTTTTGTTCATCCAACCTGAGCCCATGGATTTTCTTTTTTGTTGCAGATATGTGGTATCGAGGAAGACAAGAAGGGAAGGGAACATTTCTATTATACAATATAGTGGCTTATTTCGAGAATTTCGTTTTACATATCTAGTGTTTTAACTCGTTTATTGTGTTCAAAAACAACTGACTACTATAGAAATTATAAACGGACCGCCAAAAAAAAACTAAAAGAAAACCGCCGCTCTCACATTCTCCCAAAGGTGGGGCCCTAAAGTGGCCCCCCTGCTAGTCTCCTGTCCACTGGGGCCCACCTCTCTGTGAGGAGCGGTTTTCACAGAGTTTTTTTTTCGCGGTCCATAAAGAAGCGCCGCTACTATAATTGATAAACGTACAAATAATTGTAAATGAATATTAAAGTAATACATGTGATTTTTGTATGTGTAGTTTTGATGTATAACTGATAAGTACACATCCATATGAATGTGTAACTTCTGCGTACACATGTCATACGCATGTGTAACTGCTGAGTACACATCTATATACATGTGTAACTTTGCATTACACATGCCATATGGATGTGTAACTTCTGGATACACATGCCATATGCATGTGTAACTTCTGAGCACACATCCATATGTCGGCGGTGGTGGTGGTTGGTGGCAATGGTGGTCGGAGGTGGTTGGCGACGACGGTGGTTGGTGGTGGTGGTCGGAGGTGGTTGGCGGTGGTGGTGGGAACATTATCTTATTATAATTTTATAATTTTTGGGCTTAAATTTGAATTTTATTTAATTAGGGGATTGATAATATGCACAGGGGTATGAACGTCTTTCAATAATTCGGGGCCTAGATTTAAACTTCTTTTAATTAGGGGCCTAATATTATGGGTAACCCATGGGTTGGGCTTGAGCCTAAAATCCCCTAATAGAATGTACTACTAAGACTGGGCTTTTGCCAAGCCCTTCCCAATTGCCTTTCCACGTCAGCTTGGGAAGAGCCTAGGCCCAGCGGTAATTCTCAATTTTAGTAGAGGAGGACCAATGGTTAGCCGTTCCAAAGAAATATAACGGTTAATCATCAACCGTTCTATCGAAACCAGATTTCCATTAGGCGTTTCTCGAAGAATGGATATTCATTAGTCGTTCTCCGTATCTTGTCTAGTCAACACCGATTGAAACGTACAACCATTGTCTGTCCATAATTTGTTATCAAAACACACATAGAACTCAATCAGGGTTCATTCTAAACTTCCACTTTCATGGGTTTGGAGAGAAAAACCCAATATCTTCATATAACTATTCTCTTCCCCCTGATTCCTCACGATTATTTGATTGGGTTTGTTCTTGGACCTTTCAATTGCTAGTTCCAATTGGTATTAAGAAGTTTTATCAACTCAATAATCAAAGGTAATGCATTATAAACATAAATTGAATGAATGTATTATTAGTTACTGTTTTGAGTTTATTTGATTTGTAAAACACTATTAATTTTAGTGATTTGTTGAAGAACATGGTTATTAATCTAGTGATGTTGCATTTTGATTGTCTTGGTAATTAACAAGAGAGTGATATTATCTCGTATGTAATTTTTCAATTGTTTCGTTGGAATCAAACAATTGTTGTTGTTTGTTCATTGTGGTATTGTTTCATTCCAATTTTGCAAATATTGTAAGTTGTTTACTTTGCTACTGTTCCATTGCAATTTTGCCGTTGTTATTAATCGCAGCATATCTTTAAGAAGATATATGTCAATTAAGTATGGGGTTCAATTTGGAGATGATTCTGATGATGAAGAGACAAATGAGAATCTTCTCATCCTTTATCAGGTGATGCTACAAAGTACTCATCATTTACATCAACCAATTCCAAAAGAAGTCATGCAGAGAGAATCGATTTATAGAGGCTGTGTGGAAGTAGATGCAAGGATGATGCAGGATTATTTTAACGGTGGTTGTACTTGGGGACCAAAAGATTTTCATGGCCGTTTAGGTATGTATCAACCAATTTTTTTTAAGGATTTTGCATAAGATTTGTGAGGTTGACCCAAACTTTTTACAACGAAGATATGCTGCAAGAATTCCATGTCATAGACCACACATGAATATGTATGCCGTTATGAAGTGTCTTTAAGGGATTCCACCTGATATCATGGATGATTATACCCATGTGGGTGCATCCACTATTTACTATTATATTAAAAAGTTATGTGATGCCATTATGTTTGGGTTTAATGCGGAATAGACGTCCCACGGTTAATGATACTGAGTGGTTGATGAAGAAGAACGCAACACGAGGTTTCCCAAGAGTGCTTAGTAGCCTAGACTATATGCATTGGGGTTGGAGGGTTTGTCCCATGGATGATGTAACAACACAGGTCTCAAAAATTATCCAACTTGTGTTCTTGAGGTGGTTGCTTTGTATGATAGGTGGTTTTGACATGGTTATTTTGGAGTGGGAGGCTCCAACAATGATCTCAATGTTTTGAAGCCCTCAAATTTGTTCGATGACAATCTGAATGGTCTTGCACCTCCTTGTCAATTTATAATCAATGGGAATCAATACACTTAGGAGTACTGATGGGATTTTAATTATAACACCGCAAGTGCACGGCTATCAATGAGATAATATGCAAAATACGTGTTCGATCCACAGGGTCTAAAATATTATTATCTCCAACTTACAATTAAATTATGAGCTAAAAATATAAAAAGAAACGGATTTAGAAAATATTAAAGTAATAAGTAAATAAATGTTAGGTGTGGAAACCACCCTAATTATTATCTATCGGTTATGCTTTCTTTGATATTTTTTCTTGTAAATTATATATTTTACACGTGTTTTGAGTTTTATAGGTACTCTGGAGTTATACGGAAGAAAAGAAGAAAAAATTGCTCAAAATTGAGTAAAAAAGGCAAAATCGTCATTTCATGGACAAATATTATTGGGAGCCTAGCAGAGGTTACGGGGCAGCCACTCAAGGTGGCCCTTATCTAAAACACCGAGTGTCATAATCCAACCCAGTTCATATAACCTAGATTCCATTAGGTCTACTCTTCCCTAATTTTAAATCTGTAGCCGAGAAGAGACGCTGGTGTTTACCTGAAATTCACAAAGGACGGAATTGAGAGAACTTCATGGTCCGTTCTTGAGTTGGTTGGAAGAAATCAATTTATTATCAGTTGAGAAGGAGATCGATGGAGATTAAATGTAGTATTTGAAGTCAAGAAGGAAGAAGAAGATGGATTCTAATTGTTGTTATAGGTTTTGTTGGGTCGATTTGGTATAAAACAAAGATGAGCATGATGTTGTTGATGAAATCTTTATGTGATGAGAAGAAACTGCTATGAAGAAGGGAGTGTGGTTGATTGAGTGAATCAGTGGTCTATGGTTTGATTTGCTAAAGTTGTATGGGTTATGGTGGTCTCGAATGGGATGTTGAAGGTATTGCAGTATCCGGAATAAATGGAACTGGTAGGAGCAATGAATGAGATCGCATAAGTTGAAGTAGAGTTGCAGAATTAAAAGACTAGGATAAATTGAAGATGCAGTAATAAATGCTTGAGAAAGTTAGATGTATGCTCCATTGACGTTTGACTGTTCGAGACCGGTAGTTTAACAGTTGTATTTAACGACACCGAGACAGAATATTCCGTTGACGGAGAAGAATCTAAAGGGACCGACAGTGCATTTTTGGACGGATTCCGGTGATCCCATAATTTCTCCGGTGACCTAATTCGTGCGGAATTTTGTGATGAGTATTCTAGATTCATGGGCTTGAAGACCTATACTTGGAATTGGATAAAGAATTTGGCTTGAATTTGGAAAGAGAAGATGGAAGGATTTGAGAAAGACTTGGATTTGGAAAGAAGAGTTATTATGGGAAATGGATCCTATTCCTAGGAAGATTGCAAGCAAATTGAAGCTTATAAATTGAGAAGTTCTCCATAACTTTTCTCTACACCTTTACACACACAACACTTCTCTTTTCACGTCTCTTTTCTTTATTCTTTGGTGAACTTCAAACCATCAGTAGCTAATTTTATTATTGATTGAGGATGAATTCCTAGTTCTTGACATGATTTGAGTTTTTTTTTTAAAATCTACTTTGAAATTTTTACACGATTATCGCTTGTTTTTACTAATATTAATGTTTATGCTTGATTGATAGGTCGTTTAGGTGCGCAACTAAATTGATTTTTTGATTTATCTAAAGCTAGTGGTGGTTAGGAAATACGTAATTGTTGAATAACTAACTCACTACACAAGTAGAAAACACGAGACCTTGCAGAGAGATTCTGTGGAGCAATTGTGTGTAAAAACAACTCTAGAAAGTGAACCGAGTTTAACTACTAGTATCAAACCTAAATTCATAAATCTTAATGCATTCAATTGAATTACATCTTGTGACCGAACCTCAAGATGGTTCTTTGGAATAGAATCTGATAACTAAGCAGATCCGTTACTCAGTGAAACGGGGAATTTTGGGGATAACTAAGTAAACGTGCTATTCTACGGTTGGTGATAATCCGTGACTAATAACAAGTGGATGAAAAACATAATTTGAATCATTTTTTTTTGCAACGAAGAAGGATTCCTTGATCTTATTTCTCCTATTAATTTCAACCTAAACTTTTTATCGCTTTGTTTATATTCTTTTGCTTTTCAAAACTAAAACCAAAACCCCCCCTTTTTGTGACAATCAAACAACTAAAACCTCTTGCTCCTTGTGGGAACGAACTTGACTACACCATATTACTTGTTAATTAGGTAGAAAAATATTAATTAATTTGTTGTGGTTACGACACACATCAAAATTTGGCGTCGCTGCCTGGGAGCAGCGAATGATTTTAGTTGTTTTTATTTACTTTTTTCTTTATTCTTGTTTTGTTAGATTTTATTATTGTATCTAACTTAGTTTTTGAGAATCTTATTTCAGGTACTTGATCTGGCACCTAAACAGTGAGATTATCAACATTGTGGGATTACAACTCGCAAGGGAACAATACTACAAGAACATCAGAAACTGCAACAAGAACCATCTACATTAGAAGAGATGATAAATCCTCCACCACCTCCACCTGCGGAGAAGAAGCTGCGAGAGTTTACGTCTCCATGTTTAGATTCACAGTCATTCTGTATTACTATGACGTCTGACATAATGGAGCTGAAGTCGAATCTCATTCATCATTTTCCAAAGTTCCAAGGACATCCCGGTGAAGATCCAAACCATCATCTTCAAAAATTTCAGCACAAGATGACAAATCTTAGGCAATGTACCGAAGACAGTGATAAGGATATGACTATGTTACAAGCTTTTCCATTATCCTTACAATACTTATCCAAAGAATGGTTGTATTATCTACCCCTAGGGAGTGTTACTGAAAAGACGAGGCTACCCAAATATACCTCAAGCTAAAACTTTTCCTACCTATAAGTCCTTTCTCCGAAAGTGATTGTCTATGGACTGAGTCGAGACAATACAACTAATCGGTTCAAACTTCGTGTGATCGTCTATGGATACGAGATCGAACCAATACAATAACGAAGTATGTTTACTTGATACAAAGGTTCGGACTTAACCAAACACAATAGGATTGCTTATCAAGTAAATAGGAATTAACGTTTGTATAATTCACTTTAATTATAATAAAATAATTATAATGCGGAAATATAAAGTAAATGACACAGCAAGATTTTGTTAACGAGGAAACCACAAATGCAGAAAAACCCCGGGACCTTGTCCAGAATTGAATACTCTCAGGATTAAGCCGCTACACAAAATTACACCTAACTTCGTATAGTTGAGACCAAAAAACTAAACCTATTGTTCACCTAGTTCCGTCTGTATTCCCACGCCTCCAACTTATAAATAAGTCACGTACTTGGAACAATTCCTTTGGTTCGTATTCCAAACAGTAAAGGAACAACAAATCTGTTTGGTATCAACTCTCTTCAACCAAGTGATATGAGTCAAACAAAGGCTCTTCCGTTTATCTTAACATAAACTCCTTCGCCAGGTCCTTAGATCTATCTTATGTTCAATTACCGAAGTAATCGTTTAAGATTAAGCCAACAACACTCTTAATCCAAAGAATTGTGTTGATGCCGATTTACTCAATTAATCAATCCAATCTACCACAAGGATAAAACGATTATTAATTGGATCATCTTTTACCAAAACAAGTATTGTGCACACCAAAGATTATAAAACCCAAGTCAGATCTTCACTATCTTCTTTGTCTTCAAATCTTCTTAAATTTTCAATAAAAACCTTCACACGATCACTTGAATCTCTTGTGATCAATCACGCACAGAACGGAGTCTGTTAACAATGGATTATCACAAGATCGTCTTTAGAACTAACAACAGTCTAAAGATCCCTGTCGAAACTCTGAACTAGTTTGAGTGAATCTTATATCAGAAGAGAAGATTCTCAAGCATAAACAAACTAGGTGCAATCAAAGTTCAACCACCGTTAGTCAATCAAATCAATCGAAAACACAAGATAAACCGCAATTATCTAGTTTCCCACCAACGGTACACGCTAGAACTTCTCAATCCCAAAGAAGACTTTAAACTGAGCGGCCGTAAGAGATTTCGCCTAATTAGGTTACTCTCCTCTCTGAATAGGCGGCTACAGCAGTAACAACAACAAAAGAGGAAGTCTGTTGTTAGGAATGATTAGCTTGCTAGAAAGGCAAACTTCAAGTATTTATAAACAAGGAAGTTTGGACACCAAGGAATTTCCAAAACCGAAAATATTCTCAAGATATTCTTTAAAGCACAAATTCGGTTTCCATAATTCCTGGAAATGCTTTGTCCAAAAATAATGATCGAAATCTCTCAGAAAATCTAACTAGTAAATGCACATTACTAATTCTTATATTTCCCTACAAAATGTAATTAATAACCTTAATTAAAAGATTCTTAACTTACTTATGTTTCGATCCTGGGATTCTCTTCCCTTAGCTATTAAGGAATATTTTTGAACAATTAAAGAAATAAACATTCACAACACATGTTCAAAGTATGTCGACATCCTTACTTTGTAAGTTCTTACAACCTTGAAACCGATTTGCCACACTTCCAAACAAGTTTAGAATTGGTTCATCTGACTTTCAAGAACTATGTGATTGATCAAACAAACATTCAATCACAATCATGGGTTTAATCGGTTCTACCAAAACAAGTTTCGGTTCTACCTTCCATGTGAGTACCGTGCATAGTCACACTAGCTTTCCAAAATTCGGTTGACTAGGTACTAGGATCGGTTCCCCACATATATATGGTATCTAACTTATATGTGTTGCACATGTCCATAGGATCGGTTCCCCTTTGCCTAAAAACGTGTTGCACATGTCCATAGGATCGGTTCCCCTTTCTGCTATAAAACTTGATGCACCCCATAAAAGGATAGGTTCCCCTTTGTGATGTACTGCACCTCTTACTAGGATCGGTTCCCCTTTCCCATATTTGGTCAGACAGAAAATCACAAACCCGATCATACCATCTCAGGTGATTACTTAAGATCGGTTTCAGTAATAAAAGTCATACCAATACATAAGTCAAGCCTTTGTGAATAGTTCTACCAAGAACACAAACAAGTTGTGAGTGGTTATACTCAATCACACATATTGGTTGTTCATAAGATATGTAATGAATAACAAAACCAATAACACCTGGCAATTTCCTTTTCGGTTCACAAACAATTTTATGAACTTACTTCCTTAGAACACATGTAAACATTGTTCCCTAGGATGAAATCCTCACCTCATACCCATACATAATCACAGTAGCATTCAAATGATTATGGCGATGTCTTATCTACAAAGTTTAATGGTTATGCAATAAACCTCGTATTGTATTCCTTAATACTATGTCTATCTAGAGTTCAAATATGCTTCGCAGTTTTGTTTTCAATATGCACGACTTGAAAGATACGTTAGGGAATGAAACAGTTCAAGTCAAATATCACTAACCTCAAGTGGAAGGATGATTGTTGTCGTTGTAGCTCCTTGCTTCTTCACATCTTCAAGACTTCGCAATACTTGTAATTTCTCATATCCTAATACTTTCAAGCTAACATATACGAAGTTGACTCTAGTACATAATGAAGCGACTCTTAACATGAGTTCTGATTCACTAAAATATGACAACCAAACTTGACATACCAACGCTTGGTGGGTTCAACCGAGCCATGCTCTAACAGTTACAACATGGACTGAGATGAAAAAGCTATTTCTAGAAAAGTATTTTCCTGCTTCTAAGGCGGCTGTTGTTTGCAAAGAGATTAGTGGTGTTCTACAAATTTCAGGGGAATCACTCCATGAGTATCGGGAGAGGTACAAGAATTTGTCAGCAAGTTGTCCACACCACAACATATCACCAACACTCATCATTCAATATTTTTTATGAAGGATTTCTTCCGGATCAAAGGAAGTTGATTGATGCAGTTGTGGGTGGTTCACTTAATGAGAAGACTATTTCCCAAGCAACTAGTTTGATTGAGAGTATGGCCGCAAATGCACAACAATTTTATACAAGACATGATCCAAATATCCGAAGGAGACGGTTGAAACCGTACCAAAAGAGAATTCAACCCCAACCGACCAATTCAAGGAGACGGTTCCTACTTTCACTACTCCACACACGTTTCCTAGCCGATTTGCAAAGTCGAAGAAAGAGTTGGAATACAAGGATATTTGGGACACCCTTAAGCAAGTACAAGTCAATATTCCACTCATTGAAGCTATACGTCAAATTCCTCGCTATGCAAATTTCTTGAAGGAGTTATGCATGAAAAAGAAAAGGTTGAAAGGGGATAAAGTCATGAGTATGGGGGAGAATTCTTCGGCGTTCATTCTCAAGAAATTCCCACCTAAATTGAAGGACCCCGATAATTTCACTATACCTTGCACAATTGGTAAAACAAGGTTTACTGATATTAGTATTTCCCACCTTGACTTTACTTGGATGATTAAATTACACCGAGGATAATGATTCAATTATATATATGTTTAATTATTATTTTTTTGCATAAAACTTCCAACTTGTAGAGATTTTAGAGTCACTTGTATAATTCTAGCTATGTTTACATACGAAATTCTCATCGAAATAATAGAACTTAGAATTGCTAGAGAATACCATAGATTAGGTGTTATTAATCTTTGAGAAAAGTCATTTACTGTTTGTGGCTCAACTTAACCATGATGGTGGCAAATTAGGTGCAAAAAGATATTTAGTATTAGAGTTGTTGATCAATCATTAATGGAGACTACCCATATTTACATCAAGTAAGGCACCAAGCTTCAACTCTTTGTAGCTGACTAAATTGTCCTTTTAGAGTGTGTGTCACCGTACGCTAACTCCGGGTAGAATGGTGAGCTACCCAACTTCGCAACAATCTTAGCACTATTTTGATCTCTTGAGTGCTAATTCCATCAATCATGAGGGTGACGTCTATAGATGAAAACCTCTTTCTTGTAGTAGATTTGCAGTTAACACCATTCTATCGACTACAACAGGTACACATAAACACATTATCATCAACAAGTGGAGCATCACAAGTTCAAAGAAAGTTGAATACGTTCAAGGTTTACAAGAAACAGAACAAGAAAAGAGCAAATTTTATATTCAAGTAAAGCAACAAGACAAGGAGCAGAATTATACATACTGAAAAGACGATGGTACCCAAATACACCACAATCTTTTTTGTTTCAACCTATAAGTCCTCTTACCAAGTGTGATCGTCTATGGACAAAGTCGAGACAATACAACAACTTCGGTTTACACACTTTGTGTGATCATATATGGATACGAGATCGAGACAATACGATAACCAAAGTGTGATTACTTGATAATAGATTCGGACTTAACCAAACTCTATAGGATCACTATCAAGTAATTCGGAGTTAACGTAAAGTGTACATTACTTTAATTATAATAAATCTTCTTCGTCTCCAAATCTTCTTTAATCTTCAATTAAACCTGCACAACACCACTTAAATCTCTTGTGATCAATCACACACAGAACATAGTCTATTAACAATGGGTTATCACAAGATGTCTTTAGATCTACAAACAGTTCTAAAGATCCCGTCGATACTTCGATCTAGTTTGAGTGAATCTTATATCAGAAGGGAAGATTCTCAAGAATAAACAAACTAGGTACAATCAAAGTTTCAACAACCGTTGGTTAATCCAATCAATCGAAAACTAATAACACTGCAATTATCTAGTTTCCCACCAACGGTACTCGTAGAGCTTCTTCATCCCACAGAAGTCTTTAAACGAGCGACCGTAAGAGATTTCACCTAATTAGGATACTTTCCTCTGTGAATAGACGGCTCCACCAGAAACAACAAGAAATGAAGTTTTCCTGTCTCTTAGGATAGTTTGCTAGAAATTCAAACTTAGGTATTTATAGACCAAGGATGTTTGGACACCAAGGAATTTCCAAAACCGAAAGTATTTTCAATATATGCAATAAATGCCCCATTCGGTTTTCCTAATTCCAATAAATGCTTTGTCCAATATTTCTGAAATCTCTCAATAGAAAATCCACATTACTAATTTTTATTCTCTAGAGATATGCATTTAATTGCTGGTAATTAAAGCATATAAAAACAAAAACCTTAGTTAAAAGATCCTCAATTAATTTCGGCACATGATGTCCTTGGGTACTAAGGAATTTTTTTGAACAATAAATGATAAGAGTTATTGTCGGTGTTCAAAGTATGTTGACATCATATTCAATGTAAATCCTTATTCATATTTACATGGATTTACATTCTTGGAATCAGTTATACCACACTTCCAAACAAGTTTAGAATTGGTTCACCTGTATTCCAAGACTACTATGTGACTGATCAAATACCAAATCACATACATGGGTTCAATCGGTTCTACTAATCACTAGGATCGGTTATACCTACTTATAGAAATACTTGTGATTGGTCACACTAGTCACTAGGATCGGTTACACCAGTTAGAAGAATCGGTTTCATATTCCCATGATATCATATTCCCATGATATTGCTGGCAGCACAAGCTAAATTGATCGATGATAATGTGCACGTCACACTAAGGTATAAAGCAGATAGAATGTGTGCGGTTATCAATTCCACCACTAACTCATGTTGTGTCAACTAGTTGGAAGCTTCTTGTTCCTATGGACAAGGGTAGTTTGTCAATTCTACCACTTATCTAAAGGGTTTCACCTAGTGACATTTCAATTCATGAAAGGGTTACCAAGTTACCTAATCAAAGTTACCAATTACAAGGATGGATTACACAACTCTTAAATTTAAGCACTCAAGTGATCGGTCACACCAATTACTAGGATCGGTCACACAAATTACATATTCCCATGATATTGCAACTTTTGCTTCGGTATTTAGAAGGAGTTTTCATCTTTAGACGCGTCACCCTCATGATTGACAAAAACTAGCACTCAAGAGATCAAGTAGTGCTGAAAATGAGAAAGCGGTTGGGTAGCTCACCATTCCTACCCGAATTGATGTACGGTGACACACACTCTAACAAAATTTTCTAGAAAGTTGCAAAAATTGAAGGTTGGTGCCTCACTTGATGTAAATTGGGTAGTCTCCACTATGGGTGATCACAATTCTACTCCCAATATCTAAACAGACCTAATTCCCTCTCCAGAGTATGGTTAAATCCAACTTTAACGCTCTAATCAACTAAGAAACCCGATTGTGTTCTCCTACTTCCAAATTCTCGTTATTTCAAACTCTCTATGTAAACATAGCTAAAAGCATGCTAGTGACTCTAAAAATCTCTAAAGTTGGAGGTTTTTATTTGCAAAAAGTTTTTGAAATTTTGAAATTTTGAAATTTTGAATTTTTTTTTTTTTTTTTTTTTTTTTTTTTGAAAATTAAAGGCAAAATAAAAGACTAAAACTCTAAATGCAAATAAAAGACTAAAAACCTAAATGCAAATGCAAATGTACCCCAAACCTAAATCAAACATTGTCCTCAATGTGATCGGTCACACCACAGGCACGACTACGTGCAAGGATAGCCCATGATTTAACGGGTCAAGCTCAAATTTCACAAATGCACACAGATACCAATCAAGCATTCATTCGATTTATAGTTCAGGGATTGAGATAAGCATACATCACGGGCAAAATTCAGCTCAGACCGGTTACAAGACCAAGACCAATTACAAGGATGGATTACACAACTCTCTCATTTCAATTCACAACTAAAGGTGTACTTCCAACCGATCGGTCACACCAATTACTAGGATCGGTCACACAAATTACAAATATCGATCATACCATCACATGGTGATTACTTAGGATCGGTTACACCAATAAATAAAAACTAGTCATACCAAATCATAAGTCAGGCATTGTGATTAGTTATACCAAGATACATAACCAAGGTTAAGATAGCTTCTACCAACTCACACATATTGGTCATCCAAAGATTTGCAATGAATAGCCGGACCAATAAGCCTAATGATTTCCTTTCGATCCACAAAACAAGTTTATGAATGTACTTCCTTTAAACGAATGTAAAACATTGTTTCCTAGGATGAAATCTTCACCATAACCCATTCACATAATCATAACAATATATACAAGATTATGTTGATGTCATATCTAGGAAGTTCAAAAGATAAGCGTTATACTTCGTAGTCTAAATCCCTAATACTATGATCATACAATTATGACCATGTCACATAACTAGAGTATTATACAATATGTAAAGTATATATAGCTTCGCAGTTATGTTTTTAATATAGCACGACTTAAAAGATACGTTAGGAATGAAACAGTTCAAGTCAATATTACTAACCTCAAGTGGAAGGATGATGTCGTCGTTGTAGTTCGCTACTTCTTCACACTCTTCAGGTCTTCGGAGTAATACTTGTATGTCTCAACATTCCTAGACTTTCTAGTCTAACCTAAACGAAGTTGACTCTAGTATATAATCAAGCGACTTTAGATGAGTATTGACACACTAAAATATGACAACCAAACTTGACATACCAACCGAGCTATACTCTAACAATCTCTCCCTTTGTCAATTTTAGTGACAAAAATCCTATTACATATGGATAAACAAATTACAAAATAATTCATTTTACATACGCTTGATTCCAAGTTTCAACATCACAATAACCTGCATATATTTAATCAATAAATGCCGATGTTGACATTTGAATAACAAAAGATTTTACTCCCCCTAAAGGTAAGCTACGTAAATATTCAATCCGAACATCTTTGTTATTCCCCTTTTTGTAGTTAGAAATACTACAACAACAATATGATATGTTTCTCCCCCTTAGTCAATGCTTTACTCTTTCGTTAGATATAACGTTTAAGCACAATTGTCCTTTCCTTAGTGATTGCAAATCACTTGTTTACTCCATATATTTCTCCTCATTTTTGTCACAAAATGACAAAGGTTCGAGCAAATAAAGGACAAACCGAAAGGATCTTACAAATCTAAAAGACTTGTAAACAACCTATAAGAGTTAAGCACGAAGGTTTCACATACCACTTTAGATAACCAATATTAAAACCAAAACTACAAGTAATTTAGTTTTAATATGTTATCAAGGAACCAATTTCCCGAAGCAATTTTCCCTAATATATAGTTTAACAAATCGACTAAGAAACTTAATTCCCTTGTTAAATCGATTGCGTATGTGCAATCGCTTATTTTGATAAGACCAAAATAAAGATCAGAATAAATTTATTTCTCTCATCAGGCTCTAATTATTCAGACAAGAACTTAGACCTTTCTCTTTAGACAAGACAAACACTAGGTTAGTTAACTAGTTTTTCTTGTCAAGGCATTCAATTAGACTTGAATAACCAAATCCTCCAATTTGATAAGTCTAACTAAGATCAGAATTAACTTAGTTTCTCTTATCCGGAGTCAATTGGACTAAACAAATGATCTTGTATTTTTGTTAAGCCTAAACAATACATACAAACCAAAACAAATTGACTTGCACAATTATTAATTGGAAGCAATTGAAACAAACATACACATTATAGCACCGCAATTGCACCAAATTTCTTTAAGAAAAAACACTTGATACCCAACAATAAAGAAGATATCAAACTATAAGTCAAATAAATTGACACAGTTTTTCTTAACCGGAAACAATTGAATCATACACACACACACATCCATACACAATAATGGAATATATCAATTGTACTGAAATTTTGTTAAGCAAAAGCAATATATATATATAGACAGGCTTTTCTTAAACAGAAAAACGATTAACTAACAAATTTGTTACCTCAAATTCCGCAGCCTCTTCTCCCCAGAAAGATATATCATTAAGCGCAAGTTCAAATGCGAACTCTCCCCCAGTGTGTTGTCATCCTCTCGCAAGAACAAAAGAACAAAAACAAAGGAAACCTTTACCAGAGAAAGGTTGAATCTGTTTTAACTAATGCGTGCCAATAGCAAAAGTTGAAAACCCAAAATACTTATGTTATGTTAAACACAACTCATGTACCATCCTACTTTCGCGACTAGCAGTGTTTGTAAAACTTCCCTGAGGAAGGGATATAAGGACGGTGATGCTTCCTCGGGTAAGCTTCCTTGAGTAAACTTCGTTGCGTAACAACAAGTCATAATAATGATTTCACATCATATATGCTCTAGCGTCTAATCTATAAGCTTATTGGCGCATTCCCCTTAATGTACCTTCAACAAAATAACCTTTTATATAGATGCCTTAATGGCATTTTTACAACTTCAAATTCTGGATTACTTTGGAACTCACCAAGTACCGCTTCCTCGAGGAAAATATCCAACACTTATTCGAGGAAAACATCCATTACTTCCTCGAGGAGAACATCCCCCACTTCCTCGAGGAAAATATCTAACACTTCCTCGAGGAAAACATCCACTACTTCCTATATGATGTCTTAAGGAAGCCTCACAACATAACCATTCTGCAACACCATTAATGCTTCCACTAGTAAGCTTCACAATCTTAAGATGATTCATCTTGTTCAATGACGCATCTTCGAGCACGCGTCATGCAAAAAGTGAGGGTGTGTAGATGGTGGATTTCCAACAAAGGTTAAAACCGTAAAATCATGGGGCATGTTTTTGACACGACTTTCAGGCATGCAACGATTCATATTTTACGAAGCCATGATGAATATGTTTTCGAAAAGCCTCCACTAGCCGAGCGTTCGATCCCTGGCATTTCGTTGTGACCTCTATGCAGAATAACGTATTTGGGAGGTTCTCCATAGATTGAGATCTTAACGCCTTCAGGACGTCGGTGACACTCACTGTTCCCATGGAATGGCAATAACAATTGCTCATATTCCATGGTCGAATCCACGGCCCGATCCCATGGAATGGCAATAACAATTGCTCCTATTCCATGGTCGAATCTACGGCCTGATCCCATAGAATGGCAATAACAATTGCTCTAATTCCATGATCGAATCCACGGCTTGATCTCATAGAATGGCAATAAACTACTACATTATCTCATTATTCCGATTTCATCTCATGAAATGGTGATAGAAAATTTTAATTACTCCGATTTTATGGTCGTATCCACGATCCCATAGGATGGTAATGCTTGCTTTATTATTCTGAATTCATAGTCGAATCCACAGCTGATCCTATGAATTAATAATAAACAACTATTCATTTTTATTACTCAGTTTCATGAATTATTCTCCACTGAATTTCATAAATTAGTAATAAATACTCAATAACCGGGCATCTGGATCATCACTGAGTAAGCCCCACAAAAATGGTGCAAGTGTATTCGACAATGATGCACAACTGAGCACCCGGATGCACGAACGAGCATCCAAAAAATATGAAACAATGAGGAATCCTACGCAAAACAGGAGAACACAATAAATAATAATAAAATAATAAGAGACGCCCAGGGCCGGGCCCACCGGCCGGACGACCGTTCCCTAGCCATGGTCGGTCCATGCCTCATCCATTATTTTCCTTATTTTTTTATTTCGTGAACTCATGAAAACTCCTTGGTTTTAGCAACTTTCCTTGTTTTTGCAAAAACTCATGAATCCTCCATAACTTCATGGATTCATGAAATAATGTTATAAAATAAGGAAAGGTGTGTGGGACCGGGCAACCTAGCCGGCCGGCCATGCCCGAGTCGTGGTCGGTCCCACACCTCACAATCCTTAGCTTTTATAATTATTATTCCCTAATCTCATGAAACTCCTTTGTTTCAACAAAAACTCATGGATTCTCCATAACTCCAAGGATTCTCCATAACTTCATGGATTCATGAAATAATGTTATAAAATAAGGAAAGGTGTGCGGGACCGGGTAACCTAGCCGGCCGGCCATGCCCAAGTCGTGGTCGGTCCCACACCTCACAATCCTTAGCTTTTATAATTATTATTCCCTAATCTCATGAAACTCCTTTGTTTCAACAAAAACTCATGGATTCTCCATAACTTCAAGGATTCATGAAAAATAATATTATAAAATAGGAAAAGGTGTGCGGGATCGGGCAACACAGCCGGATCGCCATGCCCTAGCCGTGGCCGGTCCCACGCCTTGCAATCCTTAGTCTTTTATAATTATTATTTTCCTAAATTCATGAAACTCCTTGGTTTGAGCAAAAATCATGATTTCGTCATAACTTCTCAAATTTTGCTCAAATCATGAAAACCAAAAGCCAACAGGTCACACGACCGGCTAGCCTCTCACGGCAATTTTAAATGTTAAAATACACTTATTTTAATATTTACAAAATATTGATCAATTGAGCATACATGCTCATTCCAACAAAAATCAAGAATTTCAGTTAAGATGAAACTCTTTTGAAAATTCACAACATTGCTTGAACGCACATAAGAAAATACTGAAACTCTCAGTACGGAGACACGTGCACCACGGAAACACGTGCACCACGGAAACACGTGCATGCCTTCATGACCGACCAGAGTCATCCTTAGGGCTTGCACAAAGCCGGTCCCACACGTTTTCATAATTCTGACCTAATTTGCTCAATTGCTCGTATTGGGCCGAAACTATCTCCAACCAACCTGGGGATTACTCAAACGGCCAATAACTGGTCACGTGACCACCAAGAGCCGGTCCCATGCTCTCTTGGTCGGTCCCCATCTTTCATACCTATGTTTTATCACCTAATGTTGAACTCAACAATATTTCAGTAAATGATGAAACCAACATTTAATCATCATTCTTTCACCAATCCTCAAACTGAGAACCCTAGTGCATACTCACTCGAGCACCGAGCACCACATGGACGCCCATCATCCCATGTGGTCGGTCCCTCTATCACTCATGACCTATTTTCAGCGATTCATCAACTATGATCTGAAATTAGGGTTTTGAATAATGCTCCACGAATCATCACTCTGAGCATGATTCAAACACTAATGAATTTATGATGGATTCAGCAACCAACATCTGAATTAATCAAATAATATTTGGTAGCTTACTAATATTTTAATATTTTATAAGGTCACATTACCAATAAATGTTTCGTCGAATCGAGCAATACTTGCTCAGTTGCTCAAATATTGATCCAGCTATCAATATTTGGTAATTTATCAGTAATTTGTCGAATTGAGCAATACTTGCTCAATTGCACGACAAATTATTAACATTCAGTAATTTTCCGAATTGAGCGATACTTGCTCAATTGTACGTCAAATCATCAACATTCATTATTTTGTCGAATTGAGCAGTACTTGCTCAATTGCTCGTCAAATTATCGATATTCAGTAATTTGTCGAATTGAGCAATACTTGCTCAGTTGCTCGAATATTGATCCAACTATCAATATTCAGTAACTTATCAGTATTTCGTCGAATCGAGCAATACTTGCTCAGTTGCTCGAATAATCCATATATATTCAGTAACTCATCAATATTCAACAACTCGTCGAATTTACAATATTTGCTCAGACGAGCAACATTAACATTCATGAATCGCTGAGCATTTGTCAAATATGCTCGATTCAATTGACAAACTAAATACACAACTATCATGCAGACTCCACGATTCGTGAGACATCAATCACGTCAAATTGGGGGATAACAACTAGGGTTTTGGTCTGGCGGCCTACAACACGTGGATTTCATCTACGACGAGAAATGTGCGTAAGTTGTGTAAACGGTTGAAGGAGTTAGCAAAGTAGTGGGTGCACGATCCGTCAAGTCTCCACACGACACGGAACTGACTTTACCACGATCTTCCACTTGCCCACTCTTCCACTCATGAAACCGTCACACTTACAGGGATCAAGGTTTTCACAACTCTGACAATATAAATACGTCTCTGAATCCATGATTGAGGGAAACAAATGATCACTAGCTATCAACAATAGTCCACGCAGAATTTCTCGAGTAACTACTCTCAAGAATTCATCAATCTATCAGAACTTATTCGAACTCCACGGTTCACCAATTATTGCAGAAACCTTCAACACATCCACAATCCTTGATCATCATTGATCCCACACAATTCTCGACTTTCCCTCCTACTGATCAACTTATCTCCCTCTTTGCGACCGAATTGACTCGAACGGCCATTGACTTGGTTTAGGACGGAGTCCTACAGATTGATCTCTCGAATCTAAGCACTCCCTTTGCAGTGCATATGTGTGAGGTTAAGCAGTTTGCTCGGTCGAGGAGTCTCGACGACACGCTCGACTCTTCACTTTCCTAAAAAACCAGCAAACCGTTTTTCCCTATCCACAGATTGGCGACCACAGTGGGAGATTAATCTCTCGGTTGCAATCTCTTATTTTTACAAAATGGTTAGTCTTAGGTCTAACTCAACAACTTCGAATTCCGATCAGAATCTTTCGAATGGAAATGTTCCTCCTTCCAGCGCTCCACTCAATGGAACGGTCAATGCAGAAATCCCGACTTTGATCGAGTTGGCACGAGTACAGGAGGTTAATACAAGGAACATGGACCTGATGAAAGAGACGATGAATAACATATTGAACTTCCTCATCAGACTGACATCTGACTTGGGAGGTGCTCATGCTCAGGAAGTTCCAACACTGGTAGCTGACTCCTCAACCGGTGATCATCCCCGAATCAACAGCTTCACCACTTATGAAAAGCCGTTGGATCAGGAAGTCACACGTTTGATTGAGAATCTATGTGAACTTTTACACTTCTCCAGGGATCAGCGTACGAACACGTTTGCCGCACTCAACAAAATATCATCTGACATTCCGTCATCCCAGGTGGTTGAACAAGTATCCATGGTATCTGAACTTTCAATCAACAACATCACCTTTACTGAGGAAGACTGAATGGCCGATGAAAGACATAATCGAGCCTTGTTCGTAACTGCTTTTATTAAGGATTCTGAATTCAGGAGAGTTCTTATCGATACATGCGCTTCTACCAATTTGGTCACTATGAAGACTCTCAAAGAGGCCAAAGTTCCGCAAAGCAAGATCATTCATCATCCCACATTGATGACGGGTTTCGAAGGGAGCCAGAGTCACACGTATGGATATGTCTATGTGGATCTGAAGGTAGGACCGATTCAATCCACTGTCACACCATGGCTTCATGACAATAAGGTTGTTCCTTCAACGTACCATCAATGCATGAAAACTTTGTTCAACAACAAGATTGTACGCATCCCGGCTTCGGTGTCTCTTTATGCTCCGGTTTATGATGTTGAATTCCTGGAACCTCCAAAAAGCATCCCGAACCTCCAAACAAGATCTGCAGTGTTCCACTCCCGAATTGGAAATCAATTGAGAACACTGACACACCGTCATCAGCAGGTGTTAAATCCGCCAAATCGTCCACCACGCCACTCAAGCGTCGTCAGGGTCAAGTACGAATCAGAAAAAGTCCAACTTTATTACTGACTATGATGTAGAGGGGAGAGTTATTTATCTCCGTCGTAAGGATTAGCAATTAACAGGGGAGGTCGATGAAAAGTCTCCCCGCCCTGAAGAATCATGCCAAAGTGAGCACCGCCTGATGAAGAAATTCAAGATGCACCGCGACAGCTGTAAGATGGCACAGATTCCATAACCGACGACCTCGAGACTATCAACATTGGAACAGATGAAAATCCAAGGCCAATTCTAATCAGTTCTGCTCTCTCACCTGAGCAACGAGAAGGATTGATACGCCTGTTAAAAGAGTATCAAGATATCTTCGCATGGACGTACGAAGAGATGCCTGGCCTAGACGACAAATTGGTTACTCATCATCTGCACATCACTCCCGGTTCCAAACCTGTCAAACAGCCATCCAGGCAGTTCAGACACGAAGTTGAGGAACAAATCAAGGTGGAAATCCAGAAACTACTAACAGCAGGGTTCATCAAACCCATCCAACATCCAACGTGGCTGGCGAACATTGTCCCAGTCAAGAAGAAAAATGGTCAGATCCGATCCTGTGTGGATTTCAGGAACTTGAACAAGTGCAGCCCAAAAGATGACTTTCCATTGCTAAACATTGATATGCTCGTCGATGCAACCAGCGGTCACGACATGTTTTCATTCATGGACGGTGTAGATGGTGGATTTTTGACAAAGGCTAAAATCGTAAAACCATAATTGTACATACTCCTGATCCAGCAATCAGATGAGTGTTGAGGCTCGTGTCTCTCACTGAAGCATGAAAGTTCATGCCACAAGAACCTCTGACTGAGAATACTATCTCTCAGAGCATATGTAGATGTGTAGTCTCTCAACTGAGGCAACGACATATCTCATGAATACTGAGCAATTTCAGTAATCACTTTTATATAGAATCGAACGTTGGACGGCTCCTAGACAGCTTGCCTGCTAGTATATAGCAATAACGTCTTCAGGATGTAACAATGTTTTCCCTGACTATATAAAAGAAATGTGTATAGAATCATTATGATTGGACGGCTCCTAGACAGCTTTCCTGCTAGTATAGAGCGATAACGTCTTCAGGATGCAACAACGTGTTTTCCCTGACTATACTATACGTAATAAATATGACGCTTCAACTAGCTCATATCGCTCGATTCTCAAATAATTAATGCTCCTAGACGATCGTGCTAGTGTAGAGCCATCAATTAATTATTTCTAAATCACTAGATTCATTGACTGAATCCCTAGAAAATATTCTACATTCTTCATAATATTTCATTACTTCAATTCATGGTCTTCCCAGCAGAATTCCATGGGTTAGTGATAAATATTCAGCGTATGGGCATCTGAGCTACCTTTGAGTAAACCCCGATCAAAACGGTGCAAGTGTATTTAACAATAATGCACTAACGAGCACCTGAACACACGAATGAGTATTTCAGAATACGACGAGACGATGAACCTATGCAAAATAGGAAGAAAATAATAAATAATAAAATATTAATCAAGGCGCTAGGGGCCTGGGCTCACCGGCTGGCCAGTCATGCCGTGACCAGTCCCACGCCTAAATTCTATATTTTATCATATTTTTATTATTTTCCTTGATCTCATGAAAATCCTTTCATTTGAACAAATATCCTTTGTTTTAAGGAAACTCCTCAGTTTCATGGTGTTTCCTTCAAATCATGAAATAATATAAAATTGGGAAAGGTGTCACGGATCGCTAGCCGGGCCGGATATGCCCTAGTCATGGCCGGTCCCACACCTCATGAATCCTCAATATTTTATTATTATTTCCCTAATTTCATGAAAACTCCTTAATCTCATGATATTTCCTTGATCCCATGAAAAATAATATAAAATTAGGGAAACCCGTGGGACCGGGCCATAGCCGCCGGTCATGCCCTAGCTGGCCCCACACGTCTTATTTTATTATTATTATATTTTTCATGTTTCCTTAATCCCATGAAATTCCTTGATTTCATGATGTTTCCTTCAAATTATGAAAATTCCTTCAAATCATGAAATAATACATAAAATTAGGGAAAACTCACGGACCGGCCCTAGCCGCCAACCATGCCCAAGCCGGTCCCACACGTCCCTTATTTTTTTATTATTATTTTTTATGTTTTCCTCATCTCATGGAAACTCCTTGATTTCAACAAAACTCCTTGGTTTTAACAAACTCCTTGATTTTAATAAACTCCTTGGTTTTATGATATTTCCCTAAAATCATGAAAACCTAATAAAATTAGGAAAAATACCATGGGACCGGCCCCTTGGCCATAGCCGGTCCCACACTTTATGATTCCTTCATTATTTTATTATTTTTCCTTCATCTCATGAAGTTTTCACGGTCTCAGCAAAAATCCATGATTTCTTCATATTTTCTCAAAATGTTGCTTAAACGCACACCAGAAAATATTAAAATTCTCAGAATTGAGAGACGAAAACTTTGGCGATGTGAGCACGTTACCTTGAACGACCAAGGTTGGCTCTTTGGCTTGCAAGGAGCCGGTCCCATGTATTTTCACGATTTGACCTAATTTGCGCAATTGCACGTATTAGGTCCAAAACTCTTCCAAACAACTTGGAACTTCATAAGACGATCGTTATTCGATCCCGTGACCACCCAGGGCTGGTTTCATGACCCCTTGGTCGGTCCCTCATCTCTTCATAATTAATTAGGTTTTATTACCTAAGGTTCATACGAGCATTATTTTAATAAATGATTAAACCATCATTTAATCATCCTTTCACCAACAAGTCTTCAAGAGACCTTGGTATTTGCTCACTTGAGCATCTGGGCGCTACATGGTCGACCCATGATCCCATGTAGCCGGTCCCTCCTTCCGTGGTTAACTTTCAATAAACCATCAATTGATCGAATTAGGGTTTTGAGTCCAAGGTTCATAATTTTAGATTCAAACACTAATAATTTTACGATGATCTCATGGTCAACATTTTATTAATTATACTTGGTTCAGTTGCCGGTATTTAAATTGATATTTTATTTGGTCATGCTATCAATAATTCATCAGATGAGCAACATTTGCTCAGATGAGCAATATTTGTTCAGACTAAGGAATATTGGTTCAATTGTCAATATTCAACAATCCATCGAATGAGCAATATTTGCTCACCTTAACTATCAACATTTACGTGAGAATCATACCTTTGTCTCAACAGACACGTTCAATTCATGAGTCTCTAAACATTTGCAAGTTACGTTCGACTCAACAATACAAGGACTCATCGTCCCATGAAGCCATGAAGTCAGCAACTGACTAACTAAATCACGAGACATCAATCGTGTCACATGGGGGATATTAACTAGGGTTTTGGTCTGGCGTTCTACGGCATGTGTGTTCATACACACGATGAGAATGTGAGTAAGTCGTGCAATCAGTTGAAGGAGTTAATAAAGTAGTGGATGGAAAATCGACCAAGTCTCCGCACGTTGAGCAACTGGTTTTAACACGATTTCCACTTCTCCACTCTTTGATTCCATCAACTGTCACAATTCATGGGATCATGGTGTTTACAATTCTAGCAATATAAATAAGTTCCTGAATCATGATTGAAACACAAGATAATCTCACGTCAAACAGACAACAAGAGATTAACATCTCAACGTCTGAGCAATTACTCTTAACAGAGCAAATTCAATCATTCAGAACTTATCTTATTTCATAATACAACACACCTACAATCTTCGATCTTCATTGATCTCACACATTTCTCAGGTTCCCTCCTACAGATCGACCCATCCTCTCTTGTGACCGAATTTACTCTGGAACGGCCATTGTCTTGGTTTAGGTCGGAGTACTACAGATTGATCTCTCGAATTCAAAGCACTCCCTTCTTGCAGTGCATCTGTGTGAGGTTTAATAGTTCGCTCGGTTCAAGGAATTTCCTCCGCACGGTCGTCTCCTCAATTCCGTAAAAACCAGCAACTCGTTTTGCCCCATCTACAGATTGGCGACCACAGTGGGAGATCATTCTCTCGGTTGCAACTCACAATTTCATCAAATATGGTCGATTATGGGGAGGTCTCAGAAACATCCAATCTCAATTTATTATCTCCTATTGGCGAATTTCTTCCAATTACTACTAAACTCCTACTGGCCGGTCAAGCTCCCACAGAGGGTATGAACACTCAAAGCTCAACCACCAATGCTGATCTGATGAAAATCCTAAATGATATAGTAACAAATCAAGCGGAAATTGTTAAGATACAAAACGAGGTGTTCTCCCTTTTGAAAGTTATTACAGATCAGTTATCAAGGGAACCAACATATGATCGCTCTAAAAAGAATGTTGCTGGTAATCCTTCCTATGTTACCAATGGTGTTGATTTCTCTTCTAAGATCCGTACCTCGACCAGCGACGACGAAGAAAAAGTCCACACCCATTCTAAGCGCAAAAGGCTCCACCAATCTAGCTTGGACGTTCGTGAAAGCTCGGAACAATTCTCACGGATTCATAAGAAGACCCGTCCATTTTGGCACGCTTCAATCAAGACTCTTACGATGAAGGGATATTGTCATTTTATAAATCCCTTTTGGAGGATTTACATTCTCGGATCGTAGACGAAGCAACTGACTGATCGGCTTCTGCTCTACTCAGCAAATCCGAGCCATTCCAGAATAAAGAAGTTTGCAAGGGTATAAGGAAAAACGGGTATTCTTCCAATCCGAAACTCAACCTTCACCCTTCCATGAACGTTGTTGCTGAAAGAAGTAAAAGGGAAACCGAGGCACATCAACACATGCATGCTTTTCCAGTATCCCAGGCTCTTCCACAAAGGAAGGATAATCAAACCCGAAATGCACAAATGTCGACTCAGCGTCAGCAAAATGACCAGACAGATCAAGACTTCCCTCTTCCCATTGAAAAAGTGATCGAGTTGCCAAAAGGCTGTATCCAAGATGGTGCAATCAAATTTCCATACGTGAGGAAAAAGCCTACTGAAGAAGAAATGGAGAATCCTCGTTATTGTCGCTTTCATAGGTTCGTCAATCATCCAACAAGCGACTGTAAGGTTTTGAAGCGCATCTTCAAGGAAAAGGTCGAATCAGGAGAACTTAACCTGGGGACTGAAGGGGTGCACATGGATCCTCTCTCAGTCAGGACTTTCTCTCTTTGAATAACCCGTCAAAGAAGCGGTTCATGGTCGAACATATATGTGAAATGTTCTATCCGTCGAAGGCACAAAGGAAAGACATGTTCACAAGACTGAATCACATCATGCCAGGGAGAAGACTGTCCATTTTCGAAAATACTCCCTGGGCCTTCAGCCACAGACAAGGAGATGCACCACCGTGGACTGCTTACCAAAGTCGATCCCAAAGGAAACAAATTTGGAAGAACGTTGATCCGCCATCAACATAATTCCACTGAAGACTCTTAGATCCGCAGGAATCACTCGAAAAGAAGCTACTCATGTTCCATCTCAATCAAGAATCATGAAGGAACGCTCTGAGATGCCTATGGCTACATTTCTCTCAAGATGAAAATAGACAGCAGCCAAGTTTTCATAGTCAAGGAAGATCCGGGATATGACATGATCCTCGGACGAACATGGATCCATGCTGAAAAGATAGCTACTGACAAAACGCCTTTGTTTTCACATCTCTCCAAAGAAGAAGGTTCGATCCAGGGGATTTGGTGAGCGCTTCGTCGTCATGGCACTGGGAGGAATTTCTAATGAGGTTGAAACAAGAACCTGAAGAAGATGCATTGATATTTCTCAAAACATTCTGCACTCAGGCAAGTCTTATTCCTCCTATGTCCATATCATATATTCTCCTACATGCTCTCCTAGCATGGGGACTCAATTCCGCTAACAACTTAGCCGCTACAAGATGTCATGAATGAATATCTTCACCACAACAATATTTTACCAAGTGGTCGCACCTCTTCGAATCGAGCATCTCACTGGAATGTTCATTTTAGAGACGATATGCAATCATGACAAGGAATGTCTTGGATGTACTCCTGTTCCGCATTCAGGAATGTCCACCGCCGAATTATGGAAAAGTGCTGATGCCTGTACGAGCATGAATACTCACACGTTAGAGGACTGATGAAGGAAAAGTCGAACAGAAGATATTCGGGGCCAAGACGATCATGCCTAAGAAGTTCTCTCAAGGGGTCTGATGCTTTGACCCTCAAGCATCTGAAGTTTGAAGCAGATTTTCTTAATTTATTCGTGTTTTGATCAATCCCTCCAAAGCATATGCAATACTTGCATTCAGTAGTTGAATCTCTTTCAGCAATCAACATCAGTTTATTTAAATAAAAATCTTTATCAAATCAAAAGAAAATCCCTACAACTATCAATCGCCTACTTTTCCAAGGCCAACTGAAAATCAAAACCTCTCATCTCTGAGTGTTATATTCTTCAGAAGCCTTCAGATTGTACTCCCAATCAAAGAGTACACCTTCTATAATGACGCCTCTAGCTTCAACACAAATATCTCGACGATGACATACTGATTCACCATCGACACGATCAAAGTGAAACTGAACTACAATCGCTGAGTCCTCCATGGCAAGACTTCTGAAGCAGATGCAACATCATTCATCCATCATGACACAAATTCCTTCAACATGCACTAGGGACTTGATCTTATTGGACAAGATTCAAGACATAGCAAGTCATTACAACCTGGTGCGATTCCATGAAAAATTTATCAACGGAATCTCTCTACATCACAAGCCCCTGCATGACTGAGGAATTTCCTATCTTCACCGATCATACCCAGAATGGAGACCGTTGCTGCTATCTGCCGCAACAACGTCGACTCACTGACGAAGCCAGTTCACAGTAAAGTCATATTGATCAGGAAAATTCGGGTTGTACTCCGAGTACACCAAAATCTTAGGGATGCGCAAACCTCCAACTAGTTCGTGAATGTAAAGGCTCACTAGATGGAGGAGTAAAGGCTATGTCGATAAATCATGGTTCCAACCTTTTCAGTCTCTGAAGCAACTCTAACCATAGTATCGGCATCAACAAGGATATGTGGAGGAACTCCGTTCATGGTCTCAGCATCAACAAGAATTTCTGGAGAGAATTCAATCGTGATCTCAAAGATCAACAACAGTCTCAGGTGCAACATCCGCTTCATCAACTAACCATTCTCTGAAGTGTTACACATGAAGCGGACTTCTCCAAGAACTAATGATTCATATCAAGATGTGTATACCTGATAACATGCTCACATGAAAGTCTTCCCAAAGCTTGCACAACAGGTGGGCACAATCCAAAGTTTTCAACAAGATGTTCTCATCACCTCCACAAATGAGATACACCACACTTCAGGCCATGGGTTTACAAAAACGTACCAATGGGTGAGGAATGAGACAATGCCTCCTCAAAAAAAGATGTTTGTCTACGTCTCTTCTACGACATACCAAAGGGCGCATCAATCGGACATACAAGCTGAAAGATACGGCCTTTACCGTCAGGTCTACGAAATCTGAAAAATTTATACGGGATTCCAAATTACAAATGTGCACGCTTCGTTGGCTGACCTCTACAACTCCAAATTGAGTGATTCTTTTCTCATGTGATAACTCAGTCTCTTAGCTTCAAAAGTTGGGGCCAAGCATCGAATTACGACGTCGTATGAGATTCATACAGATTCCAGAACGTACAACATGCAAGCAGCAATTCTTAGACGAGATTCATAACTTCCACAGTTGATCGGTATCCACCAGGTCTTTCCACTAAGTACTTCATCAAGGTACCTCCAACTTCGACCACCTAGGTTTTTACATCAATTTTCTACCTGGGTCCTCTATCCAAGTCTTTCCAGAAGAAGAGAAAACGAAAAGGAGAGATTTAACAAAATACTGGGGACTGACGGTCCACTGATCATGACGATTAGTTTCACAGTCCAAGACCCGTGGCACCAGACTCTCATGTGCTAATCATTCATGATAAAAGGAATGCTACCACTGGGACATGAAACCATGGTCATTACATCACCCCCTCTTGAAAGCAACCTCATGCTATGGTCCCGTGACCAGGGTTTCAGAAGTGATGTTTCTACTACTGACAGAAGATGGCACTGCAAGCACCACCATTCTCATGTACCAATCAAGGGTTCTTGATCTCAAATGAATCAATGACATTAAAATTCTTCAACAATCTTTCAAGACACAAGCGAATGGTCTAAAGACACAACAAGAGTGTTTTACAACAAGATTGTCTGAGAAGATTTTACTCTGCCCTGTACAAAACGATGAACTGGGAGCAATTTGTGAAGAATCAAGGGTTGAGTTATATACCATTCTCTTTGTATGGATGTTACCTACAACATATCAAAATTTCATAGCAATTGGAGGAACGAGCAAAGAGATGTGGCTGAAACATTGGACTACATGCCAGCTGAAAAATTTCTGAAGGTCTCCTGGAAGTTTACTGTTTCGCTGATTTCGGCCCTTAAACATGCTCAAAACTCAAAAAGATTATTTGGAAAGCTTGGAAATTTCCTGGGCATGAGAAAGCATGGGTAAATCACGAAAATACGACATCGGACGAAGATTCTACAACGTTTTCATTAAAAGGCGAGTTCTGAATTTTCTGGTGACGTATTTCGGCAAAATTTTCATTCATTCATATGGGTCCTCGTTCATTCATTCACAAATCAGAAACCTCATACTTCTATGAAGAAAATATACGATGGGTACTTACCGGAGTGGTCCCTAAAGTGCTCAAAAGACCGGAATTGCCAACATCACCATTTTAGACATCATTGCTTTTATTCGGTTTCAAAATCCGTGGTTTTCTTCTTCACCATCCTCCGAAGACGAATGGGCATCATCAGTACTCCCTCGTTCCATGTAAATCTCCTCCTGAATACATCAACAACAATTCGTGAGAATTGAAGACCATCAAGGCTCGATGAAGCAAAATTCTGAAAGGAAATAACAAACCTTGGTTTCATGATCCTAATTGCACGGACAAGAAAAGTCATGATGTGAGAAGCGTTAACAACTCACCGAAGAAGCGACTGGGGATTGCACCTTATTCGGTATCATCCTATAATTCCTCCTGCTTCTGCCTTCTTCACCTTGGAGACTGTCTTGCACGTCTGAGAAGTCTACATGGATTCGAGATCTCACATCAGCGTCTACAAAAATGGTAATCCTCAACTCTTACCTATTTACGGTTTCACGAACTTAGTGATAATAACGTAAAAATTTCGAAAATCTTGCTCGCTCCTTCAAACCTGCAAAGATTATAGGGTGTAGAATACATCCTATTTACTATCTATTGTTTATGCTTTCTTTGCTATTTTTCTTGTAAATTATGTATTTTACGCTTGTTTTGAGTTTTATAGCTACTATGGAGTCGCACGAACGAAAATAAGAAGAAATCACCCAATTTGAGAAAAAGGGCAAAATTGTCATTTCATGGGCGAACACTATCTGGAGCCCAGTCAAGGTTAAGAGGCAACTCTATTTGGAGGAGTACTAATTACAGTCAAGCTGAAGTTAAGGGGGTTGCCATCAGGGTATCCCTTATCACTTATCAGTGGGTGTGTTTATCGGATCCTATCTCTGGGGTGTACCTATCCATATCACCCTTAGCCCTAAATCGAGAGAAACTCGTCTCTCATTCATTCATTTCATTATTACATCTGAAATTGAGAGGAAGGAAGAAAAGCTGCGCAAGCAAAATGGCATATCTTTGAAATCGAAAGATGGGTGAGGGTTCTTGATGAGAGATCGAGAAATTATGGCAGAGAAGATGTTAATCGAAGCAAATCATGGTTTTGGTCGCTGTAATTGATGAAACAGAGATGAGTCCGAGATTAGAAGGTGGAACTAGGGTTTCTGAGATGAATGTTGCTTCGATTAATGGTGGTATTGATTGGCTCGACAGAGAGGAAGAAATTGGGTTTTGCTGTGTTTCGAAGAACTGATATCGGTGAATTACAGGGAGGAGATTGGTGTTGTTGATGGTCTGAGAACGAGAAGACCCTGATACTGTTGATTTCTGTTGAATAAAGAAGATGGGTATGAGTCTAACTCGATTTATAAGAAGCTGAGTTGCTGGTGAAAGAGAAGAGATGAAGTCGATCCTGTTAAACCGAGAAATAAAGATTGAATCTGTGATGAGTTTGCTGGAATCGATGAGAGATTGAGTATAAGAAGCTCAGATACAGAGATGGGTATGAGGTTGAGTTGAAGTTCAGTGGCGAGATTTGTTGGAATCTGTTGATTGAGTTTGATGGGTTCTGAGCTGGTGAATAATAGAATGAAATTGATGGGTTTCGATCTGAAGTTGTTGCGGTCAAGTATTAGTGAATTGAGATGCTCATGGGGTTTGTGGATTGGATATCAAGATGAAGATGGTTCTGTGAAATTACAGATGGAGAAATAAGAGATCGATGATGGTCTCTGGTTTAGATTAAAGAGATGGAGAAGAAGATGGTACTGCCGCTGTTGTTTGATGGGTTTATGATGGGCTGAACTACAGAGTACAGACTAGTCGCTGTTGTGGATTAGAATGAGTCTGAGATGTAATGAAGTATGTATTGAAGCTATACACTTGGTGATGACTCGAAGCTCTTGTCGCTGCTCATTCAAGAATTGGGTTGTTGTTAAAAAGGGTTAAAGATGAATGTTTTAGGGAATGAATGTATGATGAATCTGTATGCAGGGAGTGAAGAAAAGAATGGCCTGATAATGGCCGGAAATCAACAAGAAACAGGGGAACTCTGTTAAATTTTATGCACCGGCGTGTCAACTCAGTGATGACCGATCCAGCCTAACTCAGCTGAGTAAGCCAAAGCAGTCTGACTAAGACAAGCTGACTCAGTAGCTGACTTCACTTCCCCTTGACTTGTTGACTAACTGTTGACCCTTTTGACCGTTAATTTGGACGGTATCAGATGGAATATTCCGTTAGCAGTGAAGAGAAATTCAGATGACCGGCGATGCCGTTTCAGGCCGGATTCCGGTGAATTCCAGGGACTTTTCAGGCGACCAAAATTACAGACTTTTGTGTGGATTCTTCTCATGGGTGTGAATACTTAGATTTGGAAGTTGGGTGGAAACTTGGAAGATTTGGAGATTTGGGATTGAAATTGGAATTAGGCTCAAATTGGGAAAGTGGGGTTATTATGGAATGAGGATTCTATTCCTTGGAAGATTTGGAGAGCATTGAAGCCTATAAATAGAGAAGTTCTCTACTTTTCTATACACACTTCTACATCTTTTATACATCTTTTTACACACACAACACTTCTCTTTTCTTTATTCTTTGTGTGAACTCCTTAGCATGAGTAGCTAATTTTATTATTGATTGAGGATGAATTCCTAGTTCTTAACATGTTTTGAGTTTTGTTATAAATCTACTTTGAAGTTTTTCACATGATTATCGTTTGTTTTTACTAATAGGAATGTTTATAAATTCATGATTGATTGATAGATTGTTTGGGTGGCCAACTAAATTGATTTGTTAATTGATCTAAAGCTAGTGAAAGTTAGGGGATAAGTAATCGTTTCTTGACTCTTACATAAGTAGCAAACACGAGACCTTGCGGAGGGATTCCGTGGAGCAATTGTGTGTGAAAACAACGCTAGAAAGTGGACCAAGCGAACCGAGTTTAACTACTAGTACTAAACCTAAATTCATAAATCTTAATGCATTCGGGGAATTACATCTTGTAAGCGAACCTCAAGGTGGTTCTTTTGAATAGAATCTGATAACTAAGAGGACTTGTTACTCAGTGAAATAAGGGATTTTGGGGTTAGCTAAGCGAACCTGCTATCCTACGGTTGGTGATAATCTGTGACTAATAACATGTGGATGAAAAACATAACTTGAATCATTGTTTTGCAACGAAGAAGGATTCCTTGATCTTGTCTCTCTTATTGATTTCAACTTTATCTTTGAATTGCTTTGTTTATTTTCTTTTGCTTTATAAACCCCCTTTTTTTTGTGACAATTAAGACAACTAAAACCTCTTGCTCCTCGTGGGAACGAACTTAACTACCACCATATTACTTGTTAATTGAGTGGAAAAATATTCACTAATTTGTTGTGGTTACGACACGCATCAAAAGACGAGCAAAACTCATTATTCAAAATCATAACTTGATTTTCATAAAACCGTGAACAACCCACGTGAATTTAACATCCACTGGTTTTTCAAAAATTGGACAGACGTCCATTCTACAATTGTGAAAAACTCACATACATACATTATTTCACCATGTATAATTGTCTATACAGTTGTTCAAAATCAAAACATTGTTTTACAAAATATGTTTTAACGTGAAACTCACGTCTATATATATTTTTACTCCCTCGAGAGTATATTTTCAAAAATTTGTGAAAGCTTACATATCGAAAATAAAAATTTTCATGAAAGCTCATAGGCAAATTTTTTAACAGACGCACGTATGTTCAATAAAAAAAAAAAAACTTTTTCTCTCGTACGAGCATCCACCTTTGAAACGAGAGTTTATTCCACTTTGTGAAATCTCACATATTTAAAAAATAAAATTTCGGTTTTCGTAAAAGCTCATGGACGAAATTTTAAATCATTAGACTCAGGTCTATTTGTTCATTCCTTAAACTAACGAACAAACGAGCGTTTATTCCTAAAACAACGATTTCTTTTCATGGACCCGGACCCGTGAATCCTAAATCGACCAAGGTTCCATCATCAAATCGGCGGTTCTACACCAATTTATGCTCATCAGATGATGATGTTGTTGTTCGCTCGCGCAATCGAAAATCCGGTAACATCATATCTTACGACTAAGTTCAATTACTTATTTCGTTCATAACTGGAAAATCACCATCCAGTGCTGACTGAGGAACATGACTGTCCCTCACTAAGAAGGGGACTTAATGTAGATGGTGGATTTTTTACAAAGGCTAAAATCGTAAAACCATAATTGTACATACTCCTGATCCAGCAATCAGATGAGTGTTGAGGCTCGTGTCTCTCACCGAAGCATGAAAGTTCATGCCGCAAGAACCTCTGACTGAGAATACTGCCTCTCAGAGCATATGTAGATGTGTAGTCTCTCAACTGAGGCAACGACATATCTCATGAATACTGAGCAATTTCAGTAATCACTTTTATATAGAATCGAACGATTGGACGGCTCCTAGACAGCTTGCCTGCTAGTATAGAGCAATAACATCTTCAGGATGTAACAATGTTTTCCTTGACTATATAAAACAAATGCGTATATAATCATTATGATTGGACGGCTCCTAGACAGCTTGCCTGCTAGTATAGAGCGATAACGTCTTCAGGATGCAACAACGTGTTTTCCCTGAATATACTATACGTAATAAATATGACGCTTCAACTAGCTCATATCGCTCAATTCTCGAATAATTAATGCTCCTAGATGATCGTGCTAGTGTAGAGCCATCAATTAATTATTTCTAAATCACTAGATTCATTAACTGAATCCCTAGAAAATATTCTACATTCTTCATAATATTTCATTACTTAAATTCATGGTCTTCCCAGCAGAATTCCATGGGTTAGTGATAAATATTCAACGTACGGGCATCTAAGCTACCTTTGAGTAAGCCCCGATCAAAATGGTGCAAGTGTATTTAACAATAATGCACTAACGAGCACCTGAACACACGAATGAGTATTTCAAAATACGAAGAGACGATGAACCTATGCAAAATAGGAAGAAAATAATAAATAATAAAAAAATTAATCAAGGCGCTAGGGGACTTGGCTCACCGGCTGGCCAGTCATGCCGTGATCAGTCCCATGCCCAAGTTCTATATTTTATCATATTTTTATTATTTTCCTTGATCTCATGAAAATCCTTTCATTTGAACAAATATCCTTTGTTTTAAGGAAACTCCTCAGTTTCATGGTGTTTCCTTCAAATCATGAAATAATATAAAATTGGGAAAGGTATCACGGTACTGCTAGCTGACCGGATATGCCCTAGTCATGGCCGGTCCCACACCTTATGAATCCTCAATATTTTATTATTATTTCCCTAATTTCATGAAAACTCCTTAATCTCATGATATTTCCTTGATCCCATGAAAAATAATATAAAATTAGGGAAAACCCGTGGGACCGGGCCATAGCCGGCCGGTCATGCCCTAGCTGGCCCCACACGTCTTATTTTATTATTATTATATTTTTCATGTTTCCTTAATCCCATGAAATTCCTTGATTTCATGATGTTTCCTTCAAATTATGAAAATTCCTTCAAATCATGAAATAATACATAAAATTAGGGAAAACTCATGGGACTGGGCCCTAGCCGGCCAACCATGCCCAAGCCGGTCCACACGTCCCTTATTTTATTATTATTATTTTTCATGTTTTCCTCATCTCATGGAAACTCCTTGATTTCAACAAAACTCCTTGGTTTTGACAAACTCCTTGGTTTTAATAAACTCCTTGGTTTTATGATATTTCCCTAAAATCATGAAAACATAATAAAATTAGGAAAAATACCATGGGACCGGCCCCTTGGCCGGCCGGCCATGCCTTGGCCATAGCCGGTCCCACACTTTATGATTCCTTCATTATTCTATTATTTTTCCTTCATCTCATGAAGTTTTCACGGTCTCAGCAAAAATCCTTGATTTCTTCATATTTTCTCAAAATGTTGCTCAAACGCACACCAGAAAATATTAAAATTCTCAGAATTGAGAGATGGACACTTTGGCGATGTGAGCACGTTACCTTGAACGACCGAGGTTGGCTCTTTGGCTTGCAAGGAGCCGGTCCCATGTATTTTCACGATTTGACCTAATTTGCGCAATTGCACGTATTAGGTCCAAAACTCTTCCAAACAACTTGGAACTTCATAAGACGATCGTTATTCGATCCCGTGACCACCCAGGGCTGGTTTCATGACCCCTTGGTCGGTCCCTCATCTCTTCATAATTAATTAGGTTTTATTACCTAAGGTTCATACGAGCATTATTTTAATAAATGATTAAACCAGCATTTAATCATCCTTTCACCAACAAGTCTTCAAGAGACCTTGGTATTTGCTCACTTGAGCATCTGAGCGCTACATGGTCGACCCATGATCCCATGTAGCCGGTCCCTCCTTCCGTGGTTAATTTTCAATAAACCATCAATTGATCGAATTAGGGTTTTGAGTCCAAGGTTCATAATTCTAGATTCAAACACTAATAATTTTACGATGATCTCATGGTCAACATTTTATTAATTATACTTGGTTCGATTGTTAGTATTTAAATTAATATTTTATTTGGTCATGCTATCAATAATTCATCAGATGAGCAATATTTGCTCAGATGAGCAATATTTGTCCAGACTAAGGAATATTGGTTCAATTGTCAATATTCAACAATCCATCAAATGAGCAATATTTGCTCACCTTAACTATCAACATTTACGTGAGAATCATACCCCTGTCTCAATAGAAACGTTCAAATCATGAGTCTCAGAACATTTACAAATCACGTTCGACTCAACAATACAAGGACTCATCGTCCCATGAAGTCATGAAGTCAGCAACTGACTAACTAAATCACGAGACATCAATCGTGTCACATGGGGGATATTAACTAGGGTTTTGGTCTGGCGTTCTACGGCATGTGTGTTCATACACACGATGAGAATGTGAGCAAGTCGTGCAATCATTTGAAGGAGTTAATAAAGTAGTGGATGGAAAATCGACCAAGTCTCCGCACGTTGAGCAACTGGTTTTAACACGATTTCCACTTCTCTACTCTTTGATTCCATCAACTGTCACACTTCATGGGATCATGGTGTTTACAATTCTAGCAATATAAATAAGTTCCTGAATCATGATTGAAACACAAGACAATCTCACGTCAAACAGACAACAAGAGATTAACATCTCAATGTTTGAGCAATTACTCTCAACAGAGCAAATTCAATCATTCAGAACTTATCTTATTTCAGAATACAACACACCTACAATCTTCGATCATCATTGATCTCACACATTTCTCAGCTTCCCTCCTACAGATCGACCCATCCTCTCTTGTGACCGAATTTACTCTGGAACGGCCATTGTCTTGGTTTAGGCCGGAGTACTACAGTTGATCTCTCGAATTCAAAGCACTCCCTTCTTGCAGTGCATCTGTGTGAGGTTTAACAGTTCGCTCGGTTCAAGGAGTTTCCTCCGCATGGTCGTCTCCTCATTTCCGTAAAAACCAGCAACTCGTTTTGCCCCATCTACAGACGGTTACAGCGGATACAACCAAATCAAGATGTATGAACATGACGCTAACAAGAATGCATTCCGAACTCCCATCGGAAACTTTCATTACACAGTAATGCCTTTCAGCCTGAAGAATGCAGGAGCCACTTATCAGTGAGCCATGACTGCAATATTTCACGACATGATGCACAAGCAAGTAGAAGACTACGTTGATGTTGTGGTAGTGAAATCAAGGACTCGAGCATCCCACCTGGACATTCTGAGACAAGTCTTCGAGAGGTGCAGAGAATACAAACTAAAGATGAATCTTCTGAAATGTGCTTTCGGCGTTTCTTCCGAAAAGTTTCTCGGATTCTTAGTCACTGCAGAAGGAATCAAGGTCGATCCAGACAAAACAAAAGCCATCACTACCATGCCTCCTCCACGAATTGTGAAGGAACTCCAGAGTTTCATGGGCAAGGTAAACTACATTCGGCGTTTCATTCCCGGACTGTCTCAACTCATTGCTTCATTCAATCCTCTACTGAAGAAGGGAGCAAGTTTTATGTGGACGACCGTTCAACAAGAGGCATTCCTGAAAATACAACAAATATTACTATCACATGCTGTCATGAAGTCCCATGTGCAAGGATGACCATTAATACTTTACACAGCCTCCAGTGATGTTGCTATTGGAGCCATCCTCGCTCAGGAAGATGAAGAAGGCATCAAACGCCCGATCTATTACTTCAGTCGTACAATGAGGGATGCCCAACTCCGGTACCCAAAGGCTGAGAGAGCATGCCTAGCATTAGTCCACGCAATTCAGAGATTCAGGCATTATCTTCTATCAAACGGAGTTGTGTTGGTGGCCAAAGTTGATCCCATAAAGTTCTTACTTTGTCAAAGCCTCGCTTTGATTGGAAGACAAAGAAAATGGCTACTTCAAATGTCGAGTTCGACATAGCGTGTGTCCCTCCAAAAGCAATCAAAGGATAAGCGATTTGCAAACTTACTTGCTTTGCTTTCCTGGAGAAGATATCACGATGTTGCATGAAGAAGTACCCGGTGAGTTTCCAGAAATCTCAATCATTCAAGAAGAAACATGGCTATTATATTTTGATGGATCCGCTACTCCGAGCAATGATACTGGTGGAGCGGGAATTGTGCTAGTTTCTCCATCCGGTGAAGTCTTCTCACATTCATTTAAGCTGGATTTCCATTGCACCAACAATTCGGCGGAATATGAAGCTTTTCTCCTAGGTCTGTCTTTGGACAAGAAAGCAGGAGCGAAGCACCTGGAAATCAAAGGAGACTCAAAGTTGTTGGTCAATCAAATGAATGGTGTGTACTCTCTTAAAGAAGTAACACTCGCCCCATTCAGAGCTGAGGCACAACGGTTATTAGCTCATTTTTCTGATGCAACTATCATTCATACTGGACGCACCAATAATAAACATGCTGATTATCTAGCAACTCTGGCATCCAAACTACAGTTTGAAGGGTCAGATAAATCCATCATGGTACAGAGAAGTTCTGTATCATCTACTTGGCTTAATCAAGTTGAAGATGCCCAAACGAACGACTGGCGGGCACCCATCATTCACGAGTTGAGCAGTTCTCTTACAGACGGGAAAATCAGTCTCAAGGAATTGAAGAAATTTTTTCTACTGCATAGAGCATTGTATTATCGCAATCCAGACGGATCCTTATCACGATGCCTTGGAGATGAAGAAGCAAACGAGCGACTCAAGCGCATACATGAGGAAGTATGTGGGTAAACCCTGGTAATCACGCTTTACAGAAGACTTCAGAGACTCGGGTATTATTGGCCCTCCATGGAGACTCAGTCAAGAAAGTTGCAAGGGTCCTATCCAAATTGTCAAACACCACCTCATCACTTGGAGGTTCTAACACTTCATTATACTGGGGACTGGAGAGAACCTTACATAAAATATCTTAGTGACAACGATCTTCCATCAGAGAAGAAAGGTGCGATCAAACTCATTCAAAGAGCCAAACGTTTTGTCTACTTGGAAGGGATTTTGTATCGCAAAAGCTTCGGTGGGAATCTCCTGAGATGCTTGGCCGAGCATGAAATTCCCACAGTCTTGAAAGAAATGCATGAAGGTGAACACCAAGGAAAGAAGAAATTATTTCTCCAAATTCATGAGAAATATTATTGGCCAACCATGGAAGACGACGCAGCTGCCTACGTTCGGAGATGTCATCAATGCCAAGTTCATGGTAACCTCATACACACTCCTTGTGACATTCTGTGAGCAGTCCATGGCCCTTCTACAGCTGGGGACTGGATATCATAGGAAAGATCAATCCGGCATCTTCAAAGCAGCATGAATACATCATCACAAAGAACAGTATTTCACCAAATGGGTCGAAGCTATTCCTCTTCGAAGCACCACAGGAGTCACGATCACATCTTTCATCAAAGAGTTTATCATATGCAGATTTGGCGTGCCTAAACATATCATCACGGATAATGGAATTCCTTTCGCCAACAAACATGTTGCAGAATTGCTCGAGGAATACAGAATCAAACAGATTTTCTCCACAACATATTATCCCCAAGGAAACGGGCAGGCGGAGAATACCAACAAAACCTTGATCCGGATTCTCAGTCGAACAGTTCATGACAATCCACGAACGTGGCATGAGGAATTGCCCATGGCTTTGTGGGCCTACCGAACCGCACCAAGAAGCTCAATCGGGAACTCACCATACTCTCTTGTTTACGGCGCTGATGTCATTCTCCCAGCCGAAATCAAGGTTCCCTCCGCAAGAATTGCAACGGCTAGTGGGGTACAATGGAATGAAGCAGAAGTCTCAAATTCAAAAATTGTTGAATTGGACATGCTCGATTCAAGAAGAGCCAGGGTGGAAAAATACGTAGAAACCTACAAACAAAGGGTTTCCAAAGCCTACAACAAACTGGTAAGACCTCGAACATTTCAAGTGGGAGATTTGGTTCTGAAAACAACAAAGCATATCCAGCAAGACATGTCCGCTCCCAAGTTCTCTCCTAAATGGGAAGGACCTTATGTAGTCATCAAGGCAGTATCCAACGGATATTACAAAATCTTAGCTGTTAATGGAGGAATCGAAGGAAACATCATCAATGGCAAGTGGCTCAAGGCGTATTATTTCTCTAAAGAAACATCCTTACAAGACAAGCTTTCAAATAACCAGAAAGTATCTAATTCAACGGAAAAGAAATAATTTCAGAAAGATTCATGAGCAAGATCGAAGTCAGACTCGTCGGAGTCATCAGATTTGTCAGAATTATCAGATTCATCATCATCGTCTTTCGCGGAATCCTCTTCGAGTTCTTCATCAGAATCATTATCAGGGCTATTGACGAAGTCTAGATGAATATCAAGTTCATAATCATCCCAGTAATCTTCCTCTTCGCGCTCAACCTCAAGGTCGGCTTGAACCAGCTTCTCAATTTCTCTAGTACGTCGGTCTGGCTTGATTTTGCGCTCTGGTGGCACCCACACGGGTTCATCCTCCGAAGCATCCGAGACTGAACCTACACCCTCGGCACGGGATTGAAGCCTCTCCTCAGCTGCTGATATCCAACGCTGGATTCGATCTCTTCGTCGTTGATAATCAACTAACATGCCATCCTCAGCTTTCCTTTTCAAGAGTTCCTCCCGAGTTACTCTACGGTTGTTAGGGGTGTCGCATTTCATTTCTGCAGAATAGTCCCTCTTGGCGCAAGATTCTGCTGCAGGAATCTTCATCTCTGGAACCTTGGAATCCTCGTCCGAAGAGCTGGAGGAATACTCATAATCATAATCACAGCTGCTACTGGAAGTCACCATTGTCTGGAACCATTAGCACGGGGTTACAGATATGCTGATACTGAATTCATGGCAAAAATGATAATCCTCAACTCTTACCTATTTACGATTTCACGAACTTAGTGATAACAACGTAAAACCCCAAAACTTGCTCGTTCTTTCAAACCTACAAAGTTGAGCATAAAACATATTATTCAAGAGTCAACACTGACTTCTCAAGAAACTATGAATAATTCACATAACTTTCCATGTGAACATTCGCTGATTTTTACGTGTACATACACTATAAAATCACTAAACTCATACATACACTACAAATTCATCAACTCATAAATTGTTTGCTTTCAACAATTTTTCATAAATCAAAACTTGATTTATATTTAATAAAACGTGAATAACTCACGTACCTTTTTAAAAAAAAAAAAAAATTCGTGAGTTAATGACTCACGTGAATATAAAATAAAAAACTTTTTGCTCAACCGAGCATTCGCCTACGAAACGAGGGTCTTTTCTATTTTTGTAAAAGTCTACATATTTCAAACAAAATTTTGAAAGTTCATAAACAAATTTTCATCATGAACTCCAGGTCTTTTCAAAATTCCTTTAACCCTAAGGATTATTATTTATTAATTTTACGAACAAACCTACGTTGTTAAAAGTATTTGCAAAATTCACGCTTCGAAAACAAACTTGGGTTTTCATGAAACCTACTAAACAAAACTTTTTCTACTGCAACTAGACCATGTTTATTCAAAGTTTATGAATCTCTTCCATATTAGGGATTTTTGCTCGTTCCTTCAACTAACGAACAAACGGGCATATATATACGTTTTCTGAAAATCCTTCATAAATCATACTCATGCATGCAACCATGGGATTTTGGTTTTGTGAACAACTCATCAATCACGAAACATACAACAACAAAAAAAAAACGGACAGACTTACCTGTCGGCGTCGGCCGAAATTTGGCCGGACGGTGGTCGGACGGGTGGCGGTGCTGGTTCCGGCGAATTTTCCTGCTTCTGCTCGTGAAGTGATGGAGAGGAGAAGAGTGGTCGGTCAATCAAAACACAAAAAGAATTTTAGTGCTTCTTCCCTTTTATATCAAATTTATTTCCAAAACCTAATAAAACATGGGTTTCCTTTTTTGGACTTGGGCCCATGAATCCTAAACCGACCATAACTAGGCTTCTGAACGTTCAAATCAGCAGTGCCTTATCTCTCCGCATATATGAGGTGACACTCTATCTTGCTATCAGGTCCTCATCTCATGCATTTGCTCGTACATGACATCATTGGGGTAAATCGAGGATTACAAAACTACCTTTGTAGACCGAGCTCGACCACCGATCTCGTCGACCGAAAATCACCATTTAATGCTTCTTTGCGGAACATGACTGTTCCTCACTAAGCATGGGACTTAATGTAGATGGTGGATTTTCAACAAAGGTTAAAACCGTAAAATCATGAGGCATGTTTTTGACACGGCTTTCAGGCATGCAACAATTCATATTTTACGAAGCCATGATGAATATGTTTTCGAAAAGCCTCCACTAGCTGAGCGTTCGATCCCTGGCATTTCGTTGTGACCTCTATGCAGAATAACGTATTTGGGAGGTTCTCCATAGATTGAGAGCTTAACGCCTTTAGGACGTCGGTGACACTCACTGTTCCCTGACTGCAGGAGAGAGACCCACCTCCACATAGAAGAATAGTTGGGCGGCGGACGCCTTCGGGACGTCGGTGACACTCACTTGTTCCACGATTATGTGGAGAGACCGTGTATAGATTCGGGCGGTTCTCCGTAGATTGAGAGCACTAACGCCTTCGGTCGTAAACAACACCGTGACTCCTGACTATGCACCATTCGGAATAGATGTGACGCTTTAATCGGCTAATATCTTTTCTGCAATAGATTAATTCTGCCACGACATTCACCACTGAATTCCCAGAATAATCTATTATTGCTCCTATTCCATGGTCGAATCCACGGCCTGATCCCATGGAATGGCAATAACAATTGCTCCTATTCCATGGTCGAATCCACGGCCTGATCCCATGGATTGACAATAACAATTGCTCATATTCCATGGTCGAATCCACGGCCTGATCCCATAGAATGGCAATAACAATTGCTCTAATTCCATGATCGAATCCACGGCTTGATCTCATAGAATGGCAGTAAACTACTACATTATCTCATTATTCCGATTTCATCTCATGAAATGGTGATAGATAATTTTAATTACTCCTATTTTATGGTCGAATCCACGATCCCATAGGATGGTAATGCTTGCTTTATTATTCTGAATTCATAGTCGAATCCACAGCCGATCCTATGAATTAATAATAAACAACTATTCATTTTTATTACTCAGTTTCATGAATTATTCTCCATTGAATTTCATAAATTAGTAATAAATACTCAATAACCGGGCATCTGGATCATCACTGAGTAAGCCCCACAAAAATGGTGCAAGTGTATTCGACAATGATGCACGACTGAGCACCCGGATGCACGAACGAGCATCCAAAAAATATGAAACAATGAGGAATCCTACACAAAACAGGAGAAAATAATAAATATTAATAAAATAATAAGAGGCGCCCAGGGCCGGGCCCACCGGCTGGCCGGCCGTGCCCTAGCCATGGTCGGTCCATGCCTCTTCCATTATTTTCCTTATTTTTTTATTTCATGAACTCATGAAAACTCCTTGGTTTTAGCAACTTTCCTTGTTTTTGCAAAAACTCATGAATCCTCCATAACTTCATGGATTCATGAAATAATGTTATAAAATAAGGAAAGGTGTGCGGGACCGGGCAACCTAGCCGGCCGGCCATGCCCGATCCGTGGTCGGTCCCACACCTCACAATCCTTAGCTTTTATAATTATTATTCCCTAATCTCATGAAACTCCTTTGTTTCAACAAAAACTCATGGATTCTCCATAACTCCAAGGATTCTCCATAACTTCATGGATTCATGAAATAATGTTATAAAATAAGGAAAGGTATGCGGGACCGGGCAACCTAACCTTCCGGCCATTCCCGAGCCGTGGTCGGTCCCACACCTCACAATCCTTAGCTTTTATAATTATTATTCCCTAATCTCATGAAACTCCTTTGTTTCAACAAAAACTCATGGATTCTCCATAACTCCAAGGATTCTTCATAACTTCAAGGATTCATGAAAAATAATATTATAAAATAGGGAAAGGTGTGTGAGACCGTGCAACATATCCGGACGGACATGCCCTAGCCGTGGCCGGTCCCACATCTTGCAATCCCTAGTCTTTTATAATTATTATTTTCCTAAATTCATGAAACTCCTTGGTTTGAGAAAAAATCATGATTTCGTCATAACTTCTAAAATTTTGCTCAAATCATGAAAAACCAAAAGCCAACTGGTCACACGACCGGCTAGCCTCTCACGACAATTTTAAATGTTAAAATGCACTTATTTTAATATTTACAAAATATTGATCAATTGAGCATACATGCTCATTCCAAAAAAAATCAAGAATTTCAGTCAAGATGAAACTCTTTTGAAAATTCACAACATTGCTTGAACGTACATCAGAAAATACTGAAACTCTCAGTACGGAGACACGGGCACCACGGAAACACGTGCATTCCTTCATGACCGACCAGAGTCATCCTTAGGCCTTGCACAAAGCCGGTCCCACAAGTTTTCATAATTCTGACCTAATTTGCTCAATTGCTCGTATTAGGCCCAAACTATCTCCAACCAACCTGGGGACGGCCAACAACTAGTCACGTGACCACCAAGAGCCGGTCCCATGCTCTCTTGGTCGGTCCCCATCTTTCATACCTAGATTTTATCACCTAATGCTGAACCCAGCAATATTTCAGTAAATGATGAAACCAACATTTAATCATCATTTTTTCACCAATCCTCAAACTGAGAACCCTGGTGCATACTCACTCGAGCACCGGGCACCACATGGACGCCCATCATCCCATGTGGTCGGTCCTCTATCACTTATGACCTATTTTCAGCGATTCATCAACTATGATCTGAAATTAGGGTTTTGAATAAATGCTCAATGAATCATCACTCTGAGCACGATTCAAACACTAATGAATTTATGATGGATTCAGCAACCAACATCTGAATTAATCATATAATATTTGGTAGCTTACTAATATTTTAATATTTTATTGGGTCACGTCACCAATAAATGTTTCATCGAATCGAGCAATACTTGCTCAGTTGCTCAAATATTGATCCAGCTGTCAATATTTGGTAATTTATCAGTAATTTGTCGAATTGAGCAATACTTGCTCAATTGCACGACAAATTATCAACATTCATTAATTTTCCGAATTGAGCGATACTTGCTCAATTGTACGTCAAATCATCAACATTCATTATTTTGTCGAATTGAACAATACTTGCTCAATTGCTCATCAAATTCTCGATATTCAGTAATTCGTCGAATTGAGCAATACTTGCTCAGTTGCTCGAATATTGATCCAACTATCAATATTCAGTAATTTATCAGTATTTCGTCGAATCGAGCAACACTTGCTCAGTTGCTCGAATAATACACATATATTCAAGAACTCATCAATATTCAACAACTCGTCGAATTTACAATATTTGCTCGGATTTGCAACATTAACATTCATGAATCGCGAGCATTTGTCAAACATGCTCGATTCAACAAAACCTAGACTCATTGTCTAATCAGTCAACAATTGACAAACTAAATACATGTCTGTCATGCAGACTCCACGATTCGTGAGACATCAATCACGTCAAATTGGGGGATAACAACTAGGGTTTTGGTCTGGCGGCCTACAACACGTGGATTTCATGCACGACGAGAAATGTGCGTAAGTTGTGTAAACGGTTGAAGGAGTTAGCAAAGTAGTGGGTGCACGATCCGTCAAGTCTCCACACGACATGGAACTGACTTTACCACGATCTTCCACTTGCCCACTCTTCCACTCATGAAACCGTCACACTTACAGGGATCAAGGTGTTCACAACTCTGACAATATAAATAAGTCTCTGAATCCATGATTGAGGACAACAAATGATCACTAGCTATCAGCAATCGTCCACGCAGAATTTCTCGAGTAACTACTCTCAAGAATTCATCAATCTATCAGAACTTATTCGAACTCCACAGTTCACCAATTATTGCAAAAACCTTCAACACATCCACAATCCTTGATCATCATTGATCCCACACAATTCTCAGCTTCCCTCCTACAGATCAACCTATCTCCCTCTTTGCGACCGAATTGACTCTGGAACGGCCATTGACTTGGTTTAGGCCGGAGTCCTACAGATTGATCTCTCGAATCTAAGCACTCCCTTTGTAGTGCATCTGTGTGAGGTTAAGCAGTTTGCTTGGTCGAGGAGTCTCAACGACACGCTCGACTCTTCACTTTCCTAAAAAACCAGCGAACCGTTTTCCCCCATCCACACGGTGTTACATTATGGAAAAAATAAAATTATTTCGTCCCAGAAATTCAAAACAAAACTATTATGGACAAACTCTTCGGTTTTGACTTCCTGAGCATAATATTTCATACCACGATGCTCATAAATCGTAGGGTTTCATCAGTTTTTCGTGGACAACGATTAGGACCTTCTGAGCAAACGTCCCATACTGCACATTTAGGAATCCAAAAAGAGTGCACAACTTTACTAAGAATATTCATTTAATTGGATCCTCAAAGTAAACGTCCCATACCGCATACTTAAGATAACCAAAAGTATATCTCAACGCGGTATCCTAAGTGGGCGTCCCATACCACACACTTAGGAATTCTTAAAGTTTACAGTTTGGAAAGGGTCATCGAAATGACAGGAAATTCTTATTAGTACTATGAGGACCAAACTCGAATGCTAGAGCATTCAGATGCAGACCACCTTCGGCCAATTGTCAATGGTCTTTCGGGTTGCCACTCGTAAGTGAGATGCTAGTCGTCCTGACAATGCACACCGTTGGACAGTTGCTAATGGGTGGGGATGATCAGTCCCATTATCTACCTATCGTTCCGAACGGATTTATGGATCACCAATTATCTGGTGGGTCATCATTTAAGGTATGACAAACTTACAGTACTCGACTAAGTCTAACACCATTCGCATATCAGTTAGCTTACTATTCCAAAGCATTATTTTTCCTATTAAGGAAAATTTTGTAGTCTCATTACAAATACTCTCCAAAGAGTCCATGACGCACAGTCACTAATGTTTTTTTTTTCTTTCTTCGGAGCTTGTTCTGATACCAACTGTGACAGGCTGGAAAATTACGCCTAAAGCGCCAGGGTGGGAAGGCCATAACTTCTCGATGCACCACTCTGATCCTACTGATCGGGATTTAAAACTTCTCTTCGCGCCATAAAAATGCACATTCATTTACCTTTGCAAGCATGCTCAGCGAGCCTATTCCTAGCTTGCATCACTGACTTTCGAGTCTTGCATCACTGACTTTCGAGTCTTGTCCAGGCATAAAACATGTCCTGGACTTGTATATAGGCCATTGCAAGCCTATTCCTAGCTTCATTACTTCGATAAAACTTACCTAAAATAGTAAAAATAGATTTGGCTAAAATAGTAAACGATGGAATTTGGCTAAATTCTGGCGACCATGTGAATCTATGATCAACATATTTTGATCTTTGGATCGTTTCCCACCAAAATGGACTCCAACATTCGGGTCCTTAACATCCAAATAATCTAGCGCGCGTGATATAACTTGTTCATCTGCATCAGTGCATTGGTCAGGCTCATGTCGTACTTGTATTGCATCATCCTTCTGATGCAAGTGGGTTATTCAAGCTTCCTAACTTGCATACTGATTAACATTTTGGCCATTGCCCAATGTGCAATTGATGCATGCCTACGTCGAACAACTTAATAGAAAGTATGAGCATCCAAGGAATGAACTGCAACTTACCTTATCAAGTATGACAACAATCGACTCTTGACTTGCTTTGCCAAGCCAGATAATATGAGTTACGATAATATCGCAATCACATCGAGATTAGATGATATGAACGACAAGGTGATAGACCATCAATGCTGAAACTCATTACGGATACCTACGCACCCTCCTCCGTACCTTGAAGGTATCAAGTACTGACCGTAGTTCATCAACACCGGGATAAGCAACTAAAGCCAACTCCCGTTGTAAGGCTAAAGTCAAACAAAACCTAGTCTGTAGGCCGAAAGGAATTTCGCAAGATATACACAAGGCTGTGCATAACTGATGCTTCCTTGGGTAAGCATCTAGTGATAATAATATTTCCTTGAGGAAGCTTCATCCGCAACAATAATGCTTCCTTGAGAAAGCTATACACATGGCCAGTGATGCTTCCTCGGGGAAGAGACACACGAACAATGATGCTTCCTTGGGTAAGCATCATCAAGTTTCATATTTCAACCAACACCTTTTCCCTATATATGTCTTAATGGCATTTCTACATATATAAATTATGGAGAGGATGGACATCCACCAAGTACCATCACAATTTCGTGAGGAACATTGTTCGTAAAGCTTCCCTGAGGAAGATAGGGACAATGATGCTTCATCGGGGTAAGCTTCCTTGAGTAAGCTTCTCGTGTGACCAACATGTCATCATAATGATGCTTTCATATCATAAATGCTCTACCGTCTAAGATATAAGATTATAAGCGCGTTCCCCTTAATGCACATTCAGCTAGATACCCCTCTTTATGTATATCTTATTGATATTTTTAAAACTTCAAATTATGGACTACTTTGACATTCACCAAGTACCGCTTCCTCGAGGAAAACATCCTCCACTTTTTCGAGGAAAATATCTAACAATTCCTCGAGGAAAACAACCATTACTTCCTCGAGGAAGACTCACAACATAAAGCTTCCAATAGTAAGTTTCACAAGCTTAAGATAAGACTTATTCTTGTTCAATGACGCATCTTTGAGCATGCGTCATGTGAGAATTGTGGTCTTAAATTGTTTTAGAAAAGAATTTTCTATTTATATGCTTTTCTCCCCATAAGGATACTTTCCCAAAATTAGGTTGATTCTTCTCAAAACCGTCTCCAAGTTGGTCCACCAAGCCCGGGAGTGAAAAATATGTCTCTGGAATTTTGGGTCCGAAAGTGTCGCCGAATTGATGACGTCATCACCTGAATCCGGCCACCGTCGCCGGAATCCGTCGCCGGAAAATCGACTTCACCACAAGTCTTGGGAAGACGTCACCCAGGCAAGTGCACACTCCCAGGAAGCTCAACTCCATTTCCACATAATTCAAACATTCACAAAATACCACCTAAACCAATTCCTTGTTCTTGCGACAAAACACCCAAAAGCGTGACTCGTAGCTCATACGTCACGGCCAACTCTTGTATCAGACTCATACCCCCTCGCGATTCAATGAAACATTACGATTCACACTTTAACTTCCAAATCCGACATCCTGGGCTATGCTCACTGGCTCGCCATATTTAATCACTTTTCGCACAAATTCTCTTGTTGCACTCTTGTTCAAAACAATCTCAGTACTGGCCAACTCAATCTTTTCTCTGCAACACCACCACTTGCATATCCCAGTGCATTAGCATAACCATACCACCACTTCCATAACAGCACATGGCTGTGACTCTGCACCAATCTTCACTTCACTGCTATATTAACTCTGTGGCCTCAATTCCATTGCTACTGGGCAGATGCCAACCATTTCTACTTTGCGCCACCAGCCACCAGCATAGCTTAAACTCTCTTGTAGCAACCTCCACAGCTGCTTCTGTAGTCTCTAGCTCTATGCACCCGCCATCGCATCGACTCACTCACCATTCTCAAACCAGCCAATTCCTCATGCACCTTCCACTCTCGCATTGACCACCACCTTCAATTCCATCTAACATTGCCCGGACTCTCCGACCATACTCCACTGCACTCGACTTCATAATTTGCATTGCCATCCGACTTCTCCATTCCTTGTTCAATGCGTGACAACATTACCGCTGAGCTTGATCTCCTCAAGGCCACTTCATAACTGCACCATTTCCTTTCGCAAATTATTGCCCTTTACTACTCAATGACAACAACAACAACAACTCAGATTCATGCCTTGCTTCTCAACCTATCAATAATCGCCATCACTGCACCTTAATTTGTTCGGCTCGCACCCATCATTTCATCATTCCTTGCTCGACCAACAGTCACAATCTATGGCACCATCTCTGCATGAGTCCATCTCGGCTCCATTAGCATTTGATATCAACGAATCACTACTGCAATCCAGTCCTGCTATTTCAACCGAGCACAACCCAAATCCTTCGGCCTCACCCTCTAATCGGCAAAGAACATCATTGCATCTTTACCATGTTCACCAAAAGCTCTCTCCATTCAACCACTAGCTCCTTTCCTTCTTAGTTTCGTTCCAACCTCTCGAATAGACTCACCAAACACGGTCTAGATGATGGTAAACCTGGAGCAATACACTGTCGTGACACAAGTTGAATTTGCAAAAGCTGAGGATTCGAGGCACTTATACAAACATCTTATGTGCCGAGTCTGCAGCGATGAGGTTGTGTACTTCTTGTATAATGGAGATTGCACAACTCCTTCCCTGCATTGCTTTTCACATTTAGAACACACCCATTCTGATAAACCTTCTCAAGCACACATACATTCATTAATCAGGCATCACACAAGTTGGTTATTTCTCGGAAAAACTCAAAACTTGCTGTTAATTTGAATTCCATCTTTCCTTGCTAACTCTGTCTTTATAGAACAATTGAGCTTCGAAATACTCATCAATCAATGGGTATTGTCCTGTTTCTTCAGTTCCTAACTAAACCCAAAATTGGTACCACTTGCCTCGAGCCAATTATCACAGACCAAACCCATTGATTCCTTCTCTTATCTTGAATTCGAACCTCCTGTTCCCTTGGTACTTTCAGTATCGGATCCATGGTTATCCTGAAGTGAAAAGTTTGTATTTGGCTACGTTGTATAATTTTGAAGCTTGAATATTACCGGTTGTTTTTTGAGATGAAGCACATCGAGAACAATATAATCGCTTTAAATGCAATTTGATGGTTTCCCGTTGAACCCCGAGATTGGTTCTGTAAAATTAAAGTATTCTCTATCTATTTATGCACTTTAGCGTGATAATCCCTGAAGGACTCATATTCCATCTAGCTATTGGTGATTATATTTGAATCCCTGACGGATTCTAGTTTCTGACTCAGACAGCTTCCTGACCTTGTGAATTACCCCAGGATTGAAATTAAGTCATAGTCGTCACTTTAAATATGAGAAGCTTGTAAACAATCATTGTGTATGTGTTTACGCTCTTGGTACAAGATGAAAATTCGGATAATTGTTGATATCATATTTGGATTCTTAAAAAGCCATTAATAATGTTAAAATCCACTCTTGAATTAAATTGTGAGATCTCTATGAAATTTAAATATTTTCTTGGTCAGAAGTACGAGAACATGCTAGCGTGAAATTTGTTTATACGAACTAGTTCTTGATACTCGCGATACTTATTGTACTGCTATTTAACATTATTATTACCGGATCCCTTAGAGTGGAACATGATCGGTCTGTCTGTCACGTGCGTAGAAGTATTACTTTATGGTCCATAATAATCATGTAAGAATATGTAATGCATGTATTACCATGTTTTTTTAACTTTTGTTTTGCAAGTTACACTTTTAAAGGCTAAAATTGATTTTATGGTAAAAAAGAGTTTACAAGAAGCTTTCATTGTTAGTTTTTATGCATGGGATTTAAGCGTTAGATTAAAGTTGGTGTCTAATGGTTGGAGGATTAAATGCAAGGTGTACATTGATGGTAGTGCACCCGACACAAATATCTGACAGTCGATTCTCCATAAGTTACAACTCGTAAAGCAGTTTTTTCTGAAACTGGATAACGTTTGCAATACCTATCGCTTTAAGAGAATTATACTTTGGAGGAGTAAACACGTAGAATCTTCCGTTGGACTTAAACGCATTGTAATCTTTTCCATTCGTCAAAGTTTTTTCTTGAGGGATTTTCCTTGTCAAGATTTTAACGATTCTCCATATGCGTATCCAACACCATCATCCGACGTCGTCCATTGTACTCTTTTTCCTCTAGTCAGGTGTTGTCCCACATGGTTTTCCATGCGAGGTTTTTAACGAGGCAACATGCTCATCGACGTCGGCATTTAAGAGCTTATATCGTTCAGGATTTGTCATAAGTGGTTTTCCCGATACTAATACCCAGGTTTTGTCCTAAGTGGTTTTCCTGACGCAGTTATGACAAATGAGAAAATTTGTGGAGGTGGCCACCCTTGTTCCGAGGTTCAAGTGTTCAGGTTTTGTCCCAAGTGGTTTTCCTAACACATCTTTAGAGAAGTGAATTTATGACGGCCATCGTCACTTTAAATTTCAGTGTTATTCTTTTTCCTTTTGTCAGTTTTTGCCTATCAGATTTTTCTAACAAGGTTTTTATGAGGCAACATAATTCATTATGCTCTTTGCTCAGATTTTATCTCATCAGGTTTTACCGACAAGGTTTTTAACGGGGCAATATTTTAAATGGTGGATCAATCAAGAGGGAATGCTGTTGTAGATGGGGCAAAATGATTTGCTGGTTTTTAAGGAATTGGGGAGACGACCGTGCGGAGGAAACTCCTCGAACCGAGCAAACTGCTTAACCTCACACAGATGCACTGCAAAAAGGGAGTGCTTTGAATTCGAGAGATCAATCTGTAAGACTCCGGCCTAAACCAAGACAATGGCCGTTCCAGAGTCAATTCGGTCACAAGAGAGGATGGGTCGATCTGTAGGAGGGAAGCTGAGAAATGTGTGAGATCAATGGTGATCAAAGATTGTAGGTGTCTTGTGTATTCTGCGTGAAGAAATAAGATAAGTTCTGATTGATTGAATTTTCTCTGTTGAGAGTAATTGCTCAGATGCTGAGTTCTTGTTCTCTTGTTGTCCGTTGTTTCAATCATGATTCAGAGACTTATTTATATTGCAAGAATTGTAAACACCTTGATCCCATGAAGTGTGACAGTTGCTGGAGTCAAAGAGTGGGGGAGTGGAAATCGTGTTAAAACCAGTTGATCATCGTGCGGAGACTTGGTTGATTGTCCACCCACTACTTTGCTAACTCCTCTAACTGTTTGCACGACTTGCTCACATTCTCATCGTGTATGAACACGTGTGCCGTAGGCCACCAGACCAAAACCCTAGTTAATATCCCCCATGTGACACGATTGATGTCTCGTGATTGTGGAGTCTGCAAGGCAGACATGTATTTAGTTAGTCAGTTGTTGACTTGAAGAGACGATGAATCTTTATATTGCTGAGTCAAACATGATTTACGAATGTTCTAGAACTCATGAGTTGAACGTGTCTGTTGAGACAGAGGTATAATTGTCGAATGAATGTCAATAGTTTTAAGATAAGCAAATATTGCATATTCGATGAATTGTTGAACATTGCTCATCTGAGCAAATGCTGCTCGTTTAATGAATATTATTTGGTAGCAAGACCAAATAAATATTAATTTAAGATACCGGCAACTGGACCGAGTATAATAATTAAAGTGTTGATTACGGGATCAAAATAAAATTATTAGTGTTTGAACCTGGAATTATGAACCTTGGATTCGAAACCTTAATTTCAAATGATGATTTATTGAAAATCAACCACGGAGTGAAGGAGGGACCGGCTACATGGGATGATGGACCAATCATGTAGCGCCCAGATGCTCGAGTGAGCAAATACCAAAGTCTCTTGAAGACAAGTTGGTGAAAAGATGATTAAAGGTTGGTTTAATCATTTATTAAAATGGTGCTCGTCTGAGCGTTAGGCAATAAAACCTAATTATGAAGAAATGAGGGACCGACCAAGGGGTCATGGAACCGGCCCTGGTTGGTCATGGGATCGACTGACGATCGTTTGATAAAATTCCAAGTTGTTTGGAAGAGTTTAAACCTAATGTGAACAAATTAGGTCAAATGATGAAAATGTGTGGGACCGGCCTTTTACAAGCCAAAGGGCCAACCTTGGTCGGTAAAGATAATATGCTCATGTCACCATAGTGTCCGTGCCTCAGTCCTGAGAATTTTGATATTTTCTGATGCACGTTTGAGCAGCATTTAAGAAAAATATGAAGAGATCAGGGTTTTGCTGAAACTGAGGAATTTCATAAGATGAAGGAAATAAAATAAGGAATTACAAGGTGTGGGACCGGCCACGGCCAAGGCATGGACGGCCGACTAATGAGCCCGGTCCCATGACACCTTTTTCTAATTTTATATTATTTTCATGACTTGAAGGAAATATCATGAAATTAAAGAGTTTGTTGAAACGAAGGAGTTTCCATGAGATGAAGGAAACAACAACAACAATAATAATAATAAAAAAATAAGGGGTGTGTGGGACCGGCCATGGCTAGGGCATGGTCGGTCGGCTAGTGGCCCGGTCCCGTGAACCTTTCCTAATTTTATATTATTTCCTTGGTGTGAAGGAAATATCATGAAACTGAGGAGTTTCATAAGATAAAGGAAATAATAATAATAATAAAATAATAAGGAATTAAGGTGTGGGACCGGCTAAAGCTAGGGCATGGCCGGTCGGCTAGTAAGCCCGGTCCCGTGACACTTTTCCTAATTTTATATTATTCCCTTAATATGAAGGAAACACCATCAAACTGAGGAGTTTCCTTAAAAAGAAGGAGTTTTGCTCAAATGAAGAGTTTTTCATGGGATCAAGGAAAATAAAATAAAATAAGATAAAATATGTGAAGAGGCGTGGGGACCGGCCACGGCGGCATGGCCGGACGGCCGGTGGGCCCGGTCCCTTAGGGGCCTCAATTAATATTTTATTATTATCTTTCCTATTTTGCATAGGTTTCCTCATTCCTTTGTATTTTCGAATGCTCGTTTGTGCATTCAGGTGCTCGTTAGTGCATTATTGCTGAGTACACTTGCACCATTTTGTCGGGGCTTACTCGATAGTGGCTCAGATGCCCGTACGTTTGAATATTTATTACTAACCCATGGAATTCTGCTGGGAAGAACCATGATTTGAAGTAATGAAATATTATGAAGAACGTATAATGTTTTCTAGGGATTCAGTTAATGAATCTAACGACTAGAAATAAATAATTAATGGCTCTATACTAGCATGTTGTCTAGGAGCATTAATTATTCGAGAATTGAGTGATATGAGCTAGTTGAAGCATCATATTTATTATGTATAGTCAGGGAAAACGTTGTTGGATCCTGAAGACGTCATCGCTCTATACTAGCAGGCAAGCTGTCTAGGATCCGTCCAATCATTAAGATTTTATACGCATGTATTTTATATAGTCAGGGAAAACATTGTTACATCCTGAAGACGTTATGCTTTATACTAGCAGGCAAGCTGTCTAGGAGCCGTCCAATCGTTCGATTTTATATAAAAGTGATTACTGAAATTGCTCTGTATTCATGAAATCTGTCGTTGCCTCAGTTGAGAGAATGCATATTCATGTATGCTCTGAGAGGCAATATACTCAGTCAGAGGTTCTTGTGGCATGAGTTTTCATGCTTTAATGAAAGACATGAGCCTCAATACTCATCTGATTGCTGGATCAGGAATATGTAAGATTATGGTTTTACGATTTTAGCCTTTGACAAAAATCCACCATCAACATTAAGTCCCTTGCTTAGTGAGGGACAGTCATGTTCCTCAGTCAGCACTGGATGGTGTTTTTTTCTAGTTATAGACGAAATAAGTAATTGAACTTAGTCGTAAGATAGAATGTTACCGGATTTTCGATTTGCTCCAATGATGCCATGTACGAGCAATTGCCGAGATAAAGATCCTGGTGATACGATAGAGCGTCGTCCAGCAGGCGTGGAGTAATGAAGCGCTAATTTGGGTGGTGGAATGTCCAATTTGATGGGTTTAGCATTCGTCATCCTCTACTAGCTGCAGGAGAACTTACTGAAGTTTCACCCACCTCGAGCTGGCGTAAGTTTTAAATTTTTTTTTTTTAAGAAGCTTGTAACTTGTTCATGAGTTGTTCATGTTAAAATTATATATCCATATGCATATATAGGCGTGAGTTTTATAGAAAACCCTTGTTTTAGGAACGGATGTTCGTTCGTTAGTTTAAGAAACGAGCATAATCCCTTACTTATGAGATATTTTTTTTTGTTATAGACCTGTGTCTAGTGATAAAATTTTGTTTATGAGATTTGTTGAAAACCAAAATTTTATCTTAAAAGTGTGATTTTTCACAAAATCGAAATAAACCCTCGTTTCAAAGACGGACGATCGTACGAGGGAAAAGTTTTTTTTTTGTCAAAAAATCCGTGACATATTCACGATTTTGAGTTTTTTCTCACGTCAATTTTTTTTTTAAATTACGTGAGTAATTCACGTTATATATATATATATTACTTTTGTTGAAAATCAAAAATTGATTTTGAGTAATCATTAAAAGTAGACAATTATTTATGATAAAAATATTGCCTTGGTGTGAACTTCCACAATTCAATAGTGAATATTCACTCAGTGAAAGCTATGTTCACGGTTTTATGAAAAAATTAAGTTTTGATTTTTTGAATAACGATTTTTTTGCTCGTTTTTGCAGAAGAAACGAGCAAGTTTTTGAAATCACCCATCGCCAGTGAAATTGTAAACAAATAAGAGTTGGATTGTTACCGTTTTGCACGTGTTGTTTTCAACGTGTTTTGACTCCACGCTTTTCGTAATAGACAATGGTAACTCCTGGGTGTCTCTGATTTTCCCGAGAAATATTCTGAAAACACCAGACCAAGATGGGGACTTTTTCAGATGTTCATGCCAAGGTGAATCGTCCTGAGATGAGGGAGTTGATTCGTGGTACACCTCTTGATCAGCTGAGGAAGAAGAGAGGCGAAGATGAAAAGCTGAGAACCCGTTGATCGTAGAGTTGAGCCGTATCCACCCGGTATGAAGGATGAACGTTTAACCAAGAACGATTTCCATTTTGAATGTAAGGAAAATGACCATTTGGATGTTGTCTATGATGATCCTGAATATCATCTCGAAGAGATTGCTGCAAAAACATCCATTTGTTTGCATCTTCGAAACTTATGGAGCCGTCATGGAGGGACGTACAGTATCACAGTAGCAGACTGTCAATCCCCAGTATTGGTTGGATCTTCTCTTCTTTCCTTCTCTTTATTCTTTCTTATTTATAGAAAGATGGAGATATCAAGGCTTAAAGACTTTGTGGAAATACCTAGGGGACCTCGCTCAACTGTGAGTGTTATGAATCCTTTCTAGAAATTTCTGCTTGCATGTCATCCGTTCTGGAAGTTGCTGAAACTTCATACGATGTCGAAATTTGATGATTGACCCCAGCTTTCGAAGCTAAGAGAATAAGGAATCATATGCAAAAAGAATCCTTCGGTTTGGAGGTGTCTAGGGCAGTCAATAGGGCAGTCAATGGCGCAACATTTGTATATCTAAAGAGGCATAGACGAACATATTTTATCAAAAAAGAAGTATTGTCCCATTCCTCACTCATTGGTACGTTTTTGTAAACCCATGGCACTCAAATAACGTTATGTTGTATCTCATTTGTAGAGGTGATGATAACATCTTGTTAGAATAATCCTCTTCAAGTTTTCTTTAAGACTTCAATCAGGCTTGTGCTTGTTCGTCAACTGTGCAAGCTTTGGGAAGACTTTCATGTCTTCATATCTTGATATGAATCATTAGCATTTCTCCAAAAACACCTACAAAAAACATAAAAATATCAAAATAACGAAAATCGAGGATGGATTATAGACACATTGATGACCTAAACTTATTGTTTGCTAGTCCTAGTCAAATCTTAAAATCCTAACTTCCATTGGGATGTTGTTCTTGAGACCGCTTTACTCTCCCAGGACCTTGTATTTTACGAGAACCTTGGAAGGCGAGATCACAATTGGATTTGCTCTATATATAAGTCCACGACCCTTGTTGGACATATTGAGACCATGGATGTTTACTAAGTGATCGATGTTTCCATATCATGATCCGCCAAAATGAACCTATCATTCATAACTTGTAATCCCGTGCAAATTTTCAGATTTCATAAACCCTATGCCTATTTATTGAGTGTGGAAAGCCATATCTTTAACTTTTGTGTTGACTCGCTCGTATGTCCGATTGATGCGCCCTTTTAGTATGTTGTAGCAGAGGCATAGACGAACATATTTTATCAAAGAAGTATTGTCCCATTCCTCACTCATTGGTACGTTTTTGTAAACCCATGGCCTGAAGTATGTTGTATCTCATTTGTAGAGGTGATGATAACATCTTGTAGAAGACTTCGACTTGTGCTTGTTCGTCGTGCAAGCTTTGGGAAGACTTTCATGTCTTCATATCTTGATATGAATCATTAGTGCTTGGAGAAGTGTGATCCATCGAACACTTTTTCATGCCAGAGAGGATGGATAGTTGATGAAAATAGCCGGTCTTTCCCCGAGGATGTTGTTCTTGAGACCCACTTTTCGAGTCATCTGTTAATGCTGAGATCACAATTGGATTTGCTCTAGGGACCCTTGTTGGTATTGAGACCATGGAAGGAATTGCTCTAGAGACCCTCGTTGATTATGAGACCATGGATGAAGTCGGGATTTGCTACAAAGACCAAAAGATGGTGCGTCGAACCTCCCTAAGATGAAGGTGTACTGGGAGTTCAACCCAAATTCTCCTGAACAATGTGACTTTACTGTGAAGTGGCTTTGTCAGGGAATCAATGTTGTTGCGGCAGATAACAACGGCAGTCCCCATTCTGGATGTGTGACCGGTGGGGAGAAAAAGTTCCTTAGTCGTGCAAGGTTTGTAATGTAGAGAAGTTCCATTGATGAATGAACGAAAAGTTTTGCCAAAATATGTCACCAGAAAATTCAGAACTCAGCCTTTTATCAAAAACGCTGTAGAATCTTCATACAATGTCGGATTTTTGTGGTCCGCCCCTGTTTTCTTATGCCCAGGAAATTTCCTAGCTTTATCGTAGAAGCTTTTTAGAGTTTGAGCATGTTTAGGAGTCGAAATTGACGAAACAGTAAACTTCCAGGAAGTTTTCAGAAAATTTTCAGTTGGCATGTAGTTGAGTGTTTCGGCCGCATCGTTTTGCTCGCTTATCCAATTGATGTGAATTTTGGATATGTTGTAGAGGACATCCGTACGTAGAGAATGGTATATTACTCATCCTTAGATTCCTCACCAATTGCTCCAAATTCATCATCTTGTACAACGTCTTTCTTGTATCTTCACGTTATTTTCTTGTGTCTTGAAGGCATAATGAAGAACTTTGATGATGTTAGATCACTTACATCCCGAATTTATGATTGCCTTTGCTTTATATGCTTAGAGCGCTCTATTCTCATGTAATCATCATATTAGGTGTCGAATGATGAAGTTGAGAATAACCAAGTTGATGGCGATGGTACGAACGATATTGTGAATCAAAGAACTGATACAACCAATTCTGAAACGAAGGCATGGACGGCCGGCTAATGAGCCCGGTCCCATGACACCTTTTTCTAATTTTATATTATTTTCATGACTTGAAGGAAATATCATGAAATTAAAGAGTTTGTTGAAACGAAGGAGTTTCCTTAAAACGAAGGAGTTTCCTTAATAATAATACAAATTGTCGTTGGCACGATAATAATAATAATAATAAAAGCCCCTAGACGCAATCTTTCAATAATAATAATAAAAAAAATAAATAAGGGGCATGTGGGACCGGCCATGGCTAGGGCATGGTCGGTCGGCTAGTGGCCCGGTCCCGTGAACCTTTCCTAATTTTATATTATTTCCTTGGTGTGAAGGAAATATTATGAAACCGAGGAGTTTCATAAGATAAAGGAAATAATAATAATAATAAAATAATAAGGAATTAAGGTGTGAGACCGGCTAAAGCTAGGGCATGGCCGGTCGGCTAGTAAGCCTGGTCCCGTGACACTTTTCCTAATTTTATATTATTCCCTTAATATGAAGGAAATACCATGAAACTGAGGAGTTTCCTTAAAACGAAGGAGTTTTGCTCAAATGAAGAGTTTTTCATGGGATCAAGGAAAATAAAATAAAATAAGATAAAATATGTGAAGAGACGTGGGGACCGGCCACGGCGGCATGGCTGGCCGGCCGGTGGGCCCGGTCCCTTAGGCGCCTCAATTCCTTTGTATTTACGAATGCTCGTTTGTGCATTCAGGTGCTCGTTAGTGCATTATTGTTGAGTACACTTGCACCATTTTGTCAGGGCTTACTCGATAGTGGCTCAGATGCCCGTAGGTTTGAATATTTATTACTAACCCATGGAATTCTGCTGGGAAGAACCATGATTTGAAGTAATGAAATATTATGAAGAACGTAGATTGTTTTCTAGGGATTCAGTTAATAAAATCTAACGACTAGAAATAAATAATTAATGGCTCTATACTAGCATGTTGTCTAGGAGCATTAATTATTTGAGAATTGAGCGATATGAGCTAGTTGAAGCATCATATTTATTATGTATAGTCAGGGAAAACGTTGTTGCATCCTGAAGACGTCATCGCTCTATACTAGCAGGAAAGCTGTCTAGGATCCGTCCAATCATTAAGATTCTATACACATGTATTTTATATAGTCGGGGAAAACATTGTTACATCCTGAAGACGTTATGCTCTATACTAGCAGGCAAGCTGTCTAGGAGCCGTCCAATCATTCGATTCTATATAAAAGTGATTACTGAAATTGCTCAGTATTCGTGAAATCTGTCGTTGCCTTAGTTGAGAGACTGCATATTCATGTATGCTCTGAGAGGCAATATACTCAGTCAGAGGTTCTTGTGGCATGAGTTTTCATGCTTTAATGAAAGACATGATCCTCAATACTCATCTGATTGTTAGATCAGTAATATGTAAGATTATGGTTTTACGATTTTAGCCTTTGCCAAAAATCCACCATCAACAGCTGTATAAAGATTGTTTAAGGTGGCCGACTCATGTTGTCTGTCATATTCACGTAGATCCCCCGCAATTTTCCATATGAAGACACATGTCATTATCAAATCCTTGGCTCCTCCATGTTCGATAATCGATAGCTTTGGATATAACTAATGAAAAAAAATGAATTGGTTGTCGTGGTCTCCATATTTCTTTGGTCTTCTTCCTTTTGTTATTATTCAGTTAATTTATTTATAAGATAATAGCGAATTTGGGCATGTAACCGATTCCACAGACTCCATTATCAAGAAACACGTAGTTTCCCCTTTTCGTAAAGAGGTCCGTATGGGTTTCTTATCTGACTCGGTTAAAGCTTTGAGGCCCGCAGATTTGTTGGTTTATAACTGGGACAATGGCAGGGACGTTTGCTATGATGTCACATGTACTTCTCCATTTACTAGTGCCCGAACTACTTCCTTTACCCCAGGCCACGCAATTTCTGATGCAGTCACTCGCAAGCGCAATAAGTACTTGGACAAGTGCTTAGCACATGGATACAAGTTCGGGGTGTTGGCTTTTACAACATTTGGTGAGTTAGGTGATGATACTTGTGTTTTTTTGAGAAGGTTGAGGAACTATCTTGCTAGTCAAGATGCCAATTCTAAAGTAGGAGGGTCACTTTTTCATAGAATAGGTATTATTATTCAAAAGGGAGTCGGTGCCCAGATTGTTGCTAGGCTACCAACACCCTCGATGTAAAAAATGACTTTGTAATATACTCTTTTCTCTAAAAAATAATAATAATAATAAAAAAAAAAATCTGATGATGGTAGCCTTTTTTTTGACACTATAGAAGTTTAGAAAGCACTTAACATCATACATCACGAAGGTGTTTCAAGAGGACTGCATTTAAACATCAAAAAAACTGATATTTTTTGGCCTTCTACTGACCCTAGAAGCCTTGAAGTTGGAGTGTCCCCTGCTAATATAGGTAGACCAGCCGTGGTGTGAAATTACCGGGTGGACCAACGGCTTGGATACTAAATTGCAGAGCGACATGGTAATGTACGAGTTGACAAGACTATACGTCTCATGGACAATGTTAAGAAGTTGAACGACCCACAGAGTGAGCTATTACTTCTACGCAGCTGTACAGGTGTTTCAAGGTTGTATTTCACTTTACGTACTACAAATCCTCGGGTCCTCCAAGCAGCAACAAGCCACTTTGATTAACACGTATTCCAGTATCTACGTCTCTTGATCACAGGGGATAGTGCTGGTTTCAGCCCTCTTTAGCAAAGGCTAGCAACTCTACCTATGAAGGATGGTGTTTTAGGAGTATATACAATGTATGATACAGGTTAGTATTCTTATCTGGCTTCTTATATTCAGACTGAAAGCTTGCAACGCACAATTTTGAGTTCTATTGATATGTCAGACCCAAGCCCCAACTTCCAGTTTGCACTCAACAAGTTCATGCAGACTTGTGGTCTTACTCCTTCCACTTTTTATATCAATAACACCGCCCCTCATCCCATGAAAGCTTTGGCAGTTAGTTATTTTGATGTTATCAAGAAGGAGTTGCCCGCTAAGTTTTCTATGTCCGAAAGGGATGTAGTCTTATGGCAGAACAACAAGACTGAGCATGCTATGGATTATTTGAAGGCTATACCGATTGCTGGACTACATCAAACTATTGGTCCCAGACAGTTCCGTGCTGTCACTCAATACAGACTAGGAATCCCACTCTTCCCTGAGGAAAGCATTTGTACAATCTGTAAGCGGCACATGGACGTTTTCGGTGATCTCGTAGTCCATTGCGCAAGTGAAGTCGGGGGTAAATTTTGTTATGATTTAGTACGTGATGTGTTGATGGATATCTGTTACAAGGCAAGTGTTGCTGCCAGGAAGGAAGTATCAATGGGCTTCTTGTCAGATCAGAATGTCCCTTTGAAACCCGCAGACATAATGGTGTACAACTGGGAGAATGCTCGTGATACATGTTTTGACGTCACGGGGACCTCGCCGTTTACCGGAAATGGGACTCGAAGCTTCACTCCAGGTCGTGCTATTTCTATAGCTGTTACTCGTAAAAATACTAAATATTTAAATGTATGTACCACACACGGTTATGGATTTAACGTTTTGGCTTTTACTATATTGGGTGAGTTGGGTGATGATTTTATTGTCTTCTTGAAGAGATTGACGAATTGCTTAGCTAGTTATGATGCTAATAGCAAATTAGGTAGTTATCTTTTTCAAAGGGTAGGGTTGGCTATCTAGAAAGGCGTCGGGGCACAACTTGTTGCCCGGCTTCCAACCATTTCCGTGTAAAACTCCTTTTTCTTAATATAATAATAATAATAATAATAATAATAATAATAAAAGAAAAGAGAAATTAACATGGAAGGTAGAGTTAGTTTCGCCCTTTGTGACACAATCTCAGCCTCCCATCCGCTTCGGCTCCCTTGGCTAGGTTACCCATGAGGCTCGCTGGTAGGCTAGCACATCAACCTGTTCAATTAATGTAGTAGTATGTTGTTGGAGCTTAGCTTGTTAGGCTTCCAACTAGTTAATGTAATACTCTTTATCCAGTAATAAGAAAAGAGAATTTTATAAAAGAAAATATAATAATAATAAAAAAGGCTTCTCTTAAATATAGCCCACACTTTTATTAACCATAGCCCATTTGACTTTGGACAATTTGTTTTTACTAAAATTTGAAGTTTGAACTTTTTTTATTATTATTCATAGCCCATAAACTAGGCTAGCAAATCAGTGAATAAGTGAGCGAGTGAGTTGAAAATTCAGTGACTCAGTGAATCAATAAAAAAAACGTTTTTTTTTTGGTTTTCCCTTTCTTTTAACGTGAATTTTTTCCCCCCTGACTATAAATGATCTTCTCCCATATTCAATGCATTCACTAACTCTTTAAAGACAACAAGAAGAGGGAGAGCAGTGTGGTGTGGTTTTAACATTTTAACCATCGTTGTCAGCAAAATTTATCTACACTGTAGGTTACATGTATTCCACTATGATAAAGTTACTAGCTTTGTAAACTGCAAGTCATTACGAGCTGGCACTAGTGACTTGATCAAAATAGAAATATAAAGTGAATCATTCAGGGCTAACAGAGCCAAAGTGAACATTAAAGTTGGTGGTTCTTTGAGAGGACAAAGTGAATCATTCAACTTTGAGATGGCAGAGCCTCTATGTAAAGTTTTTTTACCTGAGAATGTTATTTCACAATGGGTCTGGTGGGTGTGTATTCAATGTTTTCACGGACACCAGAGCCTACGTGAAAAACAAATTCCCATGATAATGTTATTTCACAATGGGTCTGATGGTTGTGGATTCAATGTTTTCACGGCTACCAGAGCCTCCGTGAAAAAAAAAATTCCCCTGATGATGTTATTTCACAATGGGTCTGGTGGTTCCGGATTCAATGGTTTCACGGCTACCAGAGCCTCCGTGAAAAAAAATCACCTGATAATGTTATTTCACAATGGGTCTGGTGGTTGTGAATTCAATGTTTTCACGGCTATCAGAGCCTCCGTAAAACAAAATTTCCCCTGACAATTACCGGAGCAAAACGTACAAGACATAGAATGTCAGCAGAACATTAAAGATTAACATTAAAAGTGAAAAAACTGCTTAACATTAAACATACTTTCAAGATAAATGCATACTAGTTTGAATTCAATCCCCAAGGGAAAAAAATAAAAATAACTAAACTAGTTAGTTCTTGCGTTTTTTTCTTGTTTTTGCCTTTATTCTTCAACAAATTAATGACAGGGATATCATCTTTCGAAGCAGAAAAAATATGTGAGTTTTGAGGGTGTTGATGGTGGTTTTTAGTTCAGGGCTAAAATTGTAAAACCCTGTATTTAATGCGCCATCATTCTGCAAAGAAGATTGAGCCATTTAAAAGTGATGAGTGCCCAAGCCTCTTTACTTACATATGTATTATGTATTGAGCAATTCAGTATATTTATGTGAAATTTATCCAGAATGGTGCGTGTAGCAATAACCCCAAATATTCTGTAAATTTCTGAGTATTTATTCTATGCCATGTTCCCCAGTTGAACTCTTAATACTGACATGACATGACGACTAATGCTCGCTCCCGGCGAGTAGCATGAATCTCCCGAAGTGTCAGGATTAAGATGCGTGTGGAAGTACTCAATCAGAGGCACGCAAAGTTATGCTTCCCTTTGATATTAAATTAGTGATTTTTGTATCAGTATGCAAAATTCACCCAAAATTGATTGATTTTGCGGCAAACCGCTTCAGTTCTTTAATCTAATTTTATCAATTTGCAAAAAATTAGGTTTTTGCGCCCTGCGCAATATCTCGAACCATATTGGTCGAGACCAACCCTAGGTAAGCTAGGAAATTCCTCCATGGACTAGTATGAGCAAAGTCCTACCAAAAATCAGAAAGTAAGAAATAAAAGAGGAGCTACGGCAAATAGGAGCAGCAACAAGAGGAGGCGCGGCCGCGCCACATGGTTGGCCAGTTCGCCCTAGCAGGCACCACCTGTAGCCGGATGGCCACGCTCCATGTTGGCCTTGCCGGCCCCCCTTTCCATCGACCAATCAGGTCGCTCTAAGTGCGCCACACACATTTAGAATGAGGCCGACAAGCCATCAACCAATCAGGTCGCTCTAAATGCGCCACACACATTTAGAATGAGGCCGGCCCCCCTTTCCATCGACCAATCAGGTCGCTCTAAACCCGCCACGTGCATTAAATAAAGCCAAACCGCGCCAACACCTAGTGGTCCTCACATTCATAGCCGCTCCCACATTATGGCCTTGCCATAATTTCTTTATTCAACGTGGCCACGACAGTATTTGCCCAAATGCCACCATATCGCGGACACATAGCCGCACACACTAATTAGGGCTTTGACATGCCAAACCCTAATTTGGTTAAGACCGCTATGCCGTCCCATGCCAAATAATGCCACATAAGGCATTAAGTTTGATACGACAACTAGATCCAATATTGTTGGGTCATATTTGGATCTAACACCAACATGCCAAAATATAGTGGCGGCGCCATCACGCCACTATGCCACTGCTAGGCGCTAACGAGATATGGCCATAATCAACGGCCACCCTCTTCCATAAATTACAATCTCAGCCGTCCAACTTCGACAGGCGAATTGACCGGCCTAGATTAAATCTTAGGCGACCAACCAAGACATTCTCAAATACAACGATGCTTCACATGCATCAATTATTTTGAGCTGCTTGCTTAAAAGCGATGCTTTACATGCATCGAATACATACAATATTTTATGAGTATCTGCTTCACGAATAACTTAGTTATTTAACCTAATAGCGCCACATGTTATTCTTTGTGCAGGTCTCATGACTTGGCTCGTCACACATGACTACCCACCACTTAGTTTGCGTGTGATTGGTCAGAATAATTAGGCAAGACCCGCTCAGCAACTTGCTACATATTTTATATAAAATACTCGAGAATCAAACGTGTCACAAACTGGGGGATGTTTATCAGGGTATTGGTCTGGCGGTTTACAGCGTGCGGCGTGCAACACGCCCATTATGAGAAAGTGTCAGGAAAGTCGGGCAGTTAGCGATGATAGAGAAGTAGTGGGACGAAACCACCCAGTCTTCCCCTCATAGTGAAGACGTGGTTTTCACCATCCTGCACGATCCTACTCCTCCATCACTCAACTATTCCCAGTTCCTATGAGATCAGGGTGTGTGCAACTATGAATGATATAAATAGGTTTTCAACCTATTTCAACCAACAACACAGTTTTGGTTATCAACACAAGTATCAAGAAAAACACCAAAGAACTCATAGCTTACATTCCGCAAGCGAGTTCCACCTTTCTGATATAAGTCATAAAACAACCACACCTTCAGAGTTAACCATTCTGATCTCAACACCTTCTTCGCTTCCCTCCCTAAGATCAACCCTTCTCCTTCATTTTGTGACCGAAGCAAGACTGGAACGACCATTTCTTGGTTTAGGCCAGAATTGTACAGATTGACCTCTCGAATCTAAAGTACTCCCGTGTAGTGCATTTGTTTAGGGTTTAGATTCGTTTCTCGGCGGCACACCCAAATTTACCAAAACCAGCAGAATCAGTTTTTACCCCAAAATAGAGGGTTATCATAATTTTTGAGCATCGAGGTTAAACGAGTTTTTTTTGAAGGGCTTATCGGCTCATCTTCAGCCCAGAGAACTCTACAAAATTAAAAATAATTCCCATTTTCCGTTTCCGCGTAGATATAAAGCCAAAATAAGTAGGGGAAACTTACCTAATAATCAAGGAAATAAATACGAAATATAAGTAAAACATATCGGGAATACAACTTACTATAAGCGCAGCTTGGGTTTGTTCTCCTTCGATAAAAGCTTTGGAAGGAATCCTAGGAAAAAGATTAGCAACCCGGGTGTGAGACACTCTTAAAACCCAATCCATGTATCCATCCTCGCAATCCCATGGGTTTATAACCCTTGATTTTAAAATATGTTTGCGTATCAAACTTTTTTCCCATACACCCTAATTATGCTCATTCCAGTATGGACAATAAGACCGGAAACTTTTAGGTTTATGCCACTCAAGGAAAACACATCCAGGAATATCTTGGACAACACCAAATTGCCTCAACACTCGATTTGGATTATGCCACTCAACAATCCCAAAACATCGAATCGCTCCTATGTAGTGACCAACTTGATGAACCGACCAATCTCGGATTGAGTTATAGGGATCCCATGTTAGTTTATCTTCCTTAAGGTCGTCAAGTGCTTCGCGCATATCAGCCAATTCAATTTCAAGGTTTCTTTCCTATTGAGTTGTTAGTTGTGCTATGTACAAAAACTCTCGAGGTTGACATTCTTCATATCTATTGTTTTTAGTATGCCTCTGAAGAGTCGGGAAGTGATCATTCAACCATACCTAGTGTAATTAGAGTACATTAAATAGTTTCAACAGTCAAAAAATATTGCAGAAAAATAAATAAAATAACAAATAATTACATGAAGAATACAACCAGCCATGAAAAAAATCACACTTCTGGAACCTTGCCCCAACTGATGGTACAAGAGTAAGTATTAAATTTGTCTAAATCTTCTAAACATTGTAAGACAATTTATCAACTCGAAAATTTGGCAGGAATCGTAACACTAATACTTCCACCCGATTTATCTAAATTTGGCCTAAGAGTAAGTATTAAATTTGTCTAAATCTTCTAAACATTGTAAGACAATTTATCAACTCGAAAATTTGGCAGGAATCCTAACACAAATACTTCCACCTGATTTATCTGATTCTGACAATTTATCAAACACATGGAATGCAAAATCCTAACACTAATACTTGAAAACTAAAAAACTCTGATAAAACCTTTAAATTATAAACTCGTTGTATACCTATAACTAATCAACATAAAAATTCTTACCTAAACAACAAAACCCCGTAAACACAAATTCTTCTAATTTGGGTTTCAATTTAATTAATCTTAAAAATTTGGTATAACTAACCTTGAAATATCTTGTGAAGTTGATTTGATTCTTTATCCTTTAGTTCCTCTCATGATGATTTGGTTGATTGATTTTTCAACAAATTTTAAAAATAAATTTTAGGGTTTATGCTTAGAGGTCGTGGTTTAGAAGAAGAAGTTGTGAATACCGTAGTTAGAATTCAGTTCTAATAACTGAATCAACCTAGTTGGATCGGTTATATGATGAACGAACTCAACTCACCTCTAACTAGAAACCCATTTATGCTAACTCGGTTTGGGCTATGATATGGGCTATGGTTAATAAATTGAAAAATATTATGGGCTATGGTTAAAAGGGGCTATGGTTAATAAAAGTGTGGGTTATATTTAAGAGAAGCCATAAAAAACGGATAGCTAGCTCAGCTGATCATCCCCGTTCCTCAAAGGTTGATGCGCTCCAGGAGGTTACAGGTTCGAGTCCCCGATGGCGCAGTATTGCAGAATTTGACATGGAAGGTAGAGTTAGCTTGCCCCCTTGCGACATAATCAGCCCCCTATCCGCTTCGGCTTCCTTGGCTGGTTCCTCATGAGGCTCGCTGGTAGGCTAGCACGACAACGTGTTCATTAGTGTAGTAATACGTTGTTGGAGCTTAACTTGTTAGGTTTCCGACTAGTTTCATGTAATAATCGTTTCCATAGATAGAAAAATAAAAGAAAAAATAAAAGCAGCTTGAGCTATCCCGTGACCTGAGGCGATAATTATAGAACAATAAGACTAGAACTAGAGGCCACACAAAGATGAACGATTTTGTAATAATAAAGTTGTTGGTGGGGTAAAATGTCATTTGAATTCAAGTCTCTTCATCTTTTCCTTCAAGTTGCCCACTAATTTTCCTCGACCTCCGATTTTTTCTTCTTCGTCAGGGTGTACAGCTCTTAAACCCCAAACCCTAATTTGAGCTGCACATCACCTTGATTGATTGTTATCCAGGGATGCTTTCAACAATACTGATCTTTCTGGTAATCTTAATTATTTTATTTTTTCTTATCATTTTCATCATCTACGATAGCCAACAATGCTGATATGTTTAATTCAGATTCTCTTATGTTTATCAGCCGAAATCTTTTGTTGTTTTCAAATCTATTTTAGAATTATGGATCTTAATAAGCATTTCAATTAAACATAATAACAAACTTTGTGTGAATACTATTTTCCTGAATCATAAAAATTGGTTGCACAATTCTACTACTAACGGTAGTAGTAGTAGTGTCACTTATGAAATCCAAGGTTCTGTGAATGAAGAGCCAGTAGGTTTAAGAATTGTGCAATTCTGTAATGGTCTTCTTCTGTGCTATATATAATTCCTAGTCTATGTCGAACACGTTACGTTACAATCCCTCTGTCAATCATACAATTCCATTTCTCTATCACCAATAAGAAGAAAAGGATCACTAGGGTACCCTTGCAGACTAGACATAAGTTATTTGTCTTAGAGGAGGAGGTATTCCAAAGATCCCTCTAATCTTCCTGTCTATTTGAAGCCCTAGACTAGACATAAGTTATATTATGGCTCATCTGTAATTAATTCTAAATCTTCTTTTTCTTTTGAAGCCATAGAAATCAATAGGTGGTGATATTATCGGTGATATTTTCTAAGAAGAATAACTGGAGTTTGTAGGAGTTATTTGTTAAAGTTCCAAGGATTTAAAAACAAGCAATGAACCTCTCTTCTCTCAGACTTGACTCTAACCCTCTTACGGTTCCCAAAGGGAGATCTTATGGCAGAAAGTTCAGTGGTGCAAGGCCTCTTCTTCATCTTCCCTATGAATCTAGAATCTCACCAAGAGCTTCAAGTGTCGTCTCCTCTCCCAAGGCTGTGACTGCAGATGACTTGGGTCGTCTAGATTCCTTGAGCCAGGTTTCTGGGGTGTTGGGTTGTCAATGGGGTGATGAAGGGAAGGGGAAATTGGTTGATATCTTGGCGAAGCATTTCGATATCGTTGCTCGCTGCCAGGTATATTTGAGCTTATTTGATTCCCCTCAGCTTCCATATTTTATCTTTTAATTGAGCCTTTTTATTATTTGATATATATGGCATATGCTTGTTTAGTTTATATTTGAAGTTTTATATATCATTTTGACGTAGGGTGGGGCAAATGCGGGCCACACCATATACAATGCCGAAGGGAAGAAGTTTGCTCTTCACCTTGTTCCTTCAGGAATCCTTAATGAAGATACCCTTTGTCTCATTGGCAATGGAGTTGTGGTGCATCTACCTGGGCTTTTTAAAGAAATTGACGGCCTCGAGGCCAATGGAGTCTCTTGTAAAGGAAGGATATTGGTGTCTGATCGTGCTCATTTGTTGTTCGACTTCCATCAAACTGTAGATGGGCTCAGGGAATCTGAACTTGCTAAGTCCTTTATTGGGACAACAAAGAGAGGGATTGGACCTTGTTACTCAAGCAAAATGATTCGTAATGGCGTAAGGGTATGCGACCTTAGGCACATGGATACTTTCCGTGACAAGCTTGATGTGTTGTTGTCTGATGCAGCTTCCCGTTTCCAAGGGTTTAACTATAGCAATGACATGCTCAATGAGGAAGTTGAACAGTACAAGAGATTTGCCGATAGATTGGGGCCCTTCATTGCTGATACTGTTCATTTTGTGAATGATTCCATAGCACAGAAAAAGAAAATATTGGTTGAAGGTGGTCAGGCAACCATGCTGGATATTGATTTTGGTACATACCCATTTGTCACTTCCTCTAGCCCATCAGCGGGTGGTATTTGCACCGGACTTGGTATTGCTCCAAGAGTCCTGGGTGATCTAATCGGAGTTGTAAGTGGATTGCTCCCGTTTGAGTAACTGGCGTTGTCAAACTCCAGTCTTGAGGTTTTCTTTCTGTTGTCTGAACTTGAAATCTTCATGTGCAGGTAAAGGCTTACACTACAAGGGTTGGATCTGGTCCTTTTCCAACAGAGTTATTGTGTGAAGCTGGAGAAGACCTTAGAAAAGCTGGGCATGAATTTGGTACCACCACTGGCAGACCTCGAAGATGTGGTTGGCTCGATATCGTAGCACTAAAATTTTGCTGTCAGATTAATGGCTTTTCTTCTCTCAATCTCACTAAGCTTGATGTCTTGTCAAGTCTTCAAGAAATTAAGTTGGGAATCTCCTACAAAACAGTCGACGGGATACCAATTACTTCTTTCCCTGCAGATCTCTCTGTGCTCGAGCAACTGCAGGTTAGTATATGCAAACTCATTTTGGAAACGATACTACGACATGATCACATTTAACTAGCTCTACTATCTAATATTATTCCAACATTAATTCACATATGATTTTCTAGGTTGAATACGAGGTGTTACCTGGGTGGCAAACTGATATTTCTGGAATTCGAAACTATGAGGAACTTCCTTTGGCAGCACAACGATATGTGGAAAGAATAGAGGAATTAGTGGGTGTTCCTATTCACTACATTGGCGTAGGACCTCATCGTGATGCTCTAATATACAAGTAAGATCAAAAGTGTCATGGTAAATTGAATGACTTGAACATCTTTCCCCTATTTCCCAACAAGAAGTGGTCTGCCCATTTTTGTTTCAAGTTAAGTCTATGATTGTCATGCGATCATTTTAGTTCAACCATTGTCATTGATATAGTGGCCGTCCAGGTTCTATTGATTGAAGCTCACAGTTTCATATGTTTGAGAACACAACTTAACTCCCAAGTGCTATGAAGAAATTTTTTGTGTATTAATCAAATATTGTCTTCTTTTGCTAGCTCTGTCAACAGGTACATTAAGTAGGTATAGGTCCTCTATATATCCACTATCATCTGTCCATGTACATATATAAAAGATCAGTGTCTTGAAGCCAGGCTTTATTAGAAAGTTTGATTGCGTTCTGAAGTTTTGATTTCTGTAGTCCCACGACTTAAAATCTAATCAACTGATATTGATTATGGGCCATCAACAAATGGAGCTAGACAGTGGATTTGATCTTTTGAGTGAAAGAACCGGGTGAAATCCTTTTTCACCATTTGCTTCTTTCTATCTTTGCCAAAACCTCGCCTTCTTGAGCTTGAGCAAAAGCTGAAAATTTGGTAGTCTCTGTTTTCTCTATTCAGTTTTATTTTTTCAGCGCATTCAAAGCAAACTTAAAACTTTTGTTGTTTTCAGCACATTCAAAGTTGACTTAAAATCCTGCGCTGCTGATTTTATTTCTTGTATTTTTTTTGGGTCCTGTATACACGTTAACAGGGGTATAACCGACTTTTAGTTTCATAGGGAATGATAATCGGGTATTGAATTAAGCATAAATTAATTCTCTCTTTATTTGGAACTTAAGTTCCAGTAATACCCTTATAGATTTTGTTACAGAATAATAAAGCCACTCAAACAGTCACGGTTCACGGAATCTCCTCCTTAATTATCTCCGTCTTCTTCTACTACTCCGATTTTATTCCCTAATTGCATCTTCATTTTAAGCTAATTATCCCTACAAAACTATTACTCCCTCCGTTCCAATTTAGATGATGTTGTACAGTTTTTCACATAGATTAAGAAACATCAAAGAGAGTAATTTTTTTTTCAAATCTGCCCATATTAATACCTTCCTAAAAATTTGAACATCCTAGTTTTTTGTTTCTAGATTCTACTACTCCCTCCGTTCCATTTTACTTGCTTTTTTAGGGTTTTTTTGGTGTTCCAAATTAGATGATAGTTTTAGTTTTTTTTTCCAATTTTACTAATCTACCCTTGCTTTGGAATCATACCAGTGAATTAATTCTCATGGTAATCAACACAAAAACAATTACTCTAACTTTTAAATATACCCCATGGAGGATATATACTCAATCTTGTACATCCCAAGTACATTACTATGGGATTGATAAGTTTCCCTATATTCTAGAAACACAAAACTAGGTTATTTAACTTTTAAGTAGGAATTAATATGGGTATTATTGGAAAGATTTTACTCTCTCTGATATTTCTTAATATCCGTGAAAAACTCTACAACGTCAAGTAAATCGGAACGGAGGGAATATAAATTATGAATCCCCATAACAAGGGCAATGAATATTATGTTGTGATCCCAAAGCGGGGGTAAATCAGTGAGAATTTAGAGAAAATAGCTAAACTCTCATCTATTTTGGAACATACAAAAAACCCTAAAACATCACCTAAAGTGGAACGGAGTGAGTATTTAAATATTGTTTAACCAATCAACTATCTGTTCACCTTGTTTTATCTCTACAAAACTCTAATGTAATCTCATCTTCATCTTAACTTAGCTTATCGTTTTAATCTGGTTTTAGTTCAATTGATAAAGAGAATATCCATTAACACCCTGTTTAGAAAAGTAAATATGAGATTTGTATAGTTATAGTAGTTCAGAAATCATCAAATTTTAGAAACTAATAGTGAGATGTATGATTGAAGATCAAATTCCGTGAATGAATCAAGGTGTTGACAGGTATGCTCTTGAAATTTTTCTTTTTTTCGTCTTTTTTACGGTTTTAAGTTTGTTAATTAGCCTTTTGTTGTTTATTTTGGGGTTCTACGGATTTGGGGGTTTATCGTTATTTTTGTTGATGAAATTGTGTTTGTGATTAAAATTTTGACCTTGCTTGTTTTTGTGGTGATTTAGGATTCACAAAAATCGTAGACGCAATGAAACAGAACCTGCTGCAAACTATAGCGAAGTATGAGCGCAACCTAAAGAAGTATACATGGAACCAGCTAAAAGAACGAAGAAAGAAGGATGGGAAATTCAAATGCTTCCAGAAAAATGTACGAAGAATGTATGGGGAATATGTGGCTCTTTTTTTTTTTTTTGAAGCAGAATATGTTGCTCTTGACTTTCATTGGGATATGTTAGTGGACCTTTTTATTCAATGGATTAATAAACCTGGCTTGATTGGGTATACCCAGATTAATTGGGGTATACCTATTTTGTTCCCATCCAAAGTAGTGTGCTAAGGGGTGTCTAAAAGGTGTTAAAAGACCAAATTGCCCATACTAAAAACCTTGTCGACCAAAACATATAAAAAAAAAATCAAAATCTTTCTTCTACTCTCTAACTATACATGTGAAATCAAAAAAAAAAAAAAAAAAAAACGAAGAATCAAAACGAACCAAAAGTCTATGGGTATTTTTGTTTGACCTTATACCCTAAAATATAGTCGGTAGGGTATAAGGTTGAATAACATGCCGACTTTTCATCTCTGAATTTAGCAATTACAGGGTCGGCAAGATATCCATCTCTATACCTTGCCGACTAAAATATAGTCAGCAGGTTATGAAATTAGTACCTTGCTTGACTAATCATGCATTTGAAACACCTTCTCTCGTATGTCAAAAATCTTATAGTCGGCGGGGGTATTTTTATCGACCTTGCCCATATGTTGTCGGCATGTTCTTCATCCGAGACCTTGCCGGTCAAATATAGTCGGCATGTTCTTCATCCGTAAACAATACCTACTGTAATTGGTGAAGCATCTTATTAAAACGTCTACCATGCCTACGAACATAGCCGGCACCTTATTCAAACGTCGACCTTGCCGACCTTTCACATTTTCAAAACAATTTTTTTTTTACCTTTCACATGTCGGCAGGGTTAAAGACTACTGAATTCATAATTTCAAAAGTTTTAATCTAAACTCAATTAATTAAGCTAATCAGATTTTTTTAGTGTTAATTAAGGAATTCATATCCCCCAATTAGTTTTCATATCCCCCAATTGTGGGTTCATTAGTTTGGGTATACCCCAATCTCGCCAGGTTAATAAAGGGTCTCAATTAACCTGTTAGAAAACTGTGCTCACCATCATAAATGCACTAATTTTTTATTTTATAAACTCAAAGGGTAGTAACGGAATACCAAAGCTAATTCCTATAATCCATGTATACTAAACTGATTGCAACAGTCCCCAAAAGAATTTATAAAATTAAAGGCTAGTTTGGTTTTGCCGTGAATTTTAGAAAAGCGCTTTTCTGTTGTGTTGTGCTGTGCGTTGCTGTGCTGTGCTGTGGAAATAAATCTGCATGACGTTTGGTAAACTATAATTTAAAAAGCACTGTGCAATTAACAAATCAGTAAATTCTGTTTGGTAAACCGGTATTTAAAAGTCTTTGGTGATGTAGTTAATGACGAAAATAGACATATTTCAAAAATTAGTTTTAATACAATTTATTATAATAAATTATATTTCTAATTTTAATATATTTAATAAAATATAAGTAATATTTTTTTTTAATTTTTATTATTATTTAATTAAAAAATTTATGATTATGGTTTGCTATGAAAATATTATTATTTAAATTTTTTTTTTCAAAAAAAATATTTATTAAATTTATTATTTTTTTCATTTATTATTTTAATATTATAATAAAATTATTTTTTTCATCGTTTAGGGGTTGCTATTCAAAGAGGGGTTGGGGCTCAGCTTGTCGCTAGGCTACCAACCAAAAGCTCTGTGTAAACATTATAGTAAAAAACAAATTTTTTTTTTTTTTGAACCATATGAAAAATAAACTAAAATTAAAAGAATTTTATATACTATTTATTAAAAAAAAATTTTAATATTTATTAAATTTTTTATTATTTTATATAATAATTTTAATTATTGTTGTATTTATTATTTTAAATAAAAAATGAAAAAAATAGAGAAATAAAATGAAATTAGAATTATAATGTCAAATGTACAATTTGAGGGTAGAACTTGTCTTTATAATAAATTAACAAGGTTAAAATAGAGAATCAGTTAAATCGAATTATGTGGGTCCACAACTTCTGCTTTTCTTGCTTTTAAAAGAACGCGTAATTGGGGGATATGAAAGCTAATTGGGGGATATAGCTAAATGACAAAATAGGGATCCAAATATCCTAGCTGGGTTACCCCTTATATAATTTAATTATTAATTCCTAATCTAACCCTCCCTAATCATAATTAGTAATTAATCCTGATTAGTAAAATATTAATGATTTGGGGGATATAATTTGTGTATTTATGTTTATTTGAATTTGTGTGGGTTAGTTGAGAGTAGAATGAGGGAAAAAAATTTTTGAGTAGAATTTTTTTTTTTTTTTGAAAATGGAAGATGATTGTGATGAGAGACTTGCATTTCTTTGAATCTTTAACTCAATTACAACAACAATCATATCTTCAATCTTCGATTAATGATAACAACTCACAATTGAGTGGAATTTTTTTTTTTTGAAAATGGAAGATGATTGTGATGAGAGAATTACCGCTAATAAGAGGTTGAAAAATTGATTTTTCTTCTTTGAATCCACCATTGTTGCAGCTGAAAAGCTTGGTGCACGCATGGTATTCAACCAAAACCCATGCGGGCAATTGTTGGAAATGTTCATAAATTGTTTGCCACTATCCTGGGGGGTGGCGGCGGTATCATGTTCCTGCATATAGTCTTCATCAATTCGGCATGGTCTTCATCACTTCCTTTTTGAATTTTTTCCTGGTATTAATCGGTCCACTGCCTAAGCATGGTCGAGTTGATATGAAGACCATGCTTAGGTATTGTTTTCCCAAGATGGTCTTCATATCAACCGACCATGCCTGCAAAGTGGGACCGATTAATACCGAAAAAATTCAAAACGGAGTGATGAAGACCATGCCGAATTGATGAAGACCATATGCTTGGAACATGGTACCGGCATGGTCTTCATCAATTCCTACATGGTCATCATCACTTTCAAGATGATCTTCATCACTTCCGAATAAAAAAAAAATTGGTTTCCAAAGTGAAGAGAAGAGAATTTGATATAGAGTGGGGAGAGTTTAGAATTTGAAAGGGAATGGGAAATATTTGGGTTTCAAAGCTCCACCCCTAAATAAGATTAATAAGAAGTGGAGATGGAAATGGGGGATATGATTTTGTTTTTTGATTTTAAGTTTTTGATTTTTATTTTGTGGAAGGGTATTTTAGTATTTTCATAACCAATGGTCACCCCTTAGCCGAAATCATGGGTTGGGGGAAGTAATTCATATCCCCAATTAATTCCCATATCCCCCAATTACGCGTTCTTTTAAAAGCTACTGCGGAGTAGCTTTTAAAAGCAGGCCTAAAATGAAAGTGCTTCTCTCTAAAAGCACTTTGTAACAAACTTTTACCAAAAATTTCAAAGTGCTTTTGGTTGAAAAAAAGCAATCCCAAACGGCGTTAATACTAATTTATACTTGTTTACTATACAAAAGCCATTGATTTGTGTTCCTATGGAAGTGTCGGTGGATAAACCATTCTGTGATGGTGAACGATATGTTTCCATGAATGTCTATGTTCTACTCTGTACCTGAGTTCCAATTTTCGGAGACATGATGTTGGTTTTGAGTCTTTTGAGTTTTTTGTTTTGGGAAACTCATGGAGTACTAGTATGTGTAACCCGTGCTAGGAATCGTTTTTTCCGCTGGCTTCCGCTTTACAATTCCGCCGAGTTTTTTTTTTTTTTTTTCGGTAAATATTAGGCGACAGCCCCCAAAAGTAAAGTACAGGGGCAAATTAGTAAGGTAAATTCCCTGTACTTTAATATTAAGATTCGAAGGTGAAAAATCACCAAGGTTCATATTAGGATTTCTTCAGTCTTACGTGACGAAGCTATTAATCAACCTTAAAACTAAGCATTTTACATTCCGATAGACTAGTAAAATCCGTAAACTCCGTTATTGATTTCGAAAATTTTCTGGTATTTTATTTCTTAGGATAAAAACTACATACCATACGTATTGATCCAGCGATCATAATAAACAACTTCAAAGCTTAACACTTAATGTTTAACAATCGTAAAGCTCTGGGTGAAGGCGAGGAGTAAGGATGAGCTCAAGTGGGGTTGATTTGACGTTAACATGTCCCCCGCTACTAACACTTAAATCAACACCTTCACCATTTAGGGTTTCCATATCATATCCATGGATAAGACGGGCAAGAACCAAATGCATGAACTGTAGTGCGAAAGACACACCAGGACACACCCTTCTACCAGCACCAAATGGCAGTAATTCGAAATGTTGACCACCAACATCTATGTCTGCATTCTCTGTCAGAAATCTCTCTGGTTTGAATTCCATGGGTTCTGTCCACACGTTCGGATCTCGTTGTAATTTCCATATATTTATCAGTAATCTTGTACCACCTTCGATGTTGAACCCGCCAACTTCACAGTCTTCCTTGGTATCACGTTCTAGAAGAAAACCTAATGGGTATAATCGCATTGTTTCTTTAATGATGGCATTCATGTATGTCAAATTCTTGACATCTGAATCTTCCACTTGTCTATCCTTCCCAACGAGTAAGTCTATTTCTTCTCGAGCCTTATGCAATGCGTATCTGTTGTTCATAAGTAAGGACAAGATCCATGTTAAAGTCACTTCCGTACTGTTCGTTCCACCCATGATCATGGCAAGACAAGTAGCTTTAATAAAAGTATCTTGGTCGTGGCCATAGAGTTGGGTTTCCTTGGAGATTGACAACATAACATCCATGAAATCTTGTCGATCATCTGAGCTTTTCTTGCTTTTATGTTCCTCCAACCATTTCTGGAGTATCGAGTTCAGTTCTTTGCCAGTTCGTTTCATTGCCCTCAAATCGCCTTTGAAGTAATCCACCCAACCAAGTAAAGGAACCATGTCCGACAACATAGTCAAACTAGAAAGACGTGAAAGTTCGTCCATGATTTTTTTATACTGGACTGCCTCTTGATCTTCCCCACGTACAATCTTGGATCCAAAATTTTGTTTCCCAAAGATTACTCTCATAATTACATTGTTTGAAACCTCATCAAACCATCTCTTCAAATCGATTGGAACCGGAGCTCCGTTATCGTTTTTTTTGTTGGTTAGGTCGTATAGTTCCTTAAAGCATACGCTCACCTCTGAGGTCCGAAGTTGTTTGATCGATTCAAGACGGTTGTTAGAGAGAAGTTTGAGAGTAGATATCTTTCTGAGTTCACGCCAGTAAGGACTATAAGGAGTGAAAGCTATCGAGTCGGTTGCATAAGTCATAAGATCAAAAGCTATGGTGGAGGGACGGTTGGAGAAGAGGTTATCATTAGTAGTAAAACATTCTTTGACGACTCGGGTATCGCTCACAACTAGTGTTGTGTGCTTCCCGAACTTCATTGTAAAGGCAGGTCCATATTTTTCTGCCAACTTTGACAACATCTCATGTGGATGCTCACCTGATCCAAACAAATGCAGGTGACCAAGAACCGGCCATGCGCCTGTTACTGCTGGTGGCCTAGCAGTAATTTTCATGCCCTTCAGAGAAGTGGTTTTGGAAGATGATGACTTAGTGAGATTGTAGACAAGAACTAAGGCAAGAAGAGCAGCCATGGAATAAGCTGAAATCCAATTGTTTAGAAGTAGTAATAGTAGTGATGAGAAATCCATATTGTTAATAAAAGGTTGATATTGAAGAAAAGAAAGATATCTAAGCAGTTAGTTAGACTTAGATGTGGGAGTGAAATTGGTTGGAGAAAGTCGACTTCTATTTATAGGTAAAGCACGGGATAGGGTTTTGAAATTTCGAACGTCGATCCATCAAAACGGTCATGCTACGCAAGGTGTAAAGTGGGTTTGACAACTACCGGTAGAAGACTAAAATGGCTGTATGTACATATATAGATAGATAGACATAGCCATTGTTCCGTATTGGACATCATTATATATTAATATTAACTCAGTCAAGAGCCCCTCAATCTGGACCCAATCCAGTGCATGCAGTAGTTTCTACTCTGAGGTATTCGCAATTCTCTTCAGTTCTTTTCTCTTGTGCCTATCATTTTGAGTCATGATTTTGGGCATACCAAAAAATTACCGGGCATACTCAAGGTTCGGCTCACAACTTTTTTTTTGCCTAGGTTCGCAAGGTTCGGCTGATAACTTTTCAGCCGAACTTAGACAAAATGTATGCCCGGTAATTTTTTGGTATGCCCAAAATCATGACTCATCATTTTCTAAGTCCATTTTGTTATAATTATTAAAAGGGCTCAAACCAAAGTCAGATATATATTCATCCTAGTGGCAAGCGGGTTAATTGTTAAGGTGACCTGAGCAAGAGTTAAGAAAAAAAAAACAAGAGTCCGCCAAAAAGCTAGCAATCTCAGTCATATATAATGGCCAAACTTTGAATGCGCGCGCATTTACTAGCTGCAAGAAATATTCACGGTTCATATTTATGAAATGATTATTGATCAGTAAACCAATCACATCTAAGTTTCTAAGAGTCAGACCTCGATCAGTCGTTCAAAGATTAGTTTTTCATTGCAAAACTTTAAATCGTCAAAATACAAAACCTATGCTCTACAAGTGACAGACAAAACCTAAATGGAGCAGTTTGAATTCAAAGAAACTCTGCATATACTAAATCTAACAACTTTGAATTCAAAGAAAGTAGACCATATATTTGTTAACGTCAAAGCATATATCTGCTTTAATTGATTTTCAAATGGTTATTTTACTTTCTTTTTAGTGTAAATGATCAAGGGAGAAAATTTATATGTACCAAATTAAGAACATAAACCAAATTTCCAGGAAATTAACCCATCACTAGACAGAGCTATTTTGTATATGCGTCATATGTACGATTGAAATTTTTAGCGAAAACAACCTTCAGCTGCAACAGTACGTGCCATATCAGTACTAGTAGTAAGTGACATCTCAATTTATCTACCGTGGAAACAATTGTGGAGTATATGATTAATAATTATGTGCTGATTTACGCTAATTTGGCTCTACCAATATCTTTGCATGGAGCTAGTGAGTCAAATTGAGCAAGACCTAAGCTCAAAATACATAATAACATTCCTGATAATCCAAAAGGATAGATATTCGTTGTTGTGCATTAAAAACAATTTTTTCAACCAAAAACATTTGAATGTATATATTTTTATATGATACACCTACGCATCATAATAAGGTTGTACCAGACTGACGCTACAACCTTCATCCGTAATTGATGTCTTTGCTTTACTATCAGTGCCCGCTACTACACGCAGTGACAAAGCTGACTTAGCCGAGATAAGTGAATAATAATACTTTGAATGCTAAAAAGGATTTTTATGTTTTTTAATGAATGAAAGGAAAAGAAACATTCATCTTCCTAACATTTAAATTGGTCAAAGTCTCATGTGTGCTTGACTGACCAATAGGATAACGAGGACCAGTATGTCACCATAGACTCGACTGAGGCTAAAGTCAGATGGGTGAAAGCTTCTTGCTGTTTTTGGCAATTTGCCGTTACCACGTTATACCCGTGACTAACCATGCCGTTTTTAATTTAATTAGGATTTAGCACGTTCTTGTTAGCGATAAACAGACAGTAGTCTTGTACCCTTGTTAAAAGTTCAGCATATGGGTGGAGTTTCTCAAAACATAAAGAGTTATTGTATGTCTCTGGCCAGCTAGCCAAGACATGGGCACCTTCTCATTACATAACTTAGGAAGAACCGAAGAAGTATTAAGTTACAATACGCGATTAAACTAGTAAAATATCTTTCAATCTTGCATCCGTCATTGGAGTCCCTTCAAATTTTCTATTATGAAGTCTCATCATTAGATCTTTAGCATCACTAAGTGAGCAAACTTTTTTTCGGTTGCATTCCTCGAGCAAAACCAGATCGCAGTAACTATAATCTATCTTTTGTTTTGTTTTCTTTGAAGCATATCTATTCACTATTCTTGCGGTTTTTCTATGCCATCTAAAGAGGCTTCCACAAATTGTCAACTTTGTACGTCTGTTTCTACACGTGCCACGTATCCATCGGCCTTGAGCTAGCCAATCTTCCTCTGCGTGTGCCCTTTGATTTTTATGGGAAAATCTAGCTCCACTTTTGGAGATTATGATCTATATTAGTCTTCAGCAATCACGACTTTAGGATTTATGCAGTGGCATCTTTTTTCTAATTATGAAGTCTCGTCCTTAGAGCATCTCCAATGGTAACTTGGTGTGCATCTTTTGTGGAAATTGTCTTTTCTGATTTAAAGACCAAATTTTCCTTAATTGGAGGAGATAAAAGAAAAACATCTCCAACCATAATTGTATTACTTTAGTTCTGAACTTTTTCCACCATTGATCTAAATTATGTATTTAATCATACCCATAGATAATGATGAGTAGGATGTTCACATCCTCTAAGAGAACCTCTAAAACCAGAGGATGGCTTTGAGGATGTCTACATAACTACCAGACACATCATCTTAACTTTCTCCCTTCACATCATCTTAACTTTCTCCATTTGAGATGCTTCACATTCCCATTGTAGAGGATTTTTTTAGTTAAATCATTAAAAGTCCTAGGTGGCCTTATATTTAGGACATTTACAATGTCTCATTTGAGATGCTCTTAGATCTTTAGCATCACTTTGTATCACCAAATGAGCAAACTTTTTAGCCTTCCCCGAGCAAAACCAGATCGCAGTAACTATAATCCATTTTTTGTTTTGTTTTCTTTGAAGCATATCTATAATCTATTCACTATTTGCTTTCGATTGCAGATGGTTTTGCGGCTTTTGCATGCCATCTAACAAATTGTCAACTTTGTGCGTCTGTTTCTACACGTGCCTCGGCCTTGAGCTAGCAATCTTCCTCTGCGTGTGCCCTTTGATTTTTATGGGAAAATTAGCTCCACTTTCTGGAAATTATTAGTCTTCAGCTATCACGACTTTACGATGTATGTAGTGGCATCTTTTTTTTTTTCTAGTTAAGACCACAAAGTGGTCAGATTCAAAAAAAGATCCGACTATAATAGGAAAAAACTCAAACATAAAAATTAATCAAAGCTTACTTTTAGATGCCTTTTCTACGGTTGTGAAGACTAGTCTTTCTCTAGTTAATTACCTGTAATTACGTTTTTTTGCTTTAATAAACTATTGGACTTGGCAAAAAAAAAAACAAAAAAACTAGTCTTTCTCGACTTCGTCCTTTCTACTACGCTCATCAAATTTAGAAAACCATAGTTTCCCTAGTTAATGGGTAAATTTATTCTGGATTTGAAATCTACTACTCCCTCCGTCCCACCATTACATGACCTACTTGGTCTAAGATCTTGTCCCATCATTAGTTGACCTATTTCACTAATCAAGGGGATATCTCTAAAACTACCCTTTTGATTGATTATCGGTATCATAAGAAATATGTATAATTTGATTTTCATGTTTATACTCGTTACGTAGGTGTTTTAAAATGATTTTCAACGGTACAAAATTTACGAAAATCTATGGTATAGTTTGAGAGATAAATGATTTCTAAATTTTACATATTATTATCCATAAGGGTATAGTTGTAAAAAATACTTAAAAACACTCATTTCATTTATTGCCTTAAGAATGGTGCAAACTTCAACTAGGTCATCTAATAGTGGGACGGAGGGAGTATTAAAAGAAGGTAATTGTTCAAAGAAAATTCAGATATCATACTAGAACTTGTTCTCGATGAACAACCATCATAGTATAGTACAAGCAATAACTAATGGACAAAATCTGTTCAACAAATGGTACTTAAGAAATGATGAGGATGACTCACTTCAAGGAGCAAAAACACGGAATAGTGTTGGGGTTCATTTTTTCTTGCCTTTTGTAGGCTTTTCTATGCTTTCTTAAAACTGTAAAATTCCAGCATTTCTTCTTCCACAGGGTGGGTTTTCCCGACTATGACAAGACAATGCAGAGGTGCTCCAAAATCAACACCTAGTAGTTCTTTCATTGACCCAGCAACTATCATCTGATCATCACTTCCAAGACGGGCTAAACCAACACAAGTGGTTTCTTCACTATATGCTGCAAAAATATGAAAACCACTACAATAAATACGAAATTTGAAATTTTCACTTTAGTGAACTAAACGGAGGTGCATACCATTAGGCCCGTTTTCAGAATGCCGTTCACTAACCAAACAATGGTAGAGTACGTAATTGGTTGACGATAAGTTTGTGCATATCATAACGGGTACCAAAAGTCAGTATTCTTTTTGAATACACACAAACATAGTAGAGGAAAAGTTATATAGTACAGCGAATCACCTAAAACTAGAACAGATGATTTCAGATTCTGACCGAAGTAACCAAACCGAGAAACATAATGCTTCAATTATGCATATAACAATAATAACATGTTTGGTTCAAGGAATTGAATTCTTGGTAATCCAATTCCGGGGGAATGTAGCCAATTCCTTGAACCAAACAACACAAATCAACTCCATGTAATTAAGAATTTTGATTCTTAGGAATCCAATTCCCTCCAAAATAATAGATTTCTATTGCATTGGTCTAATAGTGCAATGGGGATTCCGGGGTAAAAACAAAAGTAATTGAATTACCTCAACCAAACGCTAATTTTTTGGATTTGAATTCAATTCCAAGAATTAGATTACCCTATAATTGAATTCCTAGGATTCCAATTCTTCCAACCAAACGAGGTGTAATAGCAAAAGAAGACTGCTCAGACCGTCAGACGTATAAACTTAGTCTATAGCTAGGCTTGTGAAGTAGTTAGTATGTAGTCATGTTTCTAGCGCATATGTGTAGCATTTCAGGTCTTTTCTTTGTAAGAAAAAAAGCAACATGAGTAACTGAATGCATCTCACAACAAAGTTCAAGAATAATACCAGCTTGTCCACGTGAATGCTCAACCTCCAACAACTGTTCAATGGCAGTATTAATTGTCATATACCTCGGTGGTTCATATTGCTTTTTCCCTCTGTAATGTAGGCACAAGATCAGGCATTACATTGATCTAAAATAAACCTCCCCAAAGTTGAACAAAAAAAAAAAAAAAAGGAAGAGGAAACTGTAATAATAATTTATACCAACCTGCACAAGGATTCTAGTGAGGGTTCTTTGACGCGTATGTCTGTAGATTAAGATAACATCAATTAAATTTGGAGAAGACACACCAGAAAGCAGTCTTCAAGGTTAATAAAGTTTGGCAGAAACCTCACCTAATAAGCAGAGAGTATGCAATCCAAGTACACGGTTACTCTGAATCTTCTCATAGAAACTGTCGGGTCTCCATGTGTCAGTAAAAAACGGCAATGAAACCGTCTCACCATAGCGGTAGAGTTGTAAACCACAAAGTCCAACTGCATTCATTACCGAAGCATTGTGTATCACCTTGACTTGTATCCCCAATTTCTGTGCTCGAACTACCAGATCTGTATGTGTTGTAGCTCTGAATTAATTTCATACAAGAAGATCTGACGTTAGACAGCATATAGTCCAACATAAAATAGGACTTACTTGAAAGAAAACTAGAATTTAGAGGCTATGGGTCTATTGTAAAAGAATTGACACTCGCGATAGTAGAATAGTCATGTCTTAATGGTTGATGATTCACCATAGACCTCTCCCTTGTGGTTACTAATTATCTCTATGTGAAACTCTGCAGAAGATTATCAGAAAGATAATAAGCAACCACAAGGGGGAGGTCAGTTTTAAGTAGTCTGACTGAGTTTCAGGTTATTTTTTATGTACAGGATGTCCACTCTTGCAGCTGATAAGCTTGCTAGATATGCTAAAGATAGTGTCAACAATCAAGTGTGGTGGTTCAGACCACCACATTTGAGAAGTCTCTCACATAACCGAACTCTAAATAACTCTTCTCAATGACTTACAATTCACATAAACCTAAAAACCATAGAAATTGAATCGCATACCCAAAAGGATCCCCAACAACAAGGAAAGCAACATTAGATTCACGAGCTTCCGACAATATGTCGTCTGCTTTTTCCTCAACCATCTCTCTGTCTGCAACTTTAAGGGATTTACCATACAGCTCTTCCTGCCCAAAATCCCCAAAAAAACGAAATTAAACCCAAATCATTTCAGAAACTGATACAAAGTGTAAATATGACAATTTACTCTTAATGTCATAAATTTAAAGCAGACTTATACAATCTTTGATAAGTTGAGAAGTTACCAGTGAAGAGAGACCATTAGATGAGAGACCAAAAGAAAGGAGAGAAGTATAGGCTTCAATGTAAACTTTATCACATTTCTTCACAGCTTCTAAGCCTTTCAGAGTTATATCCTTCTCATCTCCCAAACCTAATCCTATCACATACAACATCTTTCTCTCTAACTTTCAGGAGACTCAGGTAGGAAACACTCAGAGAGAGATGAAGAATAAGAACAAAACCCTAGTTTTCTGCCAACCTAAACCCTGCACTGTTTGCCCTGTCCTGAGGAAGACTCAACTTGACTATTGTTATTGGCACCTAAGTTTCTACTATTGACAGACCCTTTTACTCCGTGAGGAAATAAGGTCGTGCGTGTCACGTGTGTCTCTCGTTTCCTCTATATTGTTCCGAACCCTAATTAAAGAATGCTCTTCTTCTTTTGCTACATTTAAAAAAAAAAAACTAAACTCAAATCGTAATAGATCTAGGGTTTTCAGTCGGAAATGACGATTTCAGCACAAACACCGGATATCTTGGGAGATCGACAGTCAGGCCAAGATGTGAGAACTCAAAATGTTGTGGCTTGCCAAGCAATTTCAAACATCGTCAAATCATCACTTGGACCTGTTGGATTAGACAAGATGCTTGTGGATGATATCGGTGATGTAACAATCACAAACGATGGTGCTACAATACTGAAGATGTTAGAAGTTGAGCATCCAGCTGCTAAGGTACTTGTTGAGTTAGCTGAGTTACAAGATCGGGAAGTTGGAGATGGTACCACTTCTGTCGTCATTGTTGCTGCAGAATTGCTCAAGAGAGCCAATGATCTTGTCAGGAATAAGATACATCCAACATCTATAATCAGTGGGTACAGACTTGCTATGAGAGAAGCCTGCAAGTATATTGATGAGAAACTCGCTGTTAAGGTTGAAAAGCTTGGGAAAGATTCGCTTATCAACTGCGCAAAGACAAGTATGTCTTCGAAACTAATTGCTGGGGATAGTGATTTTTTTGCGAATTTGGTTGTAGATGCAGTTCAAGCAGTGAAGACAACTAATGTTCGGGGAGAAATTAGATACCCGGTCAAGGGGATTAATATTCTGAAAGCTCATGGTCAAAGTGCAAAGGACAGCTACTTGTTGAAGGGTTACGCTCTCAACACTGGCCGTGCTGCACAAGGGATGCCTACTAGAGTTTCCCCTGCGCGAATTGCATGCCTTGATTTTAACCTTCAGAAGACGAAGATGCAGATGGGTGTTCAAGTCTTGGTCAGTGACCCCAGGGAACTTGAAAAAATACGGCAGAGAGAAGCTGACATGACAAAGGAGCGCATTGAGAAACTACTGAAAGCAGGAGCCAATGTTGTTCTAACAACCAAAGGAATTGATGATATGGCACTTAAGTACTTTGTGGAAGCTGGGGCAATTGCAGTAAGGCGTGTTCGCAAAGAAGATCTGCGTCATGTTGCCAAAGCAACTGGTGCCACTGCAGTCTCCACATTTGCTGACATGGAAGGAGAAGAAACATTTGATCCATCACTCCTTGGATTTGCAGATGAAGTTGTAGAAGAGCGCATTTCCGATGATGATGTTATTATGATTAAAGGGACGAAGAACAATAGTGCTGTATCGTTGATCCTCAGAGGTGCAAATGACTACATGCTCGACGAGATGGAAAGAGCATTGCATGATGCTTTGTGCATTGTCAAGAGGACCCTTGAGTCCAATGTGGTGGTTGCTGGCGGAGGTGCTGTCGAGTCTGCATTATCTGTGTATTTGGAGTACCTTGCAACAACTTTGGGATCTCGGGAACAGTTGGCAATAGCGGAGTTTGCTGAAGCTCTTTTGATCATACCTAAGGTTCTTTCTGTAAATGCTGCTAAGGATGCCACTGAGTTGGTTGCGAAACTTAGAGCTTACCACCATACTGCGCAAACAAAGGCAGACAAGCAGCATCTTTCAAGCATGGGTCTAGATCTTACCAAGGGAACCACACGCAACAATTTAGAAGCTGGTGTTATTGAACCTGCGATGAGCAAAGTGAAGATAATACAGTTTGCAACTGAAGCAGCAATAACGATTCTTCGAATAGATGACATGATTAAGCTCGTCAAAGATGACCAGGGCGAGGAGTAAAGTGGCTGAAGTTACGACAGAATCCAGGTTGGGACTCTTTCTTCACTAGTTGAACACTCTTCCAGGTGTGGCTTTCCCTTCTAGGGTTCTATTTTGTTGCCTTGAAATAGAACATGAATTTTAGGAGTTTCAGGATTGATACATTAACTTGGGTTTTAACAATGTATCTTCGTAGGAAGCATTATTACTGCCCTGGTTGTGCATGTTTTTTTCTGATTACTCTTTGACCTCTACTGTTGCATTTATGCTTTTATAGATAGGATAGTCAGTGTCAGAATGTGGTTTTGGAATTTTTATGTGTTTAACACCTCCTCTTTATCATCCTTGTGTGATTCTGATTTTCAAATTTAGGCTGCTGCTGTAGATGATACAACTGACCGAGGAATTTTGATGTATTGCTTGTAAAATCCCTACCCTTATCATCCTGGTTTAATTTGAGTTTACGATTCTGAGCTACTGTGGATGATACAATTGACCAAGGAATTTCCAGGGCCCTTCACTATTCGCCAAAACCCCCATCTGTTAAACTATCTAGAGTAAGAGATGATTGGCATGTAAGCTTTAGGCCTAGAAAGCCTTCTAAATTTTACTTTGTAATCTTCCGCTAACTTGAGACTTGGCGCGAATAATTCACAAACATTTTCGGTAACTTACCTGACAAACCTACCTTGCTATGTGGATTTAGCAAGAATTATTTCCCAATATATCTATTAGTTGGTACAAGTAAGATAAAACGTCTTTGGCCTTGGCATACTGGCCTGTAACTTACCTGACAAACCTACCTTGCTATGTGGTTTTAGCAAGAATTATTTCCCAATATATCTATTAGTTGGTACAAGTAAGATAAAAATGTCTTTGGCCTTGGCATACTGGCCTAGCAACCCTTCAAGGTTAGGTCTGAGTATTTCAGTAAACCTTGAAGGCTTGCTTTGTTGTAGCAATGAAGATACACTCACTCGTGTTATATGTTTCTTTGCACGACAACAGGTTTGGTCCATTTGTAGTTTTCTTAAGGCTTTACAACAGATGCAATTAGGATTTCCACCTACATGTCAATTGGTAACTAGAGGGTTTTAATAGAACTGGTAAGCTGTTTTGGACCCTTCGTTCCTGCAACTGCAGCCATTTATCTTCTTTAGGATACTAGTATTGATGGTTATTCTCAAATATCCGCTTGGCTTCAATTGTCTGTCTTGGCCTCGATGCAAGGCTGGATTGCCCCGCATTGTTCGATCGGGGTTCTTCTTGCTGCTGCTTTGCCTTCCAATTCTTTGCCTTCTCAGTTTACTTTTTTCCCTTGCATTTAAATCTTGTAAATGTTCCTCTCGTCAATTCAATAAGATTCCTTTCATCTGAAAATTTCAGTTTCTTAATTTTGAATCTGCATCCTAGCCATCACACTGCATTGGACAATATGTGAACCAACAAAATTAAGCACGCCCACAACTTGAATTATGAAATAAATTGTTCTCAAGTTGGTCACCTGTGCAGTTGTGACAAATCTCTATATTTCACTTGACAAACGTTACAACTATGAAATGGTAATAACGTATTACAAGAAGATAAACACTGTCCTTGGGTAGCAATCTTAAACAGAAAAATGAATATTGAAAGTCATAATCAATTTAAGCCGGATCTTTTTCTTCTCTAGTCGTCATCCTTGAATTCTCTGTTTCAACATTGATAACATGTTTATAGGTTAGAAGGAAATCTTGAAGACAAGGTCTTGTGTATCATAAAAGTTTGGAATAGGAAAACTTGTAATTTGAGATAAAGATATGTACCTTCGGTCGAGGTAACGTGGTTGAATGCCACTGCCTTGGCAAGTGGTGCAGGTTAAAGCTCCAGCACCATCACAGTTTATACAGTTTGAAACTTCTTTTTCATCTCCCCCCAACTCTACCGTCACATTGCCTGTTCCGATGCAGAATCTACACTGTTCTGAAAAATATCCAAACCAGACCCCCCTCATTTGAGTTATCAATCTACAGTATTTACGTCGAAATCAAATTTGCAAGGATTAAAGGAAATCTGTGTTGTTTCCGCATACTAGTTTCATTAAGTGGGAACACAAGTAACAACTTACGAGAACCAGATCCATTACAAGGGAAGCAAGGTTGATTGTTCTCCCTTGTTGCCTAAACAAAAACAATAAACACTTTCCAAGTTAATCACAGTCATGCCTGGAAGCTGGTTCTACATATGATGTGGAAGAACTTACAGATTTGTCAATTTGAGTTTCATAAAAGACTGGTATCCCTATACCAACTGCTACACTAAGTATCCCAACTGAAATACCCACAATCTGAAAATGCACAAGAGAAATTTCAGCGCACAAGACAGAATAAGAGATAAATTTGGAGTAAAGGAGATGCCAAGGAATACCGTGTTTTGGTCAAGTTCCAATGCTCGTATACATGGATAATAAGTCCTCGGTGAACGTCGATTTATGGTTGATTTAGAAGTAATACGCTTGATTCGTGAAGAAGGAGAAGAGAGAAATGAAGATTGAAGTGTAAATGACATTGTTGAGTTGAGTCTGTTTCCGTGTCCCTGTTTGGTTAAGACATTTGCTCTTTGAATCCTGCAGTCCCTCTTTCAAGTCCATTCCACCACATATTTTTGGATATAATCTGGTAGTGGCCTCATTTGTCTGGATTGCCTCTACATTTCAATCCTCTACCAAGACAGCAAATTCCGTCTACTTGTCAATTCATACACCAACAAAAAAAATTCTGCGAGGAAATAGTCTTTTGCACTCACTAGGCACCACCAACAGTTCCCACATTTATAATTTCATGGGTTTGTTCACGTAAATTCCCACTGTTTGGTAACTCGATATAAATTCCCAGGAATTTATAATTCCATGGGATTACAAACTCTTTGGGAATCAAATCTAAATTCATATATATATGTGTTTAAAATAAAAAAAAATGGGTCCTCAATATAAATTCCTGGTGGATTTATAGAGTTTTTCTTAAATTATTAAAGTCTTTCCCCAGGATCCATTTTCACCTTTATTCTCAAATCTTAAAATTTCGTATATATATTTATCTTATGCCTAAGAGCATCCACGATTTAAAATTAAAAAAAAATGGGTCCACAAAACCCAAACCATTAGATAAGTTTTCCATGAAATCAAAGTTGCGCCCCAACAATTAAAAAAAAAAAAAAAAAAATGAGGGAATTGCGCCCCTAAAAAAAAAAAAAAAAAATGGAAATTTGAGTTATCTTGGAAAAATAAAATCCCGTAGGAAACGTGCGCCCCATTTCTAAAAAAAAAAAAATGGGGCAAATTCTCCTGGTTGGGCCCATAAATTTCACCTTTAAAATATCCAAACCCACCGTCATTTTCTTTCGTTTTGCAGCTCATTTATCTTAAGATGCCTAAAGCCCTTAACTACACCCTAATCATTAAAAATCAGCTACTGATTTATTTTTAAATCCCACCTTATCAGCTGAACGTGTTGAACATATCGGCCCTGTAGCGCCTAACGGCTAACATATATGTGGAACTTAGCAGACCTGCACAGTGGAGCTCACTGACTTCATAAATCTCTGACTAGAGAAGTTAGGGATTTGGATTTATCAATACAAGTGGGCCCCGGGAGTATAGTTACCTCTGGATAAGAGATTAGTGGGAACAAACTTCGGTTTTCCATGATGATCGATCCAAATGGCGAAAAATCATGATTATATGAGGAAAAAGGAGACAGAAATAGCAAGTAAGATAGAGTCCAGGTCCGTTACGTTAGGTTAGGTTCTACTACTCTACAGTCTACTCTACTAGTTTCAGTACCGGGGTACACGGGAACTGTTGAATGGGATAGAGAATGATTTGATTTTCTTCCCGAAATCCCCTTAAAATTCTCACTGCAATCTATTTATTACTTTCCCCTTTTTTTTTTTTTTTTTTTTTGCCATCAATGGCATTCATAGTGATCCAACAATAAACAGGTACACTGTAAATTCTGATTATACTTTATGGTTAAACTATTATTAGCTCCATCATGTTAATAATTTCAGTGAAGATTTTTTTTCTTTTCTTTTTTGCTGATTTCAGTTTTTTTAGTATTTCATTCTATCTTCGTTTCTTTGGTGTTTTTGATTAGTAATAAAGAAGAAAGAGTGCAGAGTTGAATCTTTAATTGCTGTAATCATCATATTTATCGGCGGCGTCATGATTGAAATCCAATTTTGAATCACATTAGTTCAGATTAACAACGGCATTGCCGATTAGGCAAATATCTCTTATCAGCGAGTGTCTGCATAGAGAAATTTAATTGATTTTGTTTCTTGATTTTCAGCTGGAAGTGTTTAGGAAGCTCAGAAACTGGCTTTAGAAGGATTGTAGTTTGTATATATCGTCAGCAAATTTTAGGTTTAAAGATGATTGGATCTGTTTTTACCAGATTACTTGTGTAAGTTACTGCTACTGCAGATCAATTCTTTAAGCTTATGTGTTGATGATTACATTGTGAACGGAGTGTGATTTCATTCACTTTGAGATTTATGCAAACACTTGTATCTGTATTTTGCAGGATGCTTTTTGGTTATGCATATCCAGCTTTTGAGTGCTTTAAAGCTGTGGAGAAGAATAAGATGGATACTGAACAACTTCGCTTTTGGTGTCAATACTGGTATAGATTTCTTGCCTCACTTGCCATTAAAACAATAATAATTACAAGTATTGATTTTCATATATCAAAAGAGGCAGTAGGTGTAGACTGCAATGCTGATGGCGAGCACACAATTATCCTATCTTGCTTGCTATTAAAGTTTCATCTGATTTTTGTAGGATTTTAGCTGCGATGTTGACAGTATCTGAAAGGGTTATGGACGTTTTTATTTCCTGGTAAAGAAAAATTGTACTTGTATCCATTTCCCAATATTTTGACGAAATATACCTTGTTCTTTATAGTGACCCTGATGTTTGTTTTCGGGACTATCTTTTACATGGGTATACTTCAAGGGTTCCGATGTATTTTGAAGCGAAGTTGGCGTTCTTCATATACTTGTGGTATCCAAAAACAAAGGTATAAAGTCTATTAACTTCAAGAAGTTGAATGTGATTATTAAACGTCTATGAAGTTGTGATCTGATTGTTTTGTTTTTTCTTGTTCTGCAGGGAACAACATATGTTTATGAATCTTTTTTTCGTCCATATCTTGCAAAGCATGAGACAGAAATTGATCGTAGCATACTGGAATTGAGGGCTAGGTTTACAGACGTTACACTTCTGTATGTCCAAAAGGCTACCAGCTATGGTCAGACGAGAGCTATTGAGGTTATGCAGTATGTTGCTGCACAGACTGTGCTAAAGCCTATACCTACTCAGGTATCTATTGATATGTTAAACCAAGTTTATGACCTTCTTATCTGAGAATTGCCTTAAGTTATAGTAAGTGTCATTATTTGATTCTTTATCGTGAAGAGCCCAGTCTTATACAAGTATAACCATGTGAACTTTATTGTTAATAAAACTTACAACCTCGACTCTAGCTTTTCGTAAATGCTCATGGGTTACAAGTCGGGACTGAACTACTAATGATGAAGTACAATTTGCTGAATTTTTAAAACATGTAGATGCATGTCTTGAAATGAAGCTTTCATCTAAGAATGCTCAGAACAATTTGAAAGCAAAAAACTAGTGGAGGTTACAGAATTTATGAGGAATACTAGCTCGCATTTCTTTATATGTAGTGTTAGATGACTTGGAATTTCATGGCTCTAAAATAGCTGAACTTCTAAGTTCTTCATGCATTGACGGTGCAATATTTTGCATGCATTGACAATGCAATATTAGAAGCATCTTACTTGGATTTTTATAACTCTAGATATTGTAAGTGCTTCACGCATAGAAAATGCAATATTAGAAGCAACTTATCAGAAATGACTGCCGGTTTTAGCCAATTATTCATTCAGACATCAGACTTGATCTATGCAACTGACTACTGTATTTGGATAACTACTGAACAGCAGGAGCAGAGTGGTGCAGTCACCAAACAATCTTCTACACTTGCACAAAATCTTCAATCAATTCCTACTGCAGAGGACAAGCCTCATAAACAACCTTCCACTGTCACCCAGAATATTCATCCAGCTCCTACTCCAGAGGACAAGCTCCAGAAACAACTCTTGCAAACATCAAGTAGTAAAAATGAAGTAGGAAATGTTCCAGCAGAAATGGCATCTCCACTTCCGAAACTTCCAGAACCCACATTGGCAGAGGATCTTCTAGAAAAGCTTGAGCAATCACCATTGCGTACCAAAAGTTCACCTGCTAAAATGACAATTTCCCCGAAGTTCACTGAAGAAGTTACCAGCCAGTTCAAAGAAAATGAAGCAAAAGGAAATCAGGATGCACGTGTTAGGTTGCGGAGATTCCGTTCCTCGGTATACCACTAGATTTTTTATTTCCTTGATTTAATAACGTGCAAGTACGAGAGATTTCCAGCCATTGTAGTTTTGTAGGTAGATAAATAAAGATGAATAGATGATGTGGGTCATCTGATTCTTTTTGGATTACATCCTCTCAAAAACCTGGCATTTTTAGGGGCGACTCCAAAAGAATTAGGGGCGACACAAAAAGACAAAAAAAGATCGCCCAAACGTAAATTGTAGCCATCCCTTATCTCCCGTTTTTTTAATGGCCAAACTACCCTTTACAATTGGTAGATAACTTTACAATCGGAAAGTTAATCCCCAATCGGGAGTCAATTTAGTTTATATAACTTCCGAATATAAAGTACCCCAAAATAAAATCCTCTATCTTTTGAATTTTGATTATCCTATAATTGGTAGTAAATAAAGTTATCTTGACTCCCGATTATAGTAGACCTTTGGCTAAAATGCTACCATAATCGGTAGTGAATTTAGGTTATTTAACTCCCAAATATAAAGTAGCCCCAAAATGAGATTTTGCAAAAATTCTCTATTTTTTGAATTTTGGTTGAGCCTATAATCGGTAGTAAATGAAGGTATCCTGACTTCCGATTATAAAGTAGACCTCTTTACCGAAATCCTACCATAATCGGTAGTCAAGATAGTTCATATAACTAACGAATATAGAGTGGCCCTAAAATGAGATTTTACAAAAATCCACAATTTTTTGAACTTTGGTTGAGCCTATAATCGGTACTAAATGAAGTCATCCTGACTTCCGATTATACAATGGCTCTCTTTGCAAATATCCTACCATAATCGGTAGTTTAGATAGTTCATATAACTACCGAATATAGAGTAGCCCCAAAATGAGATTTTGCAAAAATCCTCAATTTTTTGAATTTTAGTTGAGCCTATAATCGGTAGTAAATGAAGTTATCCTGACTTCCGATTATACAATGACTCTCTTTGCAAATATCCTACCATAGTTGGTAGTCAAGATATAACTACAGAATATAGAGTAGCCCAAAATGAGATTTTGCAAAAATCCTCATTTTTTTGAATTTTGGTTGAGCCTATAATCGGTATTAAATGAAGTTATCCTGACTTCCGATTATACAATGACTCTCTTTGCAAATATCCTACCATAATCGGTAGTCAAGATAGTTCATATAACTACCGAATATATAGTAGCCCCAAAATGAGATTTTGCAAAAATCCTCAATTTTTTGAATTTTGGTTGAGCCTATAATCGGTAGTAAATGAAGTTATCCTGACTTCCGATTATACAGTGACTCTCTTTGCAAATATCCTATCATAATCGGTAGTCAAGATAGTTCATATAACTACCAAATATAGAGTAGCCCCAAAATGAGATTCTACCAAAATCATCTATTTTTTGAATTTTGGTTGAGCCTATAATCGGTAGTAAATGAGGTAAAATCCTGACTTCCGATTATACAGTGGCTCTGTTTGCAAATATTCAACCATATTCGGTAGTCAAAATAGTTCATATAACTACCGAATACAGAGTAGCCCCAAAATGAGATTTTATAATTTTTTTTTATTTTTTTTTTTTTTGGTTAACCCTATAATTGATAGGTGTTGTAAACACCTTGTTATTTATCTATTGTTTATGCTTTCTTTGCTACTTTTCTTGTAAATTATGTATCTTATGTTTGCTTTTGAGTGTTTAGGTGCAATGGAGTCATTATGAGCAAAAGAAGAAGAATTAGCCATTTGGAGCGAAAAGGAGCACAAAGGCCAGTTCACATGCGATATTTGGAGCAGACTAATATTGCGCACGAAGGAGCGAAAAATGAATTGTCAGTTGTCTGAGTCTGACAGGCCACATAGAAACCGGACAACCCTTATCCGAGTTCTGGGTGCCTTAAGTAATTTAAATCATTACTAATCCCTAAAAACAAGAGAAGTGTCTTTCTCTTCTCAATCATTTACCTATAATTCAGAGACGAGTTGAGCTATGGCGGCACCGTTTTATCGAGAGATTGAGAGATGCGGAGGAGATAGCTATTGTGGTGGAAGAAGTTGTAATGGGTTTGTGGCCATGACCGAGATGGAAGATGATGAAGAACCGAATCGATCTTCATGAACCGGATGGAGAGATTCGGGGCGAGAATTAAACAACAACGAGTTTGCTGTTGCCAATTGATGGAAAAAGAATTGCTGCTCGAGTTCAAGGAAGGAATTGATGGTGGATGCTAGTGATAACAATGGGTTCGTGGTTGTATAGGAATGATGAGTACTCGAGATTTCTTTGGATTCTTTGAAGTTGAATCTAGGGTTTGTATGAGTTTGATTTATCAGAAATGAGAAAATCAGGTGTTGTTGCCTTGGTTCTGATTCGAACATGGAAGGAAGAAATAGGTTTGTCTTTGATTTCGAGATGGCAGCGGATGAACTCAAATTAGTGAAGATTGAAAGTGGTTTTCAAATCTCTTGATGATTATAATGAATGGGTTTTGTATGAAACTGCAAGAAGGAAGCAGATTGTAGGTGGAGTCATAGTTGGATGGCTTTGGTGCTGCACTGGCTAAGCTGAGATGGAATCAAAGCAGTGGCATATGGAATTGAATCACTGGGAAAGATTGCAGGATTTAGATGTGGTGGTGCTAAGGGTCTGTTGTGAATCTGCAGATAGACTTGAACTGGAGGTGAAATGATACAGTGGAAGGAGTTACCGCAGAGACTAGAATGGGTGTTGTTAGAAGATGGTATTGCATTACAGGGGAGTGTTGGTGATTATGGTGTTATTTTTTTGATGGACTGGAATTGTAGCTTACGCAGGGGCTAAGAAGGGTATATGGCCCGGTGGAGTTCTTCTTTGGTGTTGCCATGAACTTGGTAGTGTTTCGATCAAAAGGAGAGAAGCAGAGAAAGAGTAACTTTTAGAAGGCCGGGTGTGATGGCTGTGTTAACCGAATTGCGGTGATGTGAGTTATGTCGGTGATGATGAATGAATGCTTGCTTGTACCGTGGTCCCGTGTTGAATTTGCGGGTGTTGTGTTAGCTCGAAACATATGTAGATGCGATTGAGTTTGGTTGAGCTCGAACTACGACAAGGAACCTGGATGGAATTGGTGCTATGGGTATTTGATAACTTAAATGAATGTTAGGCCGGTGACTTGACTATGGTGGTTTGATTACGAGAGAATGGTGGAATAAAGAGAAGGTGTTGTTGCTTCAGGTGGCACTAAGAATAAGCTTGTTTTTGAATCCGAGATGAGACGAAGTTGATGCAAGAATCAGAACAAGTATAGCTGAAACTGCAGATGTTGTTGTTGCTGCCTGAAGTATTTAGTTGAACCAAATGGGTGTGATGGTGTTGAATTACAGTGGCAAGAATGCAACCAAAGGGAACATGAGATGCTGCCGTCGTTGAGTTCTTAAAGATGGTGGTGGTTTCGAATAGGGCTAAGTCTCCACTGAGATTACAGGGAATGTAATGAATTGGTCAGATGGGCTGGAATCAGTGTTGCTGTGTTTGAGTGTTTAAAACTTGAGTTGCAGGAATGGCACTGAGTACATGAGCAGCTCTGGAACTACAGCTGAGCAACTGGTAATGTTGCAGTACACATAGCCGAGGAGAGGGTGGTGTTTGATTGAATGGTTTTAGCAAGAGAGAGTGGAGTTTGAAGCTGAGAAGATACAAGTATTGCAGCTGAAGTGTAGGCTGGTAAAGATGCAGGATGAACAGCCATCATGGCCGGATTGCCTTGCACCGGTGAAGTGCAATCATGGCGCTACACACACAAACTCGGCATGTGCATTGGTCCGAGCCTATGCAATTCGGCTCGCCGGACCGGTTAGACGACTCCATCCGACTCGGTCCCGACTCGGACCACGACTCCGTCGACCGAGTTGACCCGACCGAGCTGACTCGTTGACCGGTGACCGGGTGGACTTTGCCGGTCACCTAAGCCGTTTTCCGGTCACTTCTCCGGTCGATTTCCGGCCACAATACCAGTTTTCCGACGACAATTTTTGGGGCATATTTTCTACATGGGTTTCTCTCACTTATGGGCTTGGTGGATTTTCATCTAATGGACTTTGAAGACTAGACCTAATTTTGGAACAAGAGGAGCTATAAAAGAGAAGTCCTACAACTTTTGGATGACGTATTATTTCTGGGAACTTGGAGAGCCGTTTTTGTTTACGCTTCTAGGGTTTGATTTTGTTCATCTTCTTCTATTCAATTAATATTTTTATGATGAACTCCATAGCTATGAGTAGCTAAACAATTATTATTGGTTATGGGATAAAGTGGATTTCACAACATGTTATATGATTCAATGAATTAGTTTTGTCTCAGTAATTTATTGTTTGTGATTCATTATTAATATTGTCATATGATTTGATTGTTTGTTTGGTTGAGTCCGGAATCAATCCGATTTACATTCATCTCTATTGCTAGATTAGGGTTTTCAATACGAAATAGTTGTTTATCCCTGATTCTAAGTAGCATAGTGTGGTTATTACTTGTAGTGATACATCTTTATAATTGCATATGAATCATAACCTTGGTTAAATTGAATTAGTGCTTTTACACATTTGATTGCCTTTCAGAGAACTTAGTGCTTTGAGGGAGTTAAATCTAATTGTGCTTTTACACTTTAGGTTGCTTTCTTGGAAGAATTCACATATGCATCTTTTAATGTGGTTGTGATGAAATCAGGGAATTAGCGGGATATTCTTGCGATCAAGGTATCCTAGGAATTTTAGTAAATGAGAGATTAAAATACCAATTCTAATCGTTGATGAAAATACATGTTGTGAATGATACTATCCCATGACCAATATCATCTCCTTCTTGATTATCCAAATTATTTACTTTGCTTTCAATTATTTTTATTGCTTAGATAAAACAAAAATTCCCCCCCCCTGGTTACTAAGAAACTGAAATTTTATAACAACAAAAGCCTCTCTGTGGGAACGAACTCTTTCTTATCACATACTATATTTATATCTAGTTGAGTGAGAAAGTGAAATTATATTTGCACGGCTGACAACTGGTCAAATTTTGGCGCCACTGCCGGGGAAGCATACGACTTGTTATTAAGTTTTTAGTTTCTTTTTATAATTTCTGCTTTTATCTTTGCTTTTCGGTTCTTGTCTTGTTTCTCACTTGTTTGCGAGAATTGTTTTCAGTTACCTAATCCCTGGCTTCTAAAGATTGGAACTACCCAAGGTGCGGGATAGCTACTCGAAGAGGCAGAATACTCCAACCAAGTCAAGACACAACAGAAAATCAAGAGTTAGAAGTGGAAAAAGAGTTACAAATAGAAGGAGAACAAGAGGTTCCATTCATAGACGAACCACAAGTTGAAGAAGAAGAAACAATGGGTGATGCAAATCGTTCACTCAAGGAGTTAGCTTCTCATAGGCTTGATACACAATAGGGGTGTATTCAAACAAACTCTACTTTTGAGATCAAGACGGGGTTGTTTAGAGAATTACCAAAGTTCCATGGCATGGTGAATGAAGACCCAAACAAGCATCTTATGGACTTCCATACCATTGTCATGGCCATGCTTCCAGCGGATGTTGAGGCAGATGGTGCAATGTTAAAAGTTTTCCGTTTCTCTTTGATGGATAGTGCTAAGGATTGGTTGTACTATTTACCTCCCGGAAGTGTCACGACATGGAATGGGTCAAGAAACTCTTTTTAGAGAGATATTTTCCTGCATCAAAGGCTACTCAAATTCGAAAGGAGATTTGTGGGATGAAGCAAAATGTGGGAGAATCTTTATATGAATGTTGGGAACGATACAAGAGATTGGTGGCAAGCTGCCCTCACCACCAATTCAGTGATGCTATGATCATCCAATACTTCTATGAAGGACTCCAATCAAGTGATAGGAATCTTCTCGACGCTGCGGGTGGTGGTGCACTAGTGAGCAAGACGGTGGCACAAGCTAGAGAGTTGATTGAAAACATGGCAGCAAACTCCCAACAGTTTTTGAGTCGTGGTTCGGATGTGCTTCTAAGAAGAGTGAATGAAGTGAGCGAGGTTGAGGAACTTCGTCAACAAATGGGTAACATGTCAGCAATGATGCAACAAGTTGCAGCCGCGGTTATACCAAGTTCTACTCGATGTTATGAAGATGAGCAAGCTAATGCGGTCTTTCCCAATCAACAAAGACGGTATGATCCCTACTCCAACACTTACAATCCGGGATGGAGAGATCACCCCAATTTTAGATATGCCAACAAGCAAGGTGCAGTCCAACAACCTACTTTCAACCGTCCGAGTGGATTTCAACCACAACAACAACAATTTCAGCAACCACAAACATAACAATCAATGCAAAATCAAGGTTCTGATATCGATTCAAAGCTTCAAACAATGATGCAAGGCATTTCCACCATGTTTAAAGAAAGTCAGCGAAAACTAAGAGTGCTATCAAGGAGTTGCAGACACAAATGGGCTCCATGGCTATTGAGTTGAACCAATTGAAGGCACAAAATAGTGGGAAACTCCCTTCTCAACCTATTAACCCAAAAGAGGGTGTCAATGCTATTACGTTGAGAAGTGGTACACAACTTGTGCAACCCTAAGTTACTGATTCGGGCAAGGTGGAAACACCAAAGGAACCTGTTTTGGAGGAGAAGAATGAGGATTCTCCCCAAACTTCTGAGGTACCTATTCCTAACTCTAAAACTCCGGTTTCTACTTACGTTCCTCCTTTACCTTTCCCTCGCAGATTTGCAAGTTCTAAGAAGGCGGAACTAGAAAAGGAGATTTTAGACGTTTTAAAGAAGATCCATGTGAACATACCACTCATTGATGCTATTAAGCAAGTTCCAAAGTATGCAAAGGTGTTGAAGGACTTGTGTACCAATAAGCAAAGGCTTAAAGGTAATGAAGTGCTTAGTGTGGGGGAGAATGCTTCGGCAATCTTACAACACAAACTCCCACTTAAGTGCAAGGATCCCGGTAGTTTTGACATTCCCGTCACAATTGGTAACACAACATTTAACAAAGCTATGTTGGATTTAGGTGCATCCGTTAATGTTATGCCTGCATCAATGTATAATTCACTTGATATTGGTCCTCTTAAAAAGGTTAAAATTGTATTGAAATTAGCCGATCGCTCTAATGTCTACCCAATGGGTATTGTTGAGGATGTTCTTGTGCAGGTTAATCAACTTGTATTTCCAGCTGACTTTTGTGTGTTAGAGATGAATGAAGGTTCACCGGACTCGTCTCTTCCATTGCTACTTGGGCATCCATTCATGAAAACGGCAAAAACCATAATTGATGTAGACAAGGGAACGTTGACCATGGAGTTTGATGGAGAAACAATACGTTTCAACATTTTCGAGACGATGAGATATCCTAGTGATGTCCACTCTTGTTTCTCCATTGATGTTATGGATACATTGGCACAACAAATGTTTGAATTAAATGGTGATGATGCTTTGGAAACCGTGTTAACTACATCCATGGATAATGGTGTAGAGTGTGGTAATGAAGTCAAGGAAGCCCTTGGTGATCTTAATTCACTACAAGGATGCCCGGAAACTCATAATATCTCTTTTATTTCTTTACCATGCAGTGATGAGAGGCTTGTACCTTCAATTTTTAAATCTCCAAAGTTAGAATTGAAACCTCTTCCCGATCACCTAAAGTACTTGTACTTGGGTGACAATGAAGAGTTACCGGTGACTGTTTCTAATGAGCTTAGTGATTTACATGAGCAAAAACTTCTAAGGGTGCTAAGGAAGTACAAAACGGTCATAGGATGGACAATTGCCGATATCAAGGGTATAAGCCATGCCGTTTGTATGCACAAAATTCGTTTGGAGGACGATGCAAAGCCTACAAGGGAAGCACAACGTCGTTTGAACCCTCCCATGATGGAAGTTGTGAAAAAGGAGATACTCAAGCTTTTGGAAGTGGGTGTTATCTACCCCATATCCGATAGTAAGTGGGTAAGCCCGGTACAAGTAGTACCAAAGAAATCGGTGTGACAGGTGGTGGAGAATGATAAGAACGAACTTGTCCCAACTCGTGTGCAAACTTAGGTTGGAGGGTTTGTATTGATTATAGAAAATTGAATGCCACTACTAGAAAAGATCACTTTCCTTTACCTTTTATTGATCAAATGCTTGAACGTTTAGCTGGACACTCTTATTATTGCTTCTTTGATGGCTATTCAGGTTATAATCAGATTGTGATAGCGCCGGAGGACCAAGAGAAAACCACTTTCACTTGTCCTTTCGGTACTTTTGCTTATAGACGGATGCCTTTTGGCTTATGCAATGCTCCAGCTACCTTTCAAAGGTGTATGGTAAGTATCTTTTCAGAGTATGTTGAAAACATAATCGAAGTGTTCATGGACGACTTTAGTGTCTTTGGTGATTCATTTGACCTTTGCTTGAACAATTTGTCTCTTATCCTTGAACGATGTGTTGAAACAAACCTTGTGCTAAATTGGGAGAAGTGCCATTTCATGGTAACTCATGGCATAGTTTTAGGCCATATAATATCTTCTAAAGGCTTGGAAGTTTATAAATCAAAGATAGACCTTATTCGTGCTTTAACCCCTCCCACTACGGTGAGGGAGATACGTTATTTTCTTGGTCATGTAGGTTTCTATCGAAGATTCATCAAGGATTTTTCCAAGATAGCATCACCACTTTGTAACTTATTGCAAAAAGATGTGGTTTTTAACTTTGATGAAAAGTGTATGGCGGCATTCAATCGTTTGAAAGAACTTTTGATTTCAGCCCCTATCATTAAACCACCGTATTGGAGCAAGCCTTTTGAGCTCATGTGTGATGCAAGTGATTATGCGGTTGGTGCGGTGCTTGGGCAACGTGTGGGGAAGATTCCTCATGCTATTTATTATGCTTCTAGAACGTTAAATGAGGCCCAACAAAATTACACAACCACTGAAAAAGAGTTGTTAGCCATTGTTTTTGCTTTAGAAAAGTTTCGCTCTTATCTAATTAGTACAAAAGTTGTTGTCTTTTCTGATCATGCAGCGCTTAAGTACTTGCTTACAAAGGAAGAGGCGAAACCGAGGCTCATACGATGGATTTTACTCTTGCAAGAGTTTGATATTGAAATCAAGGACAAGAAAGGAATTGAGAACACCGTTGCGGATCACTTGAGTCGTCTTGCTGTGGACAAGGAAGCTATCCCATTGCGTGAGAGCTTCCCGGATGAGCAACTATTCTCAATTGCCTTTGGAGAACCATGGTATGCCGATATTGTCAATTACTTGGTGTCTAAACAAATCCCAAAGAACTTGTCTCGTGCTGAGAGGGACAAACTTAAGAAGTTTGGGAACCAATACATATGGGATGATCCATACTTGTGGAAACATGGTAGTGACCAAGTAATAAGAAGGTGTGTTCCCGAATCTGAATTTAATTCTATCTTGTCTTTTTGTCACTCTTATGCTTACAGGGGACATTTTGGGAGTAAGAGAACCGCTCACAAGGTACTTGAAAGTGGTTTCTATTGGCCAACTTTGTTTAAGGATGCACATATATTTTGTAAACTTGTGATAGGTGCCAAAGAACAGGCAATTTAGGTGCCCGAAATCAAATGCCACAAACTTTTATTCAATTTATTGAAGTTTTTGATGTATGGGGTATTGATTTTAGGGGTCCTTTTGTCAACTCCCATGGGAATTTTTATATCTTACTTGCTGTTGATTATGTCTCGAAATGGGTGGAAGCTAAGGCCACTCCAACTCATGATTCTAAAGTGGTTTCAGATTTTGTGCAAGCTAATATTTTTGCAAGGTTTGGAATTCCAAGAGCCATAATTAGCGATGGGGGTTCTCACTTCAAAAACAGGATTTTACAAAGCTTGTTGAAGAAGTACAATGTGTCTCACAAGATTGCAACACCTTATCATCCCCAAACAAATGGACAAGCCGAGGTGTCTAACCGAGAGGTGAAATCCATTCTAGAGAAGACGGTGAATCCAACAAGGAAAGATTGGAGCATGCGACTTAATGATGCTTTGTGGGCGTATAGAACCGCATACAAGACACCTATCGGGATGTCTCCCTTTAGGATTGTGTATGGTAAACCTTGTCATTTACCCGTTGAAATTGAGCATAAGGCGTTTTGGGCTATTAGGCAATGCAATATGGAGATGGATGGGGCTGGAAAGCAAAGGAAGTTACAACTCCAAGAGCTAGAGGAGCTTCGCAATTATGCATTTGAAAGCTCACGCATTTATAAGGAAAAGACAAAAGCATTTCATGATAACATGATTTCTAGGAAACAATTTTGCATTGGGCAGAAAGTGCTTTTGTTTAATTATCGCTTGCATTTATTTCCAGGTAAATTAAGGTCACGATGGATCGGACCTTTTATTGTTACTAATGTGTTTTCTCATGGTGCAGTAGAAATTCGTAGCATAGCTACAGGAAAAGAACTTAAAGTTAATGGGAACCGATTGAAACCATGTTATGAGAATTTCACTTCCGAAGTGGTGGAAGGAGTTAACTTTGTGGATGTGCTCCCTCTGGAGGAGTCATAGAAAGCAAGGAGATAGTCGGGATGACGACTTTAAACCAAGCGCTAAATGGGAGGCAACCCATCGGATGAGTATTTCTTGTCTTGTATTTATTTCTTATCTTGTTTTTTAGTTTTCTTGTCTTGTTTTTATTTTTTTTCTGATTTCTTGTCACATATCATGTTAGAATTTCCCACCTTGGCTTTCTTTGGACGATTCAATTTACATTGAGGACAATGTAAAGTTTAAGTGTGGGGGAGTGGTTTCATGAAATTTTCAATTTTTTTTTTTTTTGTAAAATAGTGAATAAGAAAACTCCAACTTGTAGTTAGTTTAGAGTCACATAGTATACATGTCGCTAAGATTACATCGAGAATCTCATAAGAGTGACTGAACTTAGAGATGACAGAGAACATGATCGGGTTTCTTAATTGTATGGGAGTTAAAGTTGGATTTAACCATGCCAGTGGCAAATAAGGTGCAGACTGAATTCGGTATTAGAGTAGTGATCCCCTATAGTGGAGACTACCCATATTACATAATGTGAGGCACCGACCTTCAATTCTTTGTACACTGTCTAAATATGTGCTTTTAGAGTGTGTGTGTCACTCACCGTACGTTAATTAGGGTAGAATGGTGAGCTACCCAACCTCCCACCAATAGAAGAACTATTTTGATCTCTTGAGTGCTATTTTTATCAATCATGATGGTGACATCGAATTGTTAACTTACATACCACTTGTAATCTTATTCGCAGTTAGCACCATCGACTTTATCTCTCTCTACACCAACAGGTCCATAGAAACACCATCATCATCAACAAGAGGATCATCACAAATTCAAAGGAAAGTTGAAGACGGTCAAGGTTTATAAGCAACAATACAAAAATGAGCAGATTTCAGATTCAAGTAAAGCAACAAGATAAGGAGCAAAATTTTTATAAGTTGAAGACTATTGTATAAGAGCGAAGATTATAAAGATGAGAATTCGAGAAGTTTATGATATCGAGACATACAAGTTGTGAAGAATCAAGCGGTAAAGTACTTACACCATGGCCTTGTACTTACATTTTTTTTATTTTATTTGTATTTTACTTTCTCATTTATCGAAAAAAAAAAATTGTTAGGTTCATCATTAGTTTTATTATTTTGTTTTGTTTTATTTTCATTTTTTATTTATTTTATTTTTCTTGTCTCAAAAAAAAAAAACAGAAAAAAAAAAAGGAAAAAAAAGGAAAAAAAGAAATAAATAAATAAAATAAAAGAAAAATTCATTGTATTATATTTTGGGTTTGTATAGTTCGTTTTTAGTTTTGTATTCTTTCAATAAAGCCAATGGAAGAACGAATATCTACAAAGAAGTTTCAAGCAATAAGGAATTAGAGGAAAAGAGTTACATTGTCAAGATTCTACGAAGTTCAAGAGTTATCATCAAGAGTTGAAGACCGAAGACGAAGATGAAGACACCGATTGAAGACCGAAGACGTTTCTATGGATGATGTGAGAGTGGTGCTAGCTGCACGTCGAATGGATAACGAGGTAAGTAAGCATATTCCCACCTTCGTTAAGTGGTTGATTTCCTTTCTTAGAGATCGTCAGAAAAAAATGGGTTTTCAAAAATGATAAAAGATGTGGGTTTTCAAAACAATCCGGAGGGTTTTGCCTTCCTACCATTCAACGTGTCGCAGGATTCTCTCTTCACTCCTACCTGGACACATGTGTGACCCATAAAAAGCTATTTATTATTGAGAGCAATATCATAAAACCCTTTCTTGTGAGGCAGAGTCGAGACTTTTGATCACTCCGAACCAGAATTTTTGTCGAGAAGGGATGGTTATTTCTCTCTCAACTTTTAAGGATGAGATTGTGTTCAATTATGTGTATAACTTCTTATGACTAGTGTGCAGAATCTCTATGTCTTCTTAGCGCGTTGGATGCTATCATTACGGAGAACTAGTAAGTTGGAAAAGTAAGTTTTGTGGGTAGATCTTTAGTAAACCCTCGCGAGACTATAACTCGTCCACTAGGGACACTTAGGGTTTAAAGGCTTGTCATACATGCTAAGTGTGACCGTAGCCTCGACGACACGGAGTTGTATGTATGTTTTAAAATTATTTTTATTGCTTCCATGACCAATACATGTTTGTGAATGATACTATCCCATGACCAATATCTTCTCCTTCTTGATTATTCAAATTATTTACTTTGCTTTCAATTATTTTTATTGCTTAGATAAAACAAAAATCCCCCCCTTGGTTACTAAGAAACTGAAATTTTATAACAACAAAAGCCTCTCTGTGGGAACGAACTCTTTCTTATCACATACTATATTTATATCTAGTTGAGTGAGAAAGTGAAATTATATTTGCACGGCTGACAACCGGTCAATAATCGGTAGTAAATGAATTTATCATTAACTTCCGATAATAGTAGCCCCAAATACGCATTTAGCACAAATTTATATCAATCAGTAGTATATTTGCGTTACTTAACTACCGATTTAATATTAACAATCGGACACAAAATAACTTCCGATTACGGAAGGGCACTAACATATTCTACTATCCTTTTGGACATCCCTTAACCTTGTCTATGGGTTGGGAATAAAAAAGTCGCCCCTAATTCTTTAGGAGTCGCCCCTAAAAATGCCAGGCTCAAAAAGCCTATAGTAGTACATAGTGTTGCTACTTGTTGTAGATTGGGTTAAGACGTCATTAGGTTTAAATTTTAGTAATTGGACACTTTGTTTCGAAAATACACTAATGCAGAGTGTCTTGTCGGTGCAAACTTTGACAACTATGTTGAATGAAATTATCAAAATGGTACGGAGTACAAGCATGTTTACAGTTAAACTGATTAAATTTCTTAAGTATGGATTCAACATAATGAGACTGACTCAAACTATAGCCATTAGAAGTTCTTCTAATTTTTATCCCTAACCCTAATATTACATCAGTTGGGCCTAAGTCTTTCATGTCAAAGTTCTCATTCAGCAGCTTCTTAGTGGAATCAATAACATCCATGTTTGTACCTAGTAAACGCATTTATCAGATTCATTAATTTCAAAACCACTAGAAATCATCACATGATCAAATTTTTCATGCCACTGTTTAGGTGCTTGTTTCAATCCATACAAAGATTTAATTAGTTTACACACTTTCTTTTCACAACCTTTTCACTACAAATCCCTCGAGTTGTTCCATATAAATTTCTTCATATAATTCACCATTTAGAAACGTTGTCTTTACATCCATCTGATGTATCTCTAAGTTATGGACAAAAGCTATAGCAATTAACATCCTAATTGAGGTAATTCTAGTCACTGGTGAATATGTGTTAAAGAAATCTATAACTTCTTTCTGTTTGTATCCTTCAGCTACCAACCTAGCCTTGTATTTTTGAACAGTTCCATCTACGTTACGTTTTTTCTTAAAGATCCATTTACAACCTAGGGCCTTAAACCCTGAAGGTAAATCTACAATCTCATATGTACCGTTTTCTCAGATGGAATCCATTTCACTAATTGAAGCTTCTTTCCACCATGGAGCTTCAAAAGAAGTCATGGCTTCTCTATAATTTTGTGGCTCAGACTTGGCTAGGTAAGTAATGCAACCATGATAGGTTTTCTCAGTTCTAACCCTTTTACCTCCTCTAGGTTCTATTTGTGGTTCATCTTCCTTTAAAGGAAATGACTGGCTGCTTGACAGAAAATCTAGGGGATCATCTAAACATCTCTTTCGAGAATCACGTTTCATAGGAAAAATATTCTCAAAAAACTCAGCATCCCTAGACTCCATAATAGTATTCAACCCTATGTCAGAAATTTCAGAACTTACAACCATAAACATATAGCACTAGTATGCTCAATATGCCCTATAAAAACACAATCAACGGTTTTGCCAAACCCTTCCTATCTTTGTTCTCTTAGGAGGAGGGATGACCACCTTTGCCAACCCCCCACACACACACACACACACACATCAAAGTAAGCATAAGATGGTTGTCTCCCTTTCCATAACTCATGTGGAGTTTTATCTGATCCTTTAGAGGGTACTCTTTTCAGGATGTAATTGTTTGAGAGGATAGCCTCCTGATCGGTGCCTAATAATGAATATTTCTAGACTATTTTATAGTCATTTATCACATTCCTAGTGCTTCATTGTTCTATTTTCTTGTATTTTGCACAATTGTCTATTGACGGGTAATTTTGTCGGAATAATCTCATTTGTATTGTGATGTAGGAAGTTGGGTAAATCATGAACAAGAGAGCAGTGGGTTGATGCAAATAAAGTGATTACGGAGGAGCTGGTGGCACAACAACGGAAAGAAATCAGTCAAGCCGTGATGGTGGGTCAAAGTTCAAACTCATATTGCTTGTCATAAAGGGTAAAGCAAACCAAGACTCTTATGCACCTAAGCCTGGTGTCCGTGTATAACACCCAAATGGACCCTAAACCCATCTTTCATTTCACTTTCAAGTCTGGATCAGAAACAACTCTTATCTTCTCTCTTACTCGCCGACAATACCCTGTCTTCCATCTGAGAACCAAGCAACCCTAGCTCTGTCATCCCCATCCCCCTCTATCCCTATTTCACTCTCATGTCTATCAATCCAGTACCAGTTCACATCAAATCAATATATTCATAGGTCTTGACCATTTCACCTCTACCCTACTGTTAGAAGCACGACATGAAGACTGATTTGATGTTGAAGACATGAGGACAAAGTCAGGCGGCGGGTTTGTGGAATTAAATATTCAAAATCTGTAAAACATCATGTACAACAACAGACAAATGAAGACATTAGGGTGGCAGTTCAGTGGTGAGTTTAATCACATCAAATCCCTAATTTTGTGGTTGTACTTTGTTGAAAATGGGATTTGTATTTTGGGAAACTTTTGTATAAATAGAGAATGGGGTTGTTGATGAAAAGCAAGCCCGGAGTAGCCAGTGCAACAATATGTAGTAGATGTAATTTAGGTTTTCTATTTTCTTAGTTATGTTTTAATCTCTTCTTAGGGTTGAGATGAAACCCCTAAATAATTAGAATCTTTTGGTTTGATTTTACTTTGTTCTTCATGGAACTTTTATTGAAAGCATAATTGAATCTCTGAAAAACATCAAATTACTTTCACCTTGTATGTTATGCATCCATGGTTGTTAGAATAATTCTTTGTATGTTTTCAAGCATTGTTTGAACTGATTTAGCTCAATTTGTGATTATCTATGCCTTAAACAGATAGATAATGCTAGGAATTGACATATTTTGCTGAGGTTAAATTATACATTTGAACAAGTGATTTATCACACCTTCAAGGTAGTTTGAGGATAGAACTTCTATAGCTCCTTGTTTGGAAGGAGAACTGGTTTATCAAATTTAGGATTTCTATGCATTTAGGAGGTGAATTCGAAGCCCTTGTTTCTCTTTGTGTTTGTTTTAATCTTTTTTTCGTAGTATAATCATTCATAACCTTTGTCGTATCGACGCACAACAAACCCCCTTTTGTTACTTCTCGTTTAAATCAGTATAGAAAGACCTTAGAATCAACTCTACATCGCCCTAGTCTCTGTGTGATCGACATGTATTTGCCCTGTCTATTTTAGACGCTGTGCACTTGCAGTATAATTGTAGGTATCTTTCCTAGACTACCAAGTTTTTGGCGTCGTTGCCGGGGACTCGGTAGAGGTGTAGTTGATCTGCAATCCACTTTACTGGTTTTTATCTTTTAGTTTTGTATATATGTGTTTAGAATTTTCAATATTTCTGCAGTGGTAGCGTAGCTTAGTGATTCATCTGTTTATATGCCCTGCATCTTTAAAACTTTATGTCTTTGCATTCTATAGCTCTTTAGTTTGTTGTAAGCGGAAGTTGTTGTTTGTTTGTCGTTCTAATCCTTTCGTATACTAGTAATAGCCTTATAAGTAGTCATTTTCCACTATATTTTTCATAAGTTTTAACTGTAACTGTTAGTTTTTGATATATCTTTTAGTTTACTTTCAGCTCGTTTACCTGCATCTGGCATTATATCATTCTTAAAAAGGAAAAAAATAAATATAAGTTGTTTTCTTTTACTTTCTTAGCTTACAGTAATCATATTGTGTCTTATTCGTATCATGTTAATAATTGTGTTAGTTTACTTTTGTTTTCTTTTTACTTTTGATAGTTTCATCTTAGTAGTTAAACCATCTGTTATATATGCTGCATCATTAGTATAACTTAGTGTACCTCTTTCCATTTCAAGCTTTCTGTCTGTACATGATGTAGCTTTTATTGCTGTAATCCTCTCAACCCTCTCATATCCTGTGAGTGTAATCCATATATTATATATCTTGCATCTCATTTTAGTTTGAGCATTCTAGCAATATCATTGTTTATAAGTGCATTGTTTGTGCATCATAGCTAATTTGTTTCTTGTAGCTTAGTTTGTGCATTTGTCAGATTTCATTGTTTCATAATTCAGATCATATTACCATCTGTACATATCATCAGTAAGTTTAATATTGTGATGTTTAACTTTTCTTTGTCACTTTTTTGATACCTGTTGTTTCACTCAGCATATGGTTCAACCACAATTGATAAAATCCTGTCACCTGTACTTAAACTTGAAACTTCAAAGCTTGAGTTTTCCATATCTCAGCTGCATTGTGACATCCCCCTTGAAATTTCCGAACCTTTGGTTGTGCTAGACAATCCTGCAGAGCTAAAAACAAAAAGGGAACTCAAAATAGATACGAACCCCTAAAATTTTTGGGAGATGTCTTATAATTTGTAGCGTACTTGTTGTTGCACCATTTTCGAATATAATTTGCAGCTGTAGGTCAATTATTTGTAGCAATAATCGTAGCACCAAGTGTGGTACTGCTAGTTAGCTAGCAGTATCTGATTTCAACCCTGTATCAGTGCAAGCATTCTCGCATCCCATCCCCTGTCCATCTGTGCACTACGTGTTGATTTCATCTAGCACTCACTTTTTTGTCTTCCTGCAACAAAACATTTCAGGCTCAGTTTATAGCAACAGTTTCATACTTTCTGTGTATTTACATTTTTGTGTACTGAAATCTTCTCTTGAGAATCCAGTACTCCGACCTGTGTGAAAGTCAAAAAGGAGTAAAAAGGGACATAACACATCTATTTGTCGTGCCTACACCTAGTCATGTACCAGCAGTACCTGCGACATCTCTCAGCGAAACAAGGAAGGATAAAGGAGCAGCAGAACCTGTTTATCGTGCCTAAACCCAGTTTTATACTGGCGGTATTGTATTCTCAAACTCGAAGTCCGCCCTAAATATTTGTCGTGACTGCTGAATAATGCTCACTGATGTTTGTCCACCTTGATATCCACAAGCATGATTCTGTGATGTCTGAGTGAAATGAGTACTTTTTGAAACTGTAAGCCTCACTGTTTAGCATTGAATCTTTGAACTTTTGATGTTATGTCTTGAATGAATTGTCGTACTCACTAGGTGAACTAGTTGTCTGACTGAAAATTTTCCATAATACTGTGAAAGTGAACAACATGTTTACATGATTAAATCTGTTATTTCGCTATGCATCTTTATACTCGGAAAAACTCATGTTCGTGTGCATTCGGCCCTGAATCTGATTGTCACACGTCCTTCATACTCTGGTCTGAGCATTGCTACTTGACTAAGTAGTATAGCAAGTTGAATCAGTGCGCAAAAGCACATTCTCCTGTGATATTTTGAGTAACACATGTGATGACTGAAATTGATGTTTTAGTGAGATTGATTCTGTGTGCATAATCTCTGGCCTTGGAATCTCACATGCATTGCATCCCTGAAGTGTGAATTGCTTGGTTGTCTGATAGCCATAACATGTCAGGATTTTGGACTAGCATTGGGGATGAGAAATCATCGGACAAACACATTAGAGAATTCGCACATGAGCATGCTTCACATTTTGAGTTTCCATTAGACCATGGTGTTGATAATTATAGGGATTATTATGGACCTTTTCTAGGTCCGGAGCTACAATATATAGACCCTAATGATTATTCACACATGTATCACTCACCACCAGGGGATGTTGAACAATTATGTACTCCCCTGAGCCCTTGTATGCAATCTGTGATGGAAAATATCAAACTCATTGAACAAAATAATGCTAGATTTGAATTGCAAGCATTGTATGATCATCCATATAGCGACATCTCTGAATTCCCCTTCTCTAGTGAACCTCATGCACCACCATGTACTGAATATCCATATGAAACGAGGATACCCACTAGTGAAGACTCTCCTTCCATTTAACAAATTAATATGATTCTTAAAATGAACCTGATTCATTTACAAAGTGAAGAAAGGAAGGAATTTCATGATGAGATGTTTGTTATTCCTAATGAGGTAAATTTTGAAAATAGTGTTCATGTTTCTACTCAAGAAACTAATATTGAATATGAACCTAATCTAGAGGTAAATGAGTGGACTAGAGACACTATGATTTTGAATAGAACACTGAATTCTTGTTATGATGATGATGATGATAATGTTATGTTAGAAGAGCATGTGTATTCTGAAAATATGGTGGAACCTTTGGGTTCAGAGACATTAGGCTTTGCTCCGACTTTCATGAATGATGCTTCTTCTAAATCTGCATATGCATGCGATGTTGACTCTGAGTTTGGGCTTGTACAATTATTCTGTGAAGGCGAGCATGCTGAACCACTTGTATGTGACTTAGGGAAGGTTGAATTTTCTGTTAACGCCAATGATCTTATGCATGAATATATATTTGATGTGTTTGATTCCCTAGCTAGGTCAGAATATGATGTTTCTACTGATATTCCTAAGCATGAGATGAAAATTTTGGATGATCATGATTCTGAATTAGGGCGTGTTGAACTGTTCCATGACTGTGAGCATGACACTGCTATTCTTGTTTCTGACTTGGGAAAAACTGAACTGTGTTGTGACATTTTTGAACCTAAACATGAACACAACTTAGACGCATCTGATTCTCTGCCTAAGTCATATTCTGATGGTCTTGCACCCAACCTAGATTTTGCTTGTGACAAAAGTTTAAAAACAACTATGCTAAGAGTACCTAATCTAGGATTGGAATTGTGTGCCTCTCAAGTCCTTTTAGACTATTTTGAAGCTAAATATAATACATTTGAGGAGCCGTAGTTGGAATGTTTGTCTCTATCCATCCCTAAAAAAGTCCATTTTGAGTTGGATCTTGTGCATGATGTACCCCTAAAATTGCAATATTTTGTGTTCAAAAACACATCTGTCGACAAATTCAGGTTTTGGGGTAGCTCATTTAAATCAGTTGTCTTACGTGCACTCTCATTTTATACATGTGCAAGACTGTCGATATATCTGCATGTCATTTTTTAGGTTGATCCTCAACTCTTTAGGTTGTATATTTATGGTGAAACATCTTTGTGTATGATCCAGTAGGTTCAATACCTCTATCTTGAGTCAGTTTGATTTTTTCTTTTTCTGTATATAAGTGTGATAATCCAATGAGTTATCAGCTAATTTTTGTTGGATTCTGGCCTTGAATAACAGAGTTCTAATCTTGCTTTCACCGACATCTGGTAATCTCTTTCCCCTTTTCTACTCAGCTTGATCCTTATGGTATGTTGTTATAATTCAGATTATCTTGTGAAACATTGAGGACAATGTTTAGTTTAGGTTTGGGGGTGAAAATTAGATACCATATGACTGATGGCATGCTATAATTGAAAACAAAACTCTTTCTTTTTGTTATAAAAAAAAATGGAGCTCATTTACCTTGATTTGTGATGCCTGCGCATGTATAATATCTTAGGATTCTTAGTCTAGATGATGAGGCACCCGGATTCTAGCATAATTCACATGTTGATAAGAAACTTGCACATGCACGATCTACCAATACATGTATGGCCTCAGACAGGTGTTTTATCGGTTAAGTAGGCTGCCAATCACTTTAGAATACTGAATGAGACTTGACTAGCTTGTTATTTGGTTGACTGGGATAGAAGGTGGAGGATACGTTAAGAAAAACAACCATTGAATTTGACCGGGTGCATCGAAAAGGGTTGCCTCTTGCTAAAAGTGTCATGTAATGTATTTTTGAGCTTTTGAGTAAAGTTGTGTCATGTTGTGTTTGTATCTCTTGTTATTGCAAAGTCAGATGAAAATTCAGTTGAAAAATCAGTTATAAGAAAAGAAAAGAAAATTCAGTATAAAAAGAAAAGAAAAAGAAAAGAAATAGTACTCATTGTTTGTTATTGTGTTCTATTTTAGTAAAAATGTTAAAAGTGTCTCTCTTGCTTCAAATGAGAGTAGTCAATGTAAAGATTGCAGTCAATGTCTTTGTTCTATTATGTGTTGTAAATAGTCGTGTAATAAAGCAATGGAGGGTGTAGCCATCGATGTACAACGCGGGTAAGCTGAAATATCACCAACTCTAAAGGTGAACATTCACAATTCTCGTAAAGCCGGACAACTAGCTTGGCTTTGAATTCAGTTCTTAGCCTAAAAACTATCTCTTGGTAATTGGCAGTCATAACTTCTGATCATTCTATAAACATGTGTAGATACACTTTACACTCTTATCACATGTCTTTAGTCGTTCCAGTGCTAGAATTGTGCCTTTGAAAGCTAGATTGACATATCCATTTGCTGTGAGCTAAAACTGAATGCAGGCATCACCTTCATGGAATCTGAGCTTCTATTTTGTCCTAGAACTTTGTGAGTATATTTTGGTGTAGTCAGGACTTTTCTTTTGGTTTTGTGTTTTATCGTGGACGAGCAAAATTCAGGTTTAGGGGTGTGATCGGTGCCTAATAATGCATATTTCTAGACTATTTTATAGTCATTTATCACATTCCTAGTGCTTCATTGTTCTATTTTCTTGTATTTTGCACAATTGTCTATTGACGGGTAATTTTGTCGGAATAATCTCATTTGTATCGTGATGTAGGAAGTTGGGTAAATCATGAACAAGATAGCAGTGGGTTGATGAAAAGAAAGTGATTAGAGAGGAGCTGGTGGCACAACAACGGAAAGAAATCAGTCAAGCCGTGATGGTGGGTCAAAGTTCAAACTCATATTTCTTGTCATAAAGGGTAAAGCAAACCAAGACTCTTATGCACCTAAGCCTAGTGTCCGTGTATAACACCCAAATGGACCCTAAACCCATCTTTAATTTTCACTTTCAAGTCTGGATCAAAAACAACTCTTATCTTCTCTCTTACTCGCCGACAATACATTGTCTTCCATCTGAGAACCAAGCAACCCTAGCTCTGTCATCCCCATCCCCCTCTATCCCTATTTCACTCTCATGTCTATCAACCCAGTACCAGTTCACATCAAATCAATATCTTCATAGGTCTTGACCATTTCACCTCTACCCTACTGTTAGAAGCACGACATGAAGACTGATTTGATGTTGAAGACATGAGGACAAAGTCAGGAGGCGGGTTTGTGAAATCAAAGATTTGAAATCTGTAAAACATCATGTACAGCAGCAGACAAATGAAGACATTAGGGTGGCGGTTCAGTGGTGAGTTTAATCACATCGAATCCATAATTTTGTGGTTGTACTTTGTTGAAAAAGGGATTTGTATTTTGGGAAACTTTTGTATAAATAGAGAATGGGGTTGTTGATGAAAAGCAAGCCTGGAGTAGCCGGTGCAACAATCTGTAGTAGATGTAATTTAGGTTTTCTATTTTCTTAGTTATGTTTTAATCTCTTCTTAGGGTTGAGATGAAACCCCTAAATAATTAGAATCTTTTGGTTTGATTTTACTTTGTTCTTCATGGAACTTTTATTGAAAGCATAATTGAATCTCTGAAAAACATCAAATTACTTTCACCTTGTATGTTATGCATCCATGGTTGTTAGAATAATTCTTTGTATGTTTTCAAGCATTGTTTGAACTGATTTAGCTCAATTAGTGATTATCTATGCCTTAAACAGATAGATAATGCTAGGAATTGACATATTTTGCTGAGGTTAAATTATCCATTTGAACAAGTGATTTATCACACCTTCAAGGTAGTTTGAGGCTAGAACTTCTATAGCTCCTTATTTGGAAGGAGAACTGGTTTATCAAATCTAGGATTTCTATGCATTTATGAGGTGAATTCGAAGCCCATGTTTCTCTTTGTGTTTGTTTTAATCTTTTTTTCGTAGTATAATCATTCATAACCTTTGTCATATCAACGCACAACAAACCCTCTGTTGTTACTTCTCGTTTAAATCAGTATAGAAAGACCTTAGAATCAACTCTACATCGCCCTAGTCTCTGTGGGATCGACCTGTATTTTACCTGTCTATTTTAGACGTTGTGCACTTGCAGTATAATTGTAGGTACCTTTCCTAGCCTACCACCTCCCCCCACAATTTCGCAGGTAATCTTGAACTAATCAACATGGCATTCATTATATCCTTAAGGGTACAGTTCTTACTTTCAGCTACACCATTGGATTGAGGTGAATAAGGGGTTGTTGTCTCATGTTCCTCACAGAAATATCCTACGGGAATTTCATACTCTCCACCACGGTCAGACCTAATAGTTTTAATGGTAGCATTCATCTGGTTTTCAACTTCTAGTTTATATATCTTAAAGGCTTCTAAGGCATCGTCCTTCCCTCTAAGAAAATAAACATGATAGTACCTCGTACAATCATCTATAAAAGTGACAAACCATCTTTAGTTTGAACTGACTTCATATTAACTAGGTCTGAATGGATTAACTCTAAGGGTTTAGTGTTTCTCTGGACATTCTTACTGAATGATTTCTTAGCATGCTTAGATTCTACACAAATTTCACAGTTGTGATCTTTATCCATAGTGAATTTGGGTATGAAGGCTACGCTAGCCAATTTATGCATTGATTTATAGTTTATATGACCAAGTCTACCATGCCAAACATTCAATGACACACACATATAAGCAGAAGAATCATTCAATTTATATTCAGGACAGGTTACATCAAGTTTATATAGACCCCCAGTCTTATAACCCTTACCCACATAATCTTTTCCCTTAGTTACTACAACTTTTTCAGACTCAATTGTAACTTTAAAAACCTAATCATCTAAAACAGAACAAGAAACAAGATTCTTGCAGATGTCTGGAACATGAAGAACTTCATTCAATGTGAGAGTCTTGCCAGATGTGAGCTTCAGACTGACCTTTCCCTTTCCTACAACCTCTGATGCAGATGAGTTACCCATATAGAGTTTCTCGTCATCCCCTACCTTCTGATAGGAGGTGAACATGTCTATGTTCCTACACACATGCTTGGTAACTCCATAGTCTACCCACCAGTCCATCACATTGGTCACCAAATTAACTTCAGACACCACAACAGAAAACCCGTCCTTGTTCTTCTCAACCAAGTTAACATTATTCTTCTTATTAAGATCTTTACAATGTCTACAATGAACTGCCATATGACCACTAACTCCACACGCATACAAATCACCCTTAATTTTAGTAATGCTAGATTATGGTTTACGAAACGTACCTTTCTTGTTTGGACCATGCTTATGATTGCGATTGTGATTGTCACCTTTTCCAGCTTTGGATGACTTGGGTTCGGTCATATGAGCCTTGTTGGTCATGTCACTTGCAGATGACACGTTCTTGTCCTTAGTGCATAATAATTCTTCCACTTGAATCTTCTTTCCTAATTCAACCATGCTGATCTCACCAGTTTTATGTCTCAGCTTTCTCTTGTACTCCGACCAAGATGATGGTAACTTCTCAATTACCGGCCATAATATCGTTAATGATTTGCTGAAGTTCAAGGAACTGATCAACAACATGCATATCATTCGTCATCTTGAAGTCCATAAACTTCGCCACCAGAAATTTCTTACTCCCTGCAGTCTCAGCTTGGTAATTTGCTTCTAACGCAATCCACAAATCATAAGCAGCGAAATTTTCTTTAGCATTGTAAAAATCATACATCGCATCTTCCAAACAGTTCATGATATGATTTTTAGCCAGATAATTAGACCTATTGTAATACGCTTTATCATTATCCGTCAAACCTTCAGTATTCATCAATTCATCAAAAAGAACCAGTATTGCGTCCAATTCATGATGTCTCAGATAAAACAACATCTTGGATTTCCATCTCTTGAAATCATTTTCGTTAAAACTTCTGTGGTATTTCTACGTCGTTCTTCCATTGTTACAAGGAATAATAATGTGTTAAGATTGTTGGAATCTTGCAACAATGAACAACACGTTAGATGTATCGAAAGTAACATATAAGGAACTGAATCAAAACAACTCTACTGCAACAACTTAACGAGGGTAGAATCACAAGTTCAACAAGTTTTCCTTAACACATTAGTTCGCGGGTATGCTCAAGATGAGCAATGCTAAACCCCAACGTGTGAAGATGTGTCCAGGGTAAGACTGCCCGATATAACTTGTGTTAGCACAAAGCAAGCTACCCACTCTTGAACTTAGCAACAGGTACTAGAAGTAAATAAACGAGCAAAGCGCAAAACAAAGCAAGAAGATGTGAAAAGAAGACATGATAGTAGTCGCTTTTGGATGCAAGTTGAAAACAGATTTTCAAGTTGTATTTATAGGAGAAATTACTTGCAAATCAAGTTAGGTTTAGGTTTTCTCTAATACCAGTTTTGTTTCTTGTAAAACAATTAAAACACGAAAAAAATGAATTTTCCCATAAATAAAACTCTAGAAGAAAATATTTTTGGAATTAATTCCCTAAAGAAAAATAAAACTTGCAAAAATAATTTCGAGTAGACATAGAACTTGGTGCATGGCATACGCGCATATGACATGGGTTGGGTCATGTATCGTTTGCCCAACCCGCTCCACCCTCATTTGTCAATATATCCATATGAATATGGTTATATAGTGGAGCTCATTCTCTAATATACCCAATGTGGGACTAAAGATATTCATTTGCTTAAAGAAATGAGTGAGAATCCATAGAACCCTTAGGTCCTAAGATCAAACCACACCAAAACCAAGAAACACTTAATTAAAACTCATTTTCTCCAACAGGTGATGTTGTAAATAATGGTAAAAGTAAAAGTGTTAATGGGGATATTGGTGATGTTCTAGTAGGTGGTAATGCAACACCCAATATTCCTGCACATCAGATTCTAGATTGGCAAGTAGCAGACAAGTGGGTTTTGTTTGCTAAGAAACCCCAACATGGAGAGTTTGTTACGAACGAGGGGCTTGTTCTTGTTGTTGATCGTCATGCAGTGTTTGTGGTATGAGATTGGATTTTGATTTGATTATCATTCGTGTAGCGATAACGAGTGATATTAGGAGGATTGCAGCTTTGCCAGTTTCTGCACAAGGTATAGATTATCCCTTTTGCTCGATCTATTGTGTCCCATGGTTTGGTGAATTGCAGCAAATATTTCAGCAGTAGTGGACGCAGGATATGGAGCCAGGAATCCTTAAGAGCAGCCAGCAGAGCCTGCAGCACCGGAGTAGTTGTAAACTGAATGGGCTAGTTGAACACATCTTCAGAATTGAACAGGGAGTGAACTTTGGTGTTAAAGTAGGTCCAATTGCTTAGTCTTCCTAGGATCTGTAAAGGATGGTTTCAACTGTAGTTTACATGGTTGGTATTGACGTGTGTCTTGGAGTTGGAATTAGGTGTTTGAATGACCCATTGTTTAGAGGTTTCTAGGGGAATTTTAATTAAATACCATGGGGGGTTAGGTGTGGATATGACTTTTATCTTGGATACACAGGTAATACCTGATAGGTTTCTGTGATAACTTCAGTTTGGGAAAATTGAGTTGTAATTGTAGTTGCAGTATTTCCCACACTACACCCCTCATTAGATTTAACATGAATAACTATTTGAAAGATGATTAACTTTGAACTTGATTGATTATTTTCTTGAAATGTTTACAAATACAATTAGAACAAAACCAAAGAAATTACAATTACTCTCTGTTTTCTCTCTCTTAATGACTTGCTTAACAATTCAAAAAAGATCTCTCTCTACAACAGACTTACTCGACCCTTTATATAGGGTATTACATAGTGGATGACAGCTAAGTTGTCCTTTATTTTCGGAATCGACTCGCGAATCCTCGCGAATGTGTAACTGCTTGTCCTCGCGACACTCCTAAATCTCGCCAAGTCTTCACACTTTCCTCATGTTCTGACTGTCATCATCTATTACGTTATTTATTTACCTCCATGCGACTCCTTCGCGACGCAGTCGTTTATTAATCTCGCGAAGTATTGGAGTTGCGATATTCTGATCCTACATCTTGCCTCTTTTTCCTTGAATATTGCTTGGAGAGCGATTTTTAAGGAAAAATTTGTTCTTGTGGTGATCTTTGACATTTGTTGATGAAGGAGCAGTGAAAGAATCTTGGACTTGAAAAGTACGTACTTGCCTCTATTCTTTTGCGAAGTTCGAAGCTTTGCGAAGTGAGCAAGAAGTACTATCTCTTGAAGTATGCGAAGCATGAAGTATTCATGAAATAGTATAAAAAATCTCTTCAATTTCCCACAGAAATCTACTTCAATTTGATTCCTTGAATTTAGGGATAACCGTTTATACGTGTCTAAAATTACTCTTTTTTTACCGGTATATTTAATGTTATCCGGTCACTCTTTTTTCTCTATTTAAAGGAAAATCTCCTGTGAAAAGCACTCTTTCTCTTCTTCTCTATCTTCCTCATCGTCTGCAATTATTTCCTGCTGTTCATCTTCATCACCTTCTTTTTACTGTCTTTCTGCTATTGTTTTCATGGCATCCAGGTTCGTTAATTTTATTGATTTTGACTATTCTCTTGATTGATCTTCCTTATTGAAATTACTTCATCTTGATTCTATTCTTCTTTTGATATTTCTTCCGCCATTTTTTGTTTTAGCAAGAATAAATCCAGTTCTAAGTATACCGTGGTGAACCCTAACATCCCTACGGGTTCGCAACCAAAATCCTCTTCATAAGCGGAAGTCTTTCGCTTCCAAAAAACAGCCTGCGAGTAGTAAGGTATTTTAGAAATATTTACTCCTTTAATAGCAATTTTGTTGCCTCTGTTTCTCAATTGATTTTTGTTGCCTCTGTTTCTCAATTGATTTATTATTCGCAGGATGATAAGAATGATGATAGATCTCCCAAAAGGTTTCGCCATAATAAACCTGATGTTCCTGCTGCTACTCCTACTGTTTCCTTTTCGGGATTCAAACTTTCTACTTTCCCTACAGTATCTTCGCAGGATAAATCAATCCACTGAATTTTACATGAATGAAATTCTTCGGGACGTGCCTCTCCCCACTTTTACTTTTGTCTTGCCCCCACCTATTGATCGGGTTTCTCCAAGCGGCGATCTTATAACCATGGGTGATTCAACTTTTCCTTCTTCCTCTACTATTTCTTCTTCCTCAAAATCTATCTCTCTTACCAAAGAAAATTTGGAAGGGATGGATATAGCTTTTAGAATTTTATCAGATACCATGAATGATGTTAAGAAAGCCTCAACTGATCCCACCAGATCTAGTGTTTACGAATCTTTGGGTAAATATTTTGGTTCCGATACGATATCACAAATATCCTTGGAACAAGAAATTAAGACTTTGAAGAATAGTCTTCATAATACTTTGCTGGACCGCGATAACCTTCGCAAGAAAAATGAAGAACTTAAAGGTATCTCTCCTCCCCACCCTTTTCTTTTTTTTTTTTTTTTTTTTTTTAAACTTGGTTCGCCTCTCAAGTTTTGCACCAGAAACGTAAGATGGAGATATATCAATTGGAATCTATTGTGGAAGAAACTCGAACGGAAAGAGATGCCTGGATGGAGCAATATAATCGTTTAGATAACCTCCATACATTTTCTATGGATCAAATAAATAATCTTTCTCAAGAAAACATCTGCTTAGTTCAAAATCAAGAATTATTAAGTAATGAAGTGTCGCGTCTCTCATATTCTTTGAATAAATCTAATTTGGAGTTGGAAACCTTATCAGATGAAAATGGAACTTTATCTCAAGAAAAGCGAGCTTTATTGGATAAGGTGGCGATATCCTCGCAACAACTTGATGCTTGTAAAAAAGCATTGAATGAGCAAGAACAGTCTATCTCGCCTCTTTTGAAAAATAAACTTGAAGATACTACCCTTTGAAAGAGATAAGCTTATTCAGAATAAAATAAATCTAAGTGTTAAAACAAACCAACTCAAGGATGATTATACCAAGTTAAAAGAATCCCATTCTTCCCTTGCGAAGCAAAATAAGTTATTGATTTCTAACGAAAAGAGTTTGCGTTCGCGGTTAAAAGGTCTTGTCGGTGATGGTTTTGATAATGCCATGGAAAACTTGGGGAATAATTGCTTGGCCCTTACTCAATATCTTATCTCGCGAAGGAAGGTAGTCATAAGATTTGACTGCCTTATCCATCATTTTCTAATTTTGTATACCACTTTCCATTTTATAATTTTAATGTCTTTCTTTACTCTTGCATAGTCTGAGAAAAATCTTCACTCTTCTCTATCTACTTTGGAAGCGGCGCATGCTAAGATTCGTAAGGAAAATGCAACTCTAGTTGCTTCCCTTGCCCAATCTCGCGGCCGAGCCAGAAGGAGATTTAACTACCTTAATCATCTTAAAGATATCCAGAGTAGAAATCAACAGAAGGAACTTCTTCGTCAATTTCATCCCAAAGCAGAAGTTTTTGTGAATGATATTTTACTTTCTAAATCCCTTGATCCTGTCTCTGTTGAACCTTTGGAAGTTGAAGATGATGAAGTACCCAACTCTCCTGATAATGATTATGATTATGAAAGATGCGAAGATCTCGCTAATAATGAAGTTATCAATAAGGAACCTTGCAAAAAAATCTCGATGAAAACCCTTCAAACTGGCGAGGTGAAAAACGACAAGATTGTTGAAGAATCTTTACCATCTCCTTCATAATTGAGAATATTGATATAGAGAATTAAACTTCTTTGTAACCTTGTTGAATTTTCCTTTTTGATTGCAAAAGATTAAGTCCTGTGTTGAATGAATCATTTAGTTTCTCTTTCCTTCTTATTATAAGAACTCATTTCGCCCCCTTATCAAGCAATTCCTTTATTTTCCATTAAGTCTTTTGTTGTAATCTCACAAGCATTGCCTCAGTCTCATTATTATTTATATGTTTCGCAAGCTTATCATTTAATTATTTTCTCAAGCTCGGAAGCTTAGCATGTAATCTTTCTTGCGATGAAAAGATCTCAATTACCTATATTCAAAATGTTTAAAGATCTTTCTTGAATGTTGCCATTGCGACAAGATCGCAGGACGTCTTTACATTTTCATGTAATGACCCATTGGTCTTGCCTTATCATTATTTGTGTGGTATTATTTTGCCTTCCTAAGTAAAGGTCTTATTTTGCCACCCCTCATTGCGACAAGATCGCGGGGCGTCTTTACATTTTCATGTAATGACCCATTGACCTTGTCTTATCATTTCTTAAGTATTTTTGCCTCTGCGAGGACATTATATTTGCGACAATATGACGGGTTTAAATGTTCTTGCGACCATAAAATCCCGTGACATTGTCGTCTTTGCGACGAAATCGCGGGACGTTCTTACACTTTCATGTAAAAACCCATTGATCTCGTCTTACCCTTGCGTTAGTATTATTGCCTCTGCGGGATCATTGCACAAATATGACAAGCCTAAATTCTCTTGCGAAAATAAAGCCTCATGACATTTGCGTCTTTTGACACTTATCAGCTCCCTAATGGAGGGTGCCGCCCTTATCTTCTCCTGGTTGCCCCTTCAAGGAGGCGTACATCGGCCATACAAGACTAGCTCCTCCCATCCGGTCTTAACGACAAGCGGTTGTTTTCGCAGCCTCTTATCCCTTATACCTATAGGGCTTATGGTTACGAGACGCACCCTAAGTGGAGTTTTCTTCGGGCCGAGTGCGGCATGTGCCAAGACTTGTCAAGAGTGGTAAGGAAGTTCCATGCTCCCCACACTCTTGACTCAACCGTGTACCTCGGCGCCTTGGTCATCGGCGACTCCTTGGAAGAGACCCTCGGGCGTCCAACCAGGGTATAACCTTATATATATAGTTGGAAATCCAAGGTATCCCCCCGGATAGGCTTTCATGGGCCCCAAATCTACATGACTCAGGTTCCAGGAGCGGTGTAACCTTTCCCCTGAGCCATGTCAAGAGATACCCCCTTATATGACGCACTTTAGGTCTTACATTTGCCTCTTGCGAAATATCATTCGCGAACTAAGGTGTACGCCATAAAGGTTCGTCCCATTCACTCACTCATTCATTTTTGTTAATTCATTCAAGCATTCATTACATTTTGCGAAGCTATCGCATAATCTTGCTTTATTTCCTTTGATCTCGCAATCTATCTGTCGCAAAAACATTACATCACAGGCTCATTCCATTTCTCCCATCTTCTATGGGTAATATTTCTTAAGATATAACCTATTCCATGGCCTATTTAGTTTTTGCCCTACATCTTTGCCTTCAGGATCCATCAATCTATATGCCCCTGTGCCAACTATCTCCTTGATAATATAAGGTCCATCCCATTTTCTTGCCAGCTTGCCACCATTTTCTCGGCTGATATATAGGTGTTTCTCGCATGCCAAGTCACCCTGGCTGAAATTCACGTATCTTGACACGCTTGTTATATTCTCTGGCCAATCTTCGCTGATAATTCTCCATATGTTGTAATGCTCTCTCTCTTTTCTCTTCTAATTCATCTAACTTGATTAAAATGTTACCCGCACTGAGATTTTTCTCCCAAGCTTCTTTCTTTGTAGTTGGAATCTTAACTTTTGTCGGGAGTACAGCTTCAACTCCATATGTTAAACAAAAAGGAGACATGCCTGTAGCTTCTCTTCTAGTTGTATTATAAGCCCATACCGCATTGGGTACTTGTTCGCACCATCCTTTATTGTATCCTTCTAACTTTTTCTTCAATATGTCTGCGATTGTTTTATTTGTCGCTTTTGCTTGACCATTAGCCTGCGGGTATAGAGGAGTTGATTTCCCACATCGTATCTGAAATGCATTAAGCAGTAATTCTATATTTTGTCCTTCAAACTGCTTCCCATTGTCAGATACCAACTGTCTTTGGAATCCCAAATCTGCATATAATGTTCTCAAATATGAAAGTAAAAACATCCTTATCGCGAATATGTTGTCCGCTTTCACCTCTGCCCATTTTGTGAAATAATCTGTAGCGACAATTAAATATCTTCTCTGTCCGTTCTGGTAAAAATGGTCCTACAATGTCTAAACTCCATTTTCCAAATGGCCGGACACTTGTTGAAGAACTTAACGGAGCTCTGGTGCATGTATTTTCTTCCCATGCCTTTGACAATCCTCGCAACGCCTTGACACTTGTTTTGCGTCCTCATGCATATATGGCCAATAATAACCACTGCATTTTTGCTTTATGTGCTAAAGATCTTCCTCCGCTATGATTACCAGCATCCCCACTATGCAACATCTTCAATATGATTTCCCCTTCCTTTCTTGTTAAGCATCTAAGTGAAGGCCCGTTAAAAGATCGTCGGTATAGCACTCCATCTCTTAACTCATAATTTGTTGCACGGCTTTTTAATTTGTGTGTCTCCAATCTATTTACGGTGTCTCTCCTGTCATCAAATATGCATGAAGCTCTGCTCTCCAATCTTCTTCGCAAAATGTTTGTGCTCCATCCTCTACTACCATTACATCAGTTTCTTGTTCTTCTTCTTTGTCAATTGACGGCATCAAAAGTGTTTGTATTTTAATATTTCTCGCGATCGGATCTGTCATCATACTTGATATAAAGGCAAAAGCGTCTGCGAGCCTATTATTTCTCCTTGATATATGTCTCCACTTTATTCTTGGTATCTGCATCGACAACTCGTCAACAAGTTTCTTATATTTTTGCAAAGACAATTCGTTTATGGCATATTCTTCTTTTATCTGGCGAATTGCCAATTGTGAATCACTTGTAATTCTCACATTCTCCAGTTTCATTTCTATTGCAAATCGCAAAGCATGTACTATAGCTTCATATTCTGTTTCATTATTTGTTGATGCAAATTCCAATCTGAAAGAAAGGGCTATTTTATTGCCCTCTGGCGAAATCACAACAATTCCAATTCTATTTCCTTCTCCATTCGATGACCCATCTACCAATATTTCCCATCTATTCGGTTCTGTTAACAAATCTTTTGGATCTCCATGTTCTTCTTCCACATCCATCATCTCTTCCACTGATTCATCCTCTTCCAAAGGAAATTCTGCTAGAAAATCTGCGACAACCTGTGATTTTGGCGAAGATAATATTTCATATTTGAGTTTGCAATGACTTATTTGAGCATTCCATCTCTCAACTCTTCCCGACCTTTTCGAATTCTTCATTACTGATTCTATTGGTATTTTCGTCACTACCTTGACAATATGCGCTTGGAAATATATACGGAGCTTAAATGTTGCGTAAACTAATGCCAAGATTAACTTTTCAATTTTTGAGTAATTCCTTTCTGCAGCATTGAAAGTTTTGCTGATGTAATAAATTGGTTTTTCTACTCCTGCGTCCACTCGCAATAATACTGCACTTAAGGCATGCGAGGTTGTCGCAAGATAGATTAACAATTCTTCTCCTTCTTCCGCTTTTTGCAAAATTGATATATCCATTAAATGTTCCTTTATTCCTTGCAAGGCTTTCTCGCACTCATCTGTCCATTTAAACTTTGATCCCTTTCTAAGGATATTGAAGAAGTGCTTGCATTTATCAGATGACCGCGAGATGAACCTCCCTAGCGAAGCTAACAACCCATTTAACTTCTGAACATCTTTTACTGTCGCCGGTGTTGGCATATCGCGAATCGCTTGTACCTTTTAAGGTCAACTTGAATTCCTTCTTTAGATACAATATACCCTAAAAATTTTCCGGATGTGACTCCAAAGGTACATTTTTAGGTTTACTTTGATATTAAATTGCCTCATTTGTTCAAAAATTTCTTTCAAATCTGTCGTGGTCTTTTGCTTTTTTGCTTTTTATCAACATATCATCTACATATACCTCTAATGTTTTGTGTATCCATCTCGCGAACACCTTTTCCACCATCCTTTGGTATGTCGCACCGGCATTTCGCAAACCAAATGGCATTTTTGTATAACAATACAATCCTCTTGGAGCAAAGAAAGCAGTATGTTCTTGATCTTCTTCGGCGAGAGGAATCTGATTGTAACCTTTATATCCATCAAGAGATGATATTCTTTCATTTCCTGCCGCTGCCTCAACCAATTGCGGAATGTCTGGTAATGGGAAACTATCCTTAGGACAAGCTTTGTTTAGATCAGTAAAGTCTATACAAATTCTTATCCCTTTTTTCTTCTTTGGGACTATAACCATATTTGCTATCCATTCGGGATATTTTGCTGTCTAATGATTCCTGCGTCTAACATTTTACTGTAGCTCTTCTTCTATTTGAGGATGATAAGTCATTGCGATTTTTCTAATTCTTTGTTTAAATGGTCTTACATTCTTGTCAATTTCCAATTTATGGCAAGCCACAGATGGATCTATACCAGGCATTTCATCCATATCCCACGCAAAAATATCTTTGTAATCTCGCAACAAATCAATAGTTCTTCTTTCTTCATCCGCTTCCATTTTAGTCCCAATTTTTAAAATTTTGGGTTCCTCCTCGGTTCCAACATTCACGTCTTTTGTTTGTTCCGCTGCGATATAACTAGATTTACTGTTCTCCCATAGGAGTTGGTCCTTTCAGCGAGTTCACCCCCTTTTTCCATAACTTTACTAGGTATTCCTTTCCCTTCTTTTGCTTTTATCATGTAAATTCTAAATTCTTCTTCTTTTTTTTTAGCTTGCTCTTACCATCTTCCTGCGATCTTTTCGCTTCTTCCCTCGCTCTTCATAATGCTTTACTTGATTTGATGATATATTCTTCCTTTATCAACATCTCCTCTGATTTCGCCAATTCCGCTTGGCATAGGAAATTTGATACACCGATGAAGTGTTGATGCTACTTTTGCTTAATTGCATGTACCCAAGGTCTCCCCAACGGTATGTGGTATGGCGATTCCATATCCACTACACTTAATGTTACACTGTGTTTCAATTTCTCCAAGTAAAATTCGTAATTTTATCTCTCCTTTAGGTATTGTTATGGATTTTCCAAAACCATGGATATAATACATTGGGGAACTCATTTCTTCATCTTTATACCCTAATTTTTTGTAGGTATGGTAAAACATAATACTCACCGGACTTCTGTATCCACGAGTTCTATTTATTGCCCATTCTTCCACTTTGCTTCTATCGATTCTTCTTTGTTTTTGCTTGCATTTATCGTGATCACTAGTGGGGATGTATGATTCAAACCTTCTTTAGGTATCTCTGCTGCTGTAAATGTTATTTTCTGCTTTTCCCACTCTTTTAGAGACGATGTCTTTTCTTCATCTATAATTTTCCTTCCTTCCAAATCTCGTTTATGTATTCTTCCTCTGATACTTTCGTGAAACTCATTAATCATTTCCTTTGTAATCGAACCGTACTCCATGTCTTCATTATATTCCTCTATCTCATTTGATCTGTTCTTTTCCTTTCTCATTTTCTTGATTCAAATGATCTCAACTGTAATCTTCTATCTTTAATCTTCCAGTCCCTGTTTCTAGCGCATATGTAGTTGCAGGATTTCCCACACTACACCCCTCATTAGATTTAACATGAATAACTATTTGAAAGATGATTAACTTTGAACTTGATTGATTATTTTCTTGAAATGTTTACAAATACAATTAGAACAAAACCAAAGCAATTACAATTACTCTCTGTTTTCTCTCTCTTAATGACTTGCTTAACAATTCAAAAAAGATCTCTCTCTACAACAGACTTACTCGACCCTTTATATAGGGTATTACATAGTGGATGACAGCTAAGTTGTCCTTTATTTTCGGAATCGACTCGCGAATCCTCGCGAATGTGTAACTGCTTGTCCTCGCGACACTCCTAAATCTCGCCAAGTCTTCACACTTTCCTCATGTTCTGACTGTCATCATCTATTACGTCATTTATTTACCTCCATGCGACTCCTTCGCGACGCAGTCGTTTATTAATCTCGCGAAGTATTGGAGTTGCGATATTCTGATCCTACAATAATTACTCATAGGATTTAAGACCATAGAGAAGGTTTTTCCATATAACTTAGAAATCTGACAAATATACAACTGTATGTCTCTAGTATGACTTTATTGGGTTTATGTATGTTGCTGCTAGCTGCTTCAGTGATTTGAGGTTGTAGGTTAGAGATCTTAGTGAAATGACGTTGTAAAATTGTGATTTTAGAGGTTCTAGTAACTTCAGTGAGATTAGAAACAACCATGTGAGTATTGAGACTTGAATTTCATGATTGAACGGGATTCATGAAGATCCGACTAAGAATCCGACAGAATCCGACGAAATACGGTCGGTGAAAGCCAAATGGTGAAAGTACGGAAGGAATTTCGGGCATAACAGAAGAGAGGAAGAGCTCACCGTTTCTTCTCCGATTTTATCTCATGACAAAGTCAGATAGCACTGAGATTATGTTGTATCATAAATGTGCTGGCACGTTACACTTTAATCTCTGATATTCCGTCGATATTCCCGATGATTGATTCCTAATTATTCTGTAATTTTTTTTATATAAGCAACAGACAAAGTATTACAATTAGGTAACTTATGGTCCTTACATGAAGAAGGCAGGAGCCGAATAGGGGGTACAGACCAAGCCATATGACTAACATTTGTTTTAGCCCATTGAGATAAAAGAGATGAAAGAGATAAACTTAAAAAAGGGATAAGAATTTGTATAGAATCATGATTTATCAAATTGTTTTACTCTAAGATTTACATCAGGACTAGTATTGATTTTTGGTGTGGCAGTTCCTTTTCCAGGGATCCAATTGTCACACCAAGGATCAATAAAGTTTCTTTCCCCTACCACTGGTAGGCCTGGTAATGAGTTTATATTAATGCCTACGAGTGATAACCGCAAGTGCACGGTGTCTACAATGTAGACAGTGGCAAATACGGGTCGATCCACAGAGACTTGTGGTGCTTAAGATGATCTAATGGCTTCCTAAACTGAATTCAGGTGATATTGTAACAACAGGGGGTGTTTTAGTGTGTCGAAGCGACTGAGATTGTTGTTGTAACAGTGAACTAAGGCAAAGAAGTAAACTGTAAAGCACAAGGGTGGTTGATTCCACCACCTGACCTCATGCTCAGGCAAATTTAGCTTAATTTCTATTCTTGTGCCTTCACTTGAAGGTCTAAGGTAGATTTTCACTAACTAAATCCACTAATTCCCCCTAGTATGAGCCTGTCTTCTTCTTACGTACAGCTCATCACGAGGTCATAAGCTTCATTATTCACTTACTAATCCTAACATTGTATAAAACAAAGAAGAATTAAATCAACTAAACATGCTTCACATAAAAATCAGGGGTTTCATCAAACACCCTGGTAATTCAAATTAAAGCATTACAAAGACAAATAAAACACAATTTAACACTAAGTGGTGCTCTGGCTAGCCCAGGCATGAGTTTCTACACACCCACAGTTCTTCTATTTATACATGCAAACATACCCCAAAACCCTAGTTCTTTAAAAATTGAAATTAATTGAAAATCTCTCACCCATACTCTCTGAATCATCCCTTCTCTGCTTGTGCGGCTCTGCTTTGGTTGTTGTGGAAAAACCCTAGTTCTAGTCATCTCTGATTTAGCTTCTAGGGTTATGATAGAAGCTAAGAAAGAGATGTCTAGGTCTAGAGAGGGAGAAGGTGGTGCGGCTGCTGTTGATGGTGTCAGGGTGAGGAGATGAGGATGGTGATGGGGATGGTGCGTCTGTCAGAGATGGAGAGATGGTGGCGGAGGTGGCTCTGCAACTGGTGGTTTGGTCGGGTGAAGGAGGTATGGGATTTGCAGAGGTATGGGGTAAGAAGAAAGAGAAGAAAGAGAAGAAGAAGAGAGGAAATGAGTTCTCTCGATAGGGTATAGGGTTAGGTAGTTTTGTTGTGAAGCAGGGACAACGAGAGTTGAAGTGAGGGGTGCAGCGAGCGTAGGATCTAGGGGGTAATATCTGGACGGCTCAGGGAGACTCGGAGTAAACTGGTGTTGAGCGGGAGCATCAAACGTTGATGTGCAAGGCTGAGCGACCATCGGATGCAGGGTAGATCAAATCTAACGGCCTTGATGAGACGGACTCGGATCCGGGTCACGGGTCGGAGATGGATAGCTTGGGCCCATATCTTGTAAGCTGGGTTGCTTCTTGTTGGGTTGCAACTGATGCGCACGCGGGCTTTGGCTATCTGCTCCATAGATGCTCGTCTCCAATTCTTTGCTCTTTTGGCTCCTCAATTTCTCCGAGCTTTATTTATTACCTAAAAACACAAAATTAATTAATACAAATATTTATTCTTGAAAACAAAGAAAATACGAATCTGGGATAATATCTGATTTCTAAGCGCAAAAGATGAGTAAAATGCCAATAAAAAGGTGTATAAATATGCACTATTTGGCACTCATCAAATACCCCCAAACCTGAATTTTACTTGTCCTCAAGTGAAACAGAAATTAAGAAATCCTAACTATACCCCTGTCGCAGGTCTCTCGAATGCATTTAGCGTATGCACTAAGCCTTTAAACCCCTAGGTGTCCCTAGTGGACGAGTTGTAGTCTCGTGAGGGTTTACCAGTGTACCCACAAAACCTTCTCCAACTTCGAGTGTAAAAGAGTCTCAAGCATCCAAGGAGCTATGAGGATATAGAGTTTCGCATGCTAGTAATGTGTTAGAACTACCAAAGAACGCATTCTCATCCTTAAGAGTTGAGCGAGAAGTAACCATACCATATGAAAGAATTCGGATTCGATTGTGATCATAAGTCTCAACTTCTGCCTCACCATTAGGGTTTTATGATAATTGCACTCAAAAAGATCGCTTTTTAGTCTCTCATGTGTGCAGGCAGGAATAAAGAGAGAAATCCTGCACACGTTGTAGGTAAGAAGGATAACTTTCCGAAATAAAATCTGGAGACTCCACAGAGGTGTGGACAAAAAGAATCTTTTTCTGATGATCTCTAAGAAAGGAAATCAACCATTAGCAAGGGTGGGAGTACTCACTTACCTTCTCACCCGATCGGCAATTAATATCACTCTCTCATAAGAAACCATAGAAACGTCTTCAATATTCGGTCTTCGGTCTTCAACTATTGATGACGAACTTCTGAACTTTACAAAAACTTGACAATTTTTTTTTTTTTTTTTTTTTAACATACATGACATGAAAATAACAATAAAACTCAATTTTTCACAAACTTCATTAATTCTCATCTTATTTTCTTTTGTTGTACGTAACCTTGGACTATATCAATTTTTCTTTCAATATTCTGATGATGCTCCGTTTGCTGACGATGATGTGTTTCTATGGGTCTGTTGATTGAGAGAGAGAGTGATGCTAACTGTAAATCGATATTTAGAAGGAGTTTTCATCTTTAGACGTCACCCTCATGATTGACAAAAACTAGCACTCAAGAGATCAAAAGTAGTCTTTGAAATTGGTGCGAAGTTGGGTAGCTCACCATTCCTACCCGGAATTGACGTACGGTGACACACACTCTAACACTTTTCTAGAAAGTTGCAAAAAATTGAAGGTTGGTGCCTCACTTGATGTAAAATGGGTAGTCTCCACTATGGGTGATCACAATTCTACTACCAAATATCTAAACAACACCTAATTAAGCCCTCCCAGGTATGGTTAAATCCAACTTTAACGCTCTAATCAACTAAGAAACCCGATTGTGTTCTCCAGTACTTCCAATTTCTGTTATTTCGGTCAGAATTTCTATGTAAACATAGCTAGAAGCATGCTAGTGACTCTAAAATCTCTAAAAGTTGGAGGTTTTTATTTACAAAAAGAGTTTTTTTTTTTTTTGTTTTTTTTTTTTAAATGAAGTAAAACAACAAGACTAAAAACTCTAAATGCAAAATGCAAAATGCAAAAGCACCCCCAAACCTAAATCAAACATTGTCCTCAATGTGTCGACAGATACAAAAAATTTAAACAGTCACATACCATGAGAACTATGCTGAAAAGAGAAAAGGGAAGAGATTACCGGATGTCGGCGGGAGCAAGGTTAGAGCTTCATTAGTCAAGGCTAGAATCCAACATTCTCAGTGGAGATCATATCGGATTAGCACAATATATGTACAAGAAGACTCAACCGATTCAAGAAAGAAAAATTTAACAAGTCCTACTGGATTATATACAATGAAAATTCACCATACACTAACAATCTAAAGAGTTGAGGATCAACCCAATAGAAAATATGTACAAACATCAACAGTCTTACACAAATATAATATGAGAGTGCAAGTAAGACTGTGTATGTGAATGAGTTTCCCCCAAACCTAAACTTGTGAACGGGTGTGTTTGGGAGCACAAAATCTTGCAATTTTAACGGTACATCATGCAAAAGGTCTAACTCAAAATGAGTTTTGCTAAGAACAGGCGGAACATACACATTCCAACTGTGGTTCCCTAAAGGTGTTATACTTTGATGCAAAGTAGTCCAAGAGGACTTGGGAAGCACAAAGTTCTAGGCCTAAGTTAGGCATTTTCAGAAAAGTTGGTTTTGCAATTTTGTTACAAACTACACCTAGGTTTGGTGGAGGAGTTTCAATTTGTGACTCAGGAGAGAGATTAGGTACATCTAAGTTATTTTCATGTATAAAATCATTTGCACCATCACACACTTTCCTAAAGTCAGACACATGTAAATCATGCTCACCAGCATATAACAATTTATCAATCACCATGTCATAATCATCAGAGCAGGCAACATATTGTGACATGGGCAGGGAATCAGACACAACAATAATATCATGATCCAAAAGAACATTAGTGTCAACAGAAGATTCATCTTTTCCTAAGTCACAAACAAGTTGTGTAGCATGCTCACATTCACTGAAGAATTTTACAAACCCAAGCTCAGAATTAACATCACATATATGAATGTTAGAAGAAGTATCATTCATAAGGTTCACAGAAGAGACGGTTAACGTCTCTGAACCAAAAGATTCCATCATATTTTCTGCATGCACATGCTCTTCTAACATATCATATTCATCATCATCATCATCATAACAAAAATGCATTTCCCTATTAGCATTTCTAGTATACTCATTTACCTCTAGATTAGGTTCATATTCAATGTTAGTTGCATGAGTAGGAATAGAAACACTATTTTCAAGATTTACTTTATTAGGGACAATAATCATCCTATCATGAACTGCCTTCCATTCTTCCTTTTCTAAATGAATAAGGTTCATCTTTAAGAACATGTGACATTGTTCAATGGAGGGAGAGTCTTCAATAGTGGGTATGCATGTTTCATATGAATAATCATTAAATGGTTGTGCACATGGTTCACTAGAGAAGGGATGATTATGCATTGCATTCAATTCAAGCCTAGCATTTTGCTCCATGAGCGTTTCCATTAGTGATTGTAAACAAGGAGTCGGGGGAGTATAAAATTGTTCATCTCCCCACTGTGGTGACTGATACATGTGCTCATGATGGTTAGGGTATGAGTACTCAAGGTCAGGGCCCTGAGAAGGCTCATAATATGCCCTAAAATCATTATGGTTTGTGGGGGTTTCATATGGTGAAGCATGCCCGTAAGCAAGCTCTCTTATGGATTTGTTTGTATCCCCTGATGCAGACCAAAATCCTGACATGGTCTAGCAAATCAAATTGAACTCAAAGCCCAGTTGTAGTGGGCTCAGTTTGGTTTTTATTGGGTTTCATTTGGTTTATGTGGGAATTGGTTTATTGGGTTTTGGTTTGGTTTATTGGGATTAGTTGTTTACAGCCCAAAGTGTTTGCAAAGCCTAATGGGTGTGGGCTGAAAGTTTTGTGCACAGCCTAGCAGTGTGGCTTATGTGGGCTGAAGGTTGTTGCACAGCCTAGTTTAGGTTAAACAGCCCAACAGTGTGGGTTCTAGCCCAGATGATGTGGGCTCAGATGTGTGTACAGCCCAGCAGTATGGCTTATGTGGGCTGAAAGTCCAGAATGCTAAGCCTAGTAAGTGGGCTTCAGCTTATGCAGCCCAGCTGCTCAGTTTGGTTCATTATGGGCTGGCTTGGGTACAGAGCCCAGTTGTTGTGGGAAGATTTGGTTTTTGTGGGCTTAGTTTGGTTGCAGCCCAGGTGCACAGGCTTATGTGGGCTTCAGATTTGCAGAGATTAGCAAAGCTTAGTGCTTGCATCTTAGCACATCCTAGTGCTTGCAAAGCACAATGCACCCTGTGCTATCAACACAGCATAGCTTAGTTGTGCCCACAAAGCAAAAGCAGACTCTCGAAAAAATAAAGACGACCTAAGAACAACAACTCACAAAAAAGTGACACCCAATTGCTCAAACTTGAACACAGCACAAGAAATTTATGCACAGCACATGACAGTTTGGTACACAGGAAAGTAAAAACAGCAATGCAAGGTCTAGCACAAAATTGAACATGCAGAAGGGTACAGGGCAGAGCTCATCAAATTCATGCAATAAAAGTACTCGGTGGCGGTCTGTGGTAAGTGAATATGATTCACGGGGCATCAACAAATTAGCACCATTTCGGGGTTTAGCGGGGCTCAAGCATGCGATCGGGGTTATGCTCATTTATGCTTAGAGTTGTTGTGCACGGGGCTTGCAGGTGCAACAACTTAGACCGGAAAGAAACACAAGTGATGTCTTTGTGTTGTGTATTTGAAAACCAAGCTAAATACGATGCAACTCAAATTCTGCTACTTAACATTCATTCAATCACCACAGGAGCACACATCTTGCAGAAGCTATTGCTATCAATTTCCAAAGATCAGGTACACAAGAGCGTAAATACTACCAAGGTATATAAAAACTTTACAGCATGCTCAGGTTAATCAGCAGACAAGCCAAGCTTGCACTTTACACACACCACAGTTGCAAAAGTTAAAGCTAACACGAGTTGATGTCAAGCTGGGTCGAGTTGACTTCGATTCTCAAAGTTCAAGCTCACAAGTATACATAAATTAGCATGGCGAGATGGCTCTCAAGCTCGGGGTATCAACAAGTCACAATGTCGGCGAGTCCAGTATGTTTTCAAAAATTTCAGAGCATAAAGTTCACATATGACCTAGCCTTTACAAGTGGAACTGGTAGCAAGTGAAGATAGATGAGCCTCGGCGGATGCAAATATGTACAAGGAAAGCAAACTATATGCAGGGTTATACCAGATATGCAATGAGAGGCTAATGATATGCTAAGTTACAGATGTAAGGCAAATAAAATTAACAAAGCTAAGTTACCGTAGAACAGATGCAATACAAGATTGAAATACTAGTTACAGATGCAATACTAGTTACAGATGCAATACAAGTTAACAAAGTTATACTAATCAAAGATTGATAGCACAATGTAAAATGGATATGTACAGGGTGAGAATGAAAAACAATGAAGCGAGCCAATGAACAGGGCACGCGCAAGTCCCCCAGCGGCGCCAAAAACTTGGTAGGCCGAGAATGGGGTTATTTTAGCCTACGAATTATACCGCAAGTGCACGGTGTCTTGGTTGTAGTACTGAGCAAGTGCGAGTCGAACCACAGAGACTTGTGGTGCTCTGAATGATCTAAAGGCTTACTTCTACTGAATTTCAGGTGGTAATGTGTAACACGGGGTTTTGTTGTCGATGCGACTAAGGTTGAAGATGTGATTCTAAACTAAGGACGAGAAATAAAATGTAACAAATTGGAAGCATCAGGGTGATGAATCCATCCCTAATCTCATGCCCAGACTATATATTTTGAGCTATGTTCTTGTGCCTTCTCATGAAGGTCTACATTGGATGTTCATTAACCAATTTTAGCTAATTATCCCCTAGTATGAACTATCTTCTTACAGTATAGCTCATCACAGGCTAACAAGGTTCATCAGCTAACTAGTAATCCTAATCATCTTATACTCAGCAAAAACACAACTGAAAATAGACATGCTTGACAATAGAAACAGGGGTTTCATCAAACACCCTGATTAACTAAATTAGAACATTGAAATAACAATTACACTACAAATTAACCCTAAGTGAAGCACTGGCTAGTCCAGGCATAAACCCTAAAACAACTTCCTCATCTTCTATTTATACATGAAAACATTCCAAACCCTAATCATCAAATTCGAAATTAAATACAAAAATAAATCAAACCCAATCTTCAAACGTCTCTGAATCGCTTGTCGGCTCTGTCCTCCGTCTCGATTGATGTTTTCTCCCTCTGCTCGAGAAACCCTAACCCTAGTTTTCTCTATCTCGATCTTAGCTCCTAGAGAAGAAGCTATGAACTAGGTAGAGAGACGTTAGGGGATGGTGGTTGTGGCTAGTGTCAGGAGGTGATGGAGGAGATGGTGTTGCAGATCTTGGTCGGGGAAGGAAGGTGGAGCTCTGCAAACTGTCGGGGAGGAGAAAGAGAAAGTGAAATGGAAAAATGGGTGTTTGGTCGAGGGGATAAGGGTTTGATAAATTCGGTGTTGAGCGGAGTGCGGCGAGAGACGATGCGAAGGGAGTGGCAGCCGTAGGATGAGGAGTAGATGATACGAACGGCTCGGAAAGGACGGGCTGTTTTGGTGTTGACGGATGCATCAAGGGACGATGAGCAAGAAGGAGCGGCCGTAGGATGTAGCTGGCGAGATCTCAACGGCTCGAGTGAGCGGGCTCGGATCGGGTCATGGGTAGCTCTAGCCCAAGTCTTCCTTGTTAGGTTGCAGGCGGGTTGCGCGGCTTTAGCTATCTGCTCCATAGATGTTTGACTCAATTCTTCGCTCTTTAGCTCCTCGGTTTCTCCGGACTTTATTTATTACCTAAAAACACAAAATTAATTAATACAAATATTTATTCTTGAAAACAAAGAAAACACAGAATTTGGGATAATATCTGATTTCTAAGCACAAAAGATGAGTAAAATGCCAATGAAAAGGTGTATAAATATGCACTATTTGGCACTCATCAACGGCCTTGATGAGACGGACTCGGGTCACGGGTCGGAGATGGATAGCTTGGGCCCATATCTTGTAAGCTGGGTTGCTTCTTGTTGGGTTGCAACTGATGCGCGCGCGGGCTTTGGCTATCTGCTCCATAGATGCTCGTCTCCAATTCTTTGCTCTTTTGGCTCCTCAATTTCTCCGAGCTTTATTTATTACCTAAAAACACAAAATTAATTAATACAAATATTTATTCTTGAAAACAAAGAAAATACAGAATCTGGGATAATATCTGATTTCTAAGCGCAAAAGATGAGTAAAATGCCAATAAAAAGGTGTATAAATATGCACTATTTGGCACTCATCAACCACCCATGAGATAAAAGGTTTAATCTTACTCATGGTACGGTGGAGGCACTTCCAAGCCCAATAGGCTTTTACAGGGAACTTAAAATTGAGCACATCCACACTAGGATAATATTTTGCTTTCAACACCTGCGCAAGGAGGGAGTTTGTGTTTTCTACCAGTCTCCAAACACTTCTTGCCATCATGGCCAAGTTATTGGTCTCACTGGTTCTAAACCCAAGCCCCCTTCCTCTTTTGACTTACAAATGTTCTCCAAGGCAATCAGATGTAGTTTACTCTTTTTAGATTTGGGGTTTTCACCCCACCAATACCTATTCAAATGAGAGTCAATTGTATGGCATATACTCTTGGGAATTAAGAACATTGCCATTTGATAAAGAGACATGGCTTGGCCCACATGCTTAGCCAAAGTGGTCTTTCCTGCTTGAGACAGAAATTGGACAAGCCATCCATTAATTCTCTTCTCAACAGCATTCAGAAGCGGTAAATGAGTCTTAGTTTTGAACCTTAAAATAGTAATTGGGGCACCCAAATACTTCTCCCCAAGGCTAAGATTAGAGATATTAAGAATTTTTGCGAGGATTCTTTTATGTATTGGATGGACCTTACTGCTAAAAAAACAATCTAGACTTTTCAAAATTTATTTGTTGACCACTTGCATTGCAATATTTATGTAGGTTGTCTTTTATAGAATGAAACTCAGGGATGGTGAGTATAGTGAACAACAAGCTATCGTCTGCAAAAAAAACAAGTGTTTGATTGGGGGAGCAGAACTAGCACATTTGATTCCATTTACCAGTTTTGAATCTTCTAAGTGTTTAATGTAGGATGACAACGCCTCTGTGTAAATGATATAAAGATAGGGGAACATGGAGTCCACTTGTCTTAGGCTGAGTGTAGTGGAGAGATAATAGGTAATGACAATGACAGATTTCCGTGGTTAAAGCCTCGAAAATCTGCAAGCCCCTTTCTCTCTGCTCGAAAGTAGGTAAGGTGAGAGGGGATTTCAAAATAGGCGAAGAAGCAATCCTCGCCCATATCCTAATTCCCTTCCTCACTACCAGACTAAGACCTTATCCTACGTGACGTGGCGTGACTGTACAAATACCCCCTTACCTCCTCTACTAGACTCATCATGAGCCCTCTTCCAGGCCGGAATGAATGAGGCAAAAAGAGCAACAACTAGCGGGGTGATACCAATTCAGCGATCCGACGGTCAGGATCATCCCAAGCAATACTGGTATCCCTTTATAAATCTTGCAACTTTTCATGTGTATTGTGTCAAAAAATACAAAAAACAACTTTCATGTGCTTGGCCACAAAAAATGACGATAGTTTTCGAGGCTGAGCCGGACCATGATAGATGTCGGTAAGTCATTGGAATGATACAGGTGTCGTGAAGAAACGGGAGGACTAGAAATAAAGAAAGATGAGATAGAAACAAGGACAGAGTGACAGACCACCTCTATCCTGTTAACAGTACAATGTTCTTTTAAACCGTCCCGCGTGTCCCAACCACATACTGATTCGTGGCCTTTCCTTTTCTCTTTTCCTGAGAATTTTCTAAATGACTTGAATGCTGGTAACACAGACTTCATCAAGTGTGAATAGAAGAAACTGATCAGAAGAAGAGAAAAAAGAAAGGCTGATAATTGTTGGTAAATCTTTTCGTATAAGCATAATAAAAGTGTTGGCATAAAAGAGTGGATAATCACAAGAAAACTGAGTCGTCTCTTGGGGAGTAATTAAGGAAATGGAGCAAAGTTGTGGTGAGAAGAAGAAATGTTGTGGTGGACAGGTACTAGATGGATCAGATATAATGGAATTGGTTGGGAATGATAAAGTGTTTAGTAGTTATGTAGATCATAAATTTGATGAACTTGATATAGATAAAGATGGTAAACTCTCAGTTAAAGAATTACAACCTGCTGTAGTTGATCTTGGTGCTGCTCTTGGTCTTCCTGCTCATGGTTCTTCCCCTGATGCTGACCATATCTACTCTGAGGTTTGCTGTTTAATTTTAATGACAATTTATTTAGTTGCTAAAACCATTGGAAATTCTTTTTGGATTTTATATGCACTTTCTGATATTAATATGATTAAATACTAGTAATTGAAAAAGAATAAATAACCCTCTAAAAATCTATTTTTAATGAATTTTAGTTGAAGAAAAAATAATCTAGCTTATACTTTCTTGATTTATTTGCTTGTAACACTATTTAGTAGTTGTATGAACTATGAAGAAGCAGTGTTAGGAAACTCTTTTAGCACTTCTAGTTGTTCTTCTAGTCTAGAAATGCAACATTGACCACCCTTTCCGGATTTACTGGTGCCTAGGATGCAAATAAAATACTTGTATGGCTTCCTACAGAATTAAGGTGTTTTTCCTTGTACTGCAAATTTTCTCACAAACCAAACTGAGCCATAGTGACTTTCTGTTGTTTACTTTACAGTACTAATACTAATAAAGCTATGTAAACCAAACCAAGTGGCATGATGTTATCATTGATGTTTGCAGGTGTTGAACGAGTTTACACATGGAAAACAAGAGAAAGTGAGCAAAACTGAATTTAAAGAAGTTCTGTCAGACATTTTACTAGGCATGGCTGCCGGTTTGAAGCGGGACCCAATTGTGATTCTCAGGATGGATGGTGAAGATCTGAATGAATTCATCACAAACCCATCCTCAGAACCAGAGATCATTGCTATCTTTTCACAGGTAGGTTCTGCTGATGGAACAAATATACCAACCATGCGCGCTGTAATCACAAAAGCCCTGCAACAACTTACAGTCGATCATGGCATGCCCCCTTCATCAGATTCGTGGGTAAGTGAGCAACTTTAATATACTCTGATATTTCAAGTTATTTGATTGACATTTTCCAAGTTAATTTTAATCACAATTTTGGCTCAGGTTATGAGTAATGTTGTTGAACCCGCACTGCAAGCTTGTAAGAACACTTATCAGGGAAACTCTGTATCTCAAGAGGCCTTCTTAGAAGAATTCAAGAAGGTAATAGAAAGAGTGGTTCAGCATCTAAAGGAGCAACCAGTTATTGTTGCTCACAGTGAACACACATTTGATGGAAGTGGCATCAAGAGACTATTATCCAACAAATTTGAACTAGAAAAGGTTTCCACTCCTGTTTCAACTTTGTTCTCACTAAAAACTTTGAATTAATTCTGTAAGCTAATCCAAGTGTTTTGAGACTTTTTGCAGACACTGAATGCGGCACTAAGAGACTTACCAAGAGATCGCAGTGGGAAACTGTCCAAAGAGTATCTGCGTGTAGCTCTGGATTCGCTGGCCCCATCAGCTAGTTTGCCTCCCTATGGAGCCGTCAATCAGGTAAATAACTAACCTTGTCTCAGTATGCATCTATGGTTCAACAAATCTTCATACCAATTACTAGCTGCATTCACTCCTGACAGTCTTATTCAAAATTGGTGTATGCAGATGGATAACATAGTGAATGAGGTGGTCAAGATGGTCGGTGCAGATGATGGGAAAATTGTGCCAGAAGAAGAGTTCAAGAAGCTCATGCTGGAGATTGTTGGAAGTATTATGTTGCAATTAGAAGGAAACACAATCTCAGTTTCTTCGAATTCAGTAGTTCACGAGCCCCTAGCTACAGCATCAACACTTTTCCCTCAACAATCACTGGCGTAATAAAGCTGAGTTAGTAGTATTAGTAGTAATTAAAATAAGTTAAGCCTGCATTATATAGAAGGGCGTAAGAGCCCATGGTTCAGATAAGTGTCAATAGTATGACCAGTTGACCACAAATTAGTGCGCCAGTCTGCTGCAGCTATGTCGTGTTTGTGTCTTGTGTAACTGTTTATATTTTATGAGAAAGTTAATAATCACAATCATTAACTGAAGGAGTTCTTTCATTCTTCTTAGCAAAAGAAACAGTCACATAGATTAAGAACAAGAAATCAATTATTGCATAATGCCATTCCATATATAATAGAAAATGGAATGGATTTTGAGGATTATTTTCACATAAAACGCTAGTTTACACCAATAAATAAACAATTTTCTCGCAGTTTATCGCTCCCCTCATGATACAATTTTGGCCTTCTGAGGGTAGTATAAAACAGATTCTGCATATCCTAATCAAGATGGGAGTATAGAATTTAAACACTACTTGGTTTAATACTCACTTCATTATTACAAATCCTTATCCCATTTAAGATGTATCCACCAAAACCACTCATCTGCATGCACGGATGTGTTCTGGAGGGAAGGACCTGTAAGCATCAAGAGATGTGAGAATATGTCAATATGAGAACAAAAAAGGCATGGGAATGAGGATACGAGGGAAAGAGAAAATAAAATTCTGAGTCAGCAAAAGTGTTTGATAAACAACCTGATATTCACGCAACCAAGGTTCTGATATTTGTAGACCAATTGCCATTCTAGCAGTTTGTAAATTATGCATGCATGATGCAAGAGGCTGCATTAAGACAAAAACATGTTAATACACTATCATATTTTTTTATTCCTCAATGCAGTTGAGCCTATAAGAACTTTGATCGTACACTCCATAGTTTTCTAAGAACAAATAATTATACAATACAACGAAACAAAAAGGTGTGCACAAAACATGCAACCATTCCATGGGTATGCGGAAAGTTACCTGAAGATATTGATGATAAATAGCAAAAGGAGCTGAATACGATAAATGTGGCAGAAGTTCTTGAACCACAGTCCAAGGATCAAGATCCGGGGCGGCAATTATTAAGCTGCAGAGGTGGTTTGGATTTGATTCCTAATCAGTTGATATATTCACAAGGCATTTTTTTCTAAGCAGAGTATCATTCAACACAAATCAAGTTTACCTAGAAAACCCATTTTGTTTCCAAGAAGTGATGGCTTCTTTCGTTGCTTTCTTGCCGGGTTGTTGAGATTTTCCAGCATTGACAACTGAAGATGCACTATTCTCATCAACGGAAGGAGCAGGTTCTTCATTATTAACTGGATCCAAGCGTAAATCAGGCAATTCCGCCTGTTGAATTATTTGTTCTTCAGATCTAGGTAAGCTACCACTGGATGGAGCAGGTGTTGTTGAGAGATCCGAATTTGACAGCATTTCTGTAGACATTGTATTTTCAACTACTTTGGAATGTCCAGGATCATTAATTTCAGGTAAACTGAGATCAGAGAAAGGAAATCTGACGATCCTGCAGTGAGAAAAAGGGATAGACATCATCACCTTGAACTTCTAATTATTATGGTACTGATAAACTGATATCTTGAGCATACGGGTGCTATTTTAGCTACCATCTACAATGTTAAACTGTCAAGAAGTTAAGGCCCATCCACCAAGAGCAGATAACGATTAAGAACCGATGGCCCGACTATGACACTAGCTTCCCAACAAGAAAAGATAAGCAAACTTTAAACTAGGGAAGAATGTTTGGCGGCCAATAAGGCAAAGCTAAATATACCTTCTGCAGATTTCATTGTTGAAGTTGAATATCCTTACAATTTCCATCGGGTATGGTGTGACACCAAAGTATGTATTACATACATGGCCAGTACCTGTTCACCAAATCAAATTTCTCATAGTGAATAATATTTCCCTGATTAGGATATTAGTTCTTAAGATTTGTCATAATGCAGACAACAAATTTACAAAGTAATACCTCCTAAACGTTCTGCCACAGCACCAGTAAGAATACCCCCGACCATATCCACCACTAGGACATCAGAATATGCACTAACATTAGCCATAGAGAGTAGAAGAGAGAGAACGTCCATCCTCAAGAACCTATAATACATATAAATCATAAAAATATTCAGATAATACAATGTGTGGCTTAATAAAGATAAATTTACATCAATTGCATGCGTACGCTTGATAAAAAGCAACTTAGTAAAAAAAAATTAACTATTACCCAACTCTAGCCGGATATTTTTTGAAGTATGCCTCAGATATACTGCACACACAAAACGCAGGACACATGAGCACAAGTTCGCAAATTGTAGCATATCCAAGTTCAGGACCTTGTGATAAGTCTGTTTTAGTAGTTAAGCAGGAGGTTCAGAAGTCCAAATAATACCTTCGAGTGAAAGGACGCCTAAGAAGTACCTTAGGCGCATATTTCTTTTGTTTCTTAAGCTTATACTTCTCCTACAGAAAGGAGAAACGGTTAGTTTATTCCCAAGAAAAGACACCCATATATCCACTGAAATGTCGATAAACTCAACAACGCAAAAAACTCACTCACTTGTGAAAATGCTGTTTTTGTCATATATGTTGAGCTATTGGCTATAAGAGCATCAACTATTTGACGTCCTGCTGCACCCTCTCTGTATCAAACAGCCAAATTATACTAACAACGAAATATAGAGTAGATAGTATAATAGTGTATGAAGCCAAGAGACTAATTAGGCAAAATAAAAAGCTTTTGTAATTGGGAAAACCATCAAACGTTTAGTGCATTACTGTAAAATACCAACTTAAGGAACAGACGGGAGATGAACCTAACCTTTTCATTGTATTTATATCTTCAAAAGAAAGAGTTTGGGCAGTGTTATCATCAACTAATGCCCTATTGTCTTTGCGTTCATTCTGTTGAATTTCTTCTTTCTCTTGGAGCACAGCAGTCTGATCATCTATATAAATAAGAAAGTACAACAATATCACACTTGATTTATTTAAAATAAAATAGACTCAATCGTTTATACTACAACCTACAATATGGTTTCACTTCCACGCACGAGCAGATATTGTCATTAATTTAAAGATAATTGGAGATTAACGTACCTGCATCAGCAGCGAAAATACGACAAAGATGCGGCCCTTTCTGCCCAACTTCAACTTGAAACATAGAACCAAATGGGCAACCAATCAAGGGTTGTAATGAGCACTTCTTATCTCCAATTTTGAGAGTCCTGCATCATCAATTCATACATAAGTTAAGAGAAATCTTGAAACTTCTTCGTAAAACAAAGTAAAATTTCTGACCAAAATCAGAAGAAAAAAAATCCCAACAAAAAAAAAAGAGCTTTTCTTGAATATGAAGATCAGTGGAGGACTTACGAGCCAGCATTGAGACGAGCAAATACAAGACGATCTCCATCATTAATGTCAAGCAAGACACTACAACCCTCCCAGGTAATTCGAGGATTCTGACTTGAAGAATCAATTTGCATACTAGTTTCTGTCATATCTTCTTCTAACCTTTTACTGAACAAAGTAGTACTGATGGAAATTGATTACACAAGAAAGAGAATTGAATAGGAGAAGAAGACAGAGATTTCTAAATTTGGGTTCCTGAAGTGTTTATTACTTAACCCTAGAACGGGTTTCACTAAAGTGGAAGGTATGCCCAAATGGAACTAGGGTTTAAGAGAGATTTATACGAAGGCTGCTGCTTTAAGGGGAAGAATTTTTCGCTAATAGCTTCTCCAATAGAATGTGTGTGAAGGAAAAAGTCTTCATCCAATAGAATGTGTGTGAAGGAAAAATCATCTTCATCCATATAGGTAGGATAGACACTGTAGAGCATCTCCATTTTTTTTATTTAGATAAAAATCGTCTTTTCAACCTCCAACGATAATGAGGATGATGTTGTTTTTTTGGATAATGAAAAAAAAAAAAATTAGACATCCTGGTTAAAAGATGTGAACTTCTAAATAAGACCTTCTCCAGTTTTAGACATTCCTACTTAATAGGACTTATGAATTTAATGTAGGATGTATTTTCACCCTCTATCCTAGAGGATCACACTTTTATTAATAAAAATCATTAAAAGCAAAAATAGAATTAATTTTAACCAATTATTCACCTACAAATAAGCAAAAGAAGGATACAACACTCTATGGGTTGGAGATAAAATTTATTTTCTCCTAATATTTAGGATTTTATGCCTAGTGGATGTCTTAAGAGTTATGCCACATAGGAAACATCCCCATTTACCATTGGAGAAGCTCTAACTAGAGAACCAAATACTACTCCAAACCGCTTTTTGATATGGGATACCTTATGTAGCGCCCTATACTTCAAAATCGACTTCATTTGTTTTTCCTTTCCTAGAACTAGGAATTACTGGTTAAACACTTGAGAGAAACCCGTTAGTGTGTAGTCCATCCATGTTTGTTTTTGCTGTTTTTGGACCAGATTTTTTACTCGCTTGTCCAACGCATGTGCGAGTATTATTATGTACTTTTAAAAAAATCCAGAAGCACCCTTTCTCTAACCATATATATTAAACACCTTCTAATCATATCTATTTTAATGCTTTCAATTCCTTTTCTAACAGGGAGAGCTCGGCAATGGAAATTGACGAATAAAAACCTGAAAAACTATTTCAATCAGCTATATCTTCCAAAATTTAGGATCTGTTTTTTCTTCCCTGCTGGTGTTTTTAGGGTTTTCGTTTGAAGATCGTTTTCAGCTTCATCTCCATCAAATCCAGGTATGTTCTTTGACAATTAAGTGATGGTGAAGAAGATAAGCAAGCGAAGAAGAAGATCAATAAGATTTATATCCAAGAAGAAGAAGAAGAAGAAGAAAGAGATTTATTTGGTTTACTTTTATTTTTCTTAAAATCGTGATTTATTTTTTTGTAGATTTTGTATAGTCATAAGTACATATCAATACCGTGGATTATACACTTTTACTTCAATACACTTTTTCCTTCGGTACATATTTTCCAACAGTATATATATCAATATGTACTTTTAGATCTGTATGTATTGTGGGATCATACAATTTTTCCTTCATTACACATTTTCCTCTAGTACATATCAATATGTACCGTTGGATTATCTACTCTTTTTCTTTTTTACTCTTTTTTTCTTCGGTACATATTTTCTTTGACTACATATCAATATGTACTAATGAACCATACAATTTTTCTTTTGGTACATATTTTCTTCGATACATATCAATATGTAGTGTTGGATAAATATGTACTGTGGGATCAGATAGTTTTTCCTTCAATGCATATTTTCCTTCAGTACATATCAATATGTACTACAAGATCATACAAATCAATATGTACTGTTCTAGCGACTAACAAATATCTTCTTCTTCTTTTCTTCTTCTTCACTGGATCTCGGAGATTTTTTATTCCGGTGACCTAATTTGATTTTAAATTTTTACTTTTAGGTGATTATTGATAATTGTTTTTTGTTTCCAGTTTTTTCCTTTTTTTGATTTGATTTTCAGTGCTCAAGTTTTTTATTTGCATCTGGAAGTAGTTTTCATTTTCTGGTTTTGAAAAACAAAGGAGTTTTGTGAATGAACAACGTAGTTTTTTGAAGCACATATTTATGTGATGGGAAATAAAGTAAATTTTTATATTCAATACTTTTTTGGACCAGCGGTTAAAACATTTTTCCCGCTGGACTATAGGATAAGCCGGATCGGGTTTTATGGACCAACCATCAAAATAACATTTTCCGGGCAATCGTTTTGATAAAACGGTATTAGCCAGGAACTAATAGTAGAATTTAAAACGAGATTATCCATACCCTAGGCATCAATACGATGGGGCTGAAGGATAAGCATCTAGGTTTCCCATTACTTTTTCAAAGAAATCAGATGGAGTCTTTTGAACTTTTACTAGGTGTTAAAAGAAGAATAGCTGAAGATGTGATTGTAGATCAAATGGATTTAGATGCTTTACACCATGAGATCAATGTTGCTCTAGTCAAACTAGCTGAGGAAGTAACAAAAGAGGATAATAAAATCTCAAAAGAGAAATGGGTTTGGGCAAATGCCTTAGATGACTATGTTGCTGCTGGTGATAATCTTCAGGAATGTGAAAGTTCAAATTTTGCTGCCTTGTGCCTTAATGATAGCACATCTCCTGCTATAAACCAAGACCAAATCCCTGTTGCCAATTCTGAGGATGCAGTTGCTAAAACTCTAAATAATCCCAATAAGGTTAGTTTTAAAATCTTGATTTATAACTTTTATCCATGTTTCTTTTTAAATCTGCTGAATGTGCTTATGTATGTATTGTTGTGTGTGCTTAAATTCTGTATTTTTTCATTTCTATTTCCTGTGGTTTTGTGATTATTGTTTACTGCCCTTTCTTGTGTTTATTAAACCTGATAACCCCTGAACTTTACAACTTAACATAAATGAAACTGTTATCTTAGAATGTGCAAGGCATTGCCCCCCCCCAAACTACTAGGAATCACTTAAATTATCTGCTAAAACAGTCTAACCCTGATATGATATTCCTCTCGGAAACAAATTCAGACACACAAGAATGAAGAAACTTGCTAGAAAATCCAGGTTTGCTGACTGGTTTTTAGTTCCTAGGATTGGTTTAAAAGGTGGAATGCTCATAGCTTGGCACAATAATTTGAAAGTTTATCTGATTAGTTTTAAACATAATATTTGCATTTTTTATGTCAATGATAATTTCGCAAATATTTGCATTTTTTGTATGGCGCTTTATGTGATACTGAAAAATATAACAAATGGAACTACATTAATAGTTTTAGTGCTTCCAGAAGCTATCCTTGGATTATAATTGGTGACACATCGATGAAAAACAAGGTGGGAATGATAAGAACAATAATAAGGCTACTAGGTTCATTCATGACAATATACAGGAGCTGGGCCTGATTGACCTTAGATACCGAGGAATTCCCTTTACTTGGTCTAACAATAGGCAAGGTCAAGAAAACATTAAAGAAAGAATTGATAGAGTGCTAGCTTCTACAAATTGGATTAGTATTTTCCTAAATGATATTGTTAAACACCTTGTTAGAGTAGGGTCTGATCATACTCCGATTCTGTTAGAAACTACTCCCTTTAAAAAGTTACAAAAAGCTAGACCTTTTAGGATAATCAAATCTTGGTTAGGTCATGATAGATTACATAAATTAATAAAAGATAATTGGAATCATACTTAGAAAGACTCTAATGCCTACAGATTCTCTAATGATCTTAAACACCTTTCTTATTCTATATCTCTGTGGAATAAAAAAGTCTTTGGAAACATATTTCAGAACATTAGTGATTTAAATTTAAAAATTGAAGAACTTCACAGTATTAATCCTTTACCAGTTGAAGAAATAAAAAATCTTCAATCCCAACTTGAAAGTTGGTATGATAAGGAAAATGATTATTGGAATCATTTGGCTAAAGATAAATTTTTTAATGATTAAGAAAGAAATACTGCCTACTTTCATCAAGTTGCCTCCAATAAGAGGGGAATAAATCATATTACACACTCTTAAGGATTCCCCTGGTCTATGGATATAAGATCTTGAACAACTTGATAATTTACTTATAAATCACTTTAAGAATATAGGAATGTCTAAAGGCATCACTCAAGATAATATTATTAATGATCTTATATTTCCTGTTATAACTGAGTCCGGGAATATTAACTTAACTAGTATTCCTGATAATAATAATAATGAAATAATGAAAACTCTCTTTAACATGAACCATTGGGGTGCTCCGGGTCCATATAACTTCCCACCTGGAATCTTTAAGGCTCACTGTGACATTTTTGGACAAGATATCATTAATCTTATTGAAGATTTTTTCAGATTAAAACGTATGCTTAAACAGTTAAACTTTACTTACATTACCTTAATTCCTAAAGTGCAAATTCCTTCTAACCCTAGTGATTTTAGGCCCATTAGTCTAAGTAACACAATATATGTATCACATTTTTTGGCTAATAGACTAAAACCTCACTTGGGGAAAATTATTTCTCAAAACCAATCTGCTTTTTTTCCGGGCCGCCAAATAATTGATAATATTATAATTGCGCATGAAGTTCTCCACACAATGAAAACTTCGAAAAATACCATTTTGCTTTAAAACTTGATATATCAAAAGCTTTTGATAGAGTTGAGTGGGTTTTTCTTGAAAATATTTTGTCTGCCTTTGGGTTTAGTAATGACTGGTGTCAGCTTATTATTCAATGTGTTTCTACCACTTCTTTTGTCGTGCTTCTTAATGGAATCCCAGGTCAGATTTTTAAAGTTGGGAGAGGTCTGAGACAGGGAGACCCATATCTCCCTACCTATTTATGCTTTGTTTGGAATTTCTTTCGAGATTGTTGTTTCGAGCAGAACTTGATAAGAAAATTACATGAATAAAAGTTTTTAAAACTGCTCCTCCTATTTCTCATCTATTTTTCGTTGATGACTGTTTATGTTTTCAAAAGAGGGAATACATGAAGCAAAAAATATTGTGGACATTCTAATTCTTTTTGGAGCTGTGTCTGGTCAAGTTAATAACTTTCAAAAGTCTGGAATTTATCTTTCTCCTAAAATGCATAATAAACATTGCAAAATCACTAGCAAGATTCTTAAAGTTAAGCACATTTTGAAAAATGGCAAATATCTGGGCACGCCACTATTCTTTAACAGAAATAAAGTGACTAGTTTTGAATTGTTACTTAGAAAATGTTATGCTCCTCTTTAGGGTTGGAAGGCTAAACTTCTTTCTCGGGCGGGAAGAACTATTCTCATTAAATTTGTTCTTAGTGCCTACCCTACTTATCAAATGCATTGTTTTGCATTTCCTAAATCTGTCCTAGACAGTGTTGAGAAAATACAAAATAGATTTATGGTAGGATAAGATGGATGCTGCTAAAGGGATTTACATAAAAGCTTGGGTTAGTATCTGCACTAGTCTTGAATATGGAGGTTTAGGAATTAGAAATCCTCATAGACAAAACATTTCTATGATTACTAGATTAGCTTGGCGTATGCTTAATAATCCTAAACACCTATGGGTGAAAATTCCGAGACATAAATATTTTCTTAAGTCTAATCCTCTATTTCATTCTATATAATATAATATAACATCTCCTGGATTTAGAGAAGTATAAAGAAAGGTTTAGAGATAATTGCTTTTAACTATGAATAACAGGTTAATTGTGGTTCGCAGGTTAGTATATGGTCTGACCTATGGCTTCCAAACCAAGAATGCAATCTAAACCTTTAATTATTGATAATAATACTCCCCAAACTGTAGATCAACTAACAGATGATTAAGGAAACTGGAATGATAAAATCATCGAAAAATATATTGAATCAACTATGCATGATAAGATCAAATCTATTTATCTTTGCATTGATATGTTTGATATAATAAGATGGAAATCCACCGCCTCTGGAGAGTGCACTACAAAATCTATTTATCACTTTTTGTCAAATACTAATACTAATAGCTCTGAAAAACTCTTTTGAAAATCGCTTTGGAGGATAAACTGCATCCCTAGAATTAATATGTTCTGTTGGAAATTAGTCTCCAGGGTTTTGCCTCTAGGAAAAAGGTTAGTTAAATACAATAAACATGCTTATTCTTGTTGTAGCTTGTGTTCTCATTGTCAGATTGAAGATGAAAACCACTTATTTTTTAACTGCATATTTACCATAATCATCTGGCAAGCTATTTACCCTATGAATATAACTAATATGAATTACTGTGATGACATTAAAGCCTGGTTTCAATTCTGTTTGACTGATGTTGTTCTAAAAAAAAAGAAATTTCTAAAATTGCTTTTACTCTTTGGTCTATTTGGAACTATAGAAATGATGTTGTTTTTAACCATGTTATTCCTAATCATATGTCTCTGATTTCTAAAATTCAAAAAGAGTTTATGAGCATTCACAAAAGTAAACCAATTCAAGTTACTAGAGCCTTAAGTGAACCCAGAGATATGGAAAAATCAGATGATATGAGTTGGTCTGTCAGTTTTGATGCTTCTTATAAAGATACTAATCATTCAATGAGATTTGCCATTACTATTAAAAATAAATCAAGCAACTATTGTGAGTTCAGAGAAGGGTCTGGATGGACAGCTAGCCCCTTAGATGCTGACGCCAAAGCACTTCTGCAAGCTCTTAATTGGATAGATGAAATGAAGTTGAAGTCCTGTTGTATTTTCAATGAATGCAGAAATCTTATTTCTGCTATTTATGAAGACAACAACTACCAACCTCACTAGAGAGAGATAAATAATGTCAAGAAGTGTGTTTCTATGTTTAATTTTGTTAACAGTTTTAATAATGTGTGCTTTAAGTTTAAAAGAATAACTTTACTGTTTTCCCTAGATAAGTTAGCTAAAGAAGCAAGATCTTCACGTATCTCATGGTTTGCAACTAAATTTTTAGTTTGTGAGGGGAAAGATCTATTTTTTATCTCAAACTCGTTTCGTATCTCAAACTCTGTACTATTGGATTCTTCTTAATATATCGGCTTTAATTATCAAAAAAAAAATGTTTTAAATATAGACCAGGTATCTAAAGGTCTAAACATGTCAATCATGCTGGAAAACTTTAGCTGACGCAATCTATTTTTAGGTCAATCTTCTCTTACCATATGTTGGTATTCTCTATGCTATCCAATTGACTGAGAAAATGTACTTTATACAAATGAAATCTTAGTGGAATAAAGGTCAGGACTCTAAAGGTGCCTATTAGAAAAAGTGAAAAACTATTACGGTATCAAAAAAGTTTGGTGGTCTTAATATTAAACAATCTAACATTTTTAATCAGGCACTGCTTTTCAGGTTGACATATAGAATGCTAGATCAACCATTTTAAAGCACAAATACTTTAAGGACATGGACTGTTTAACTTGTATTCTGTCTAAACATGGTTCTTGGATTTGGTAGGGTGTTAAGAAAGGTATTCACAAATTAAACAACATTATTGATAGGAAATTGGTGATGGATATCAATTTGGAAACATAATCGGATCCCTACTTTGAATAATCTTCCAAACCCTAGAATGTACTCTAGTAACATGACCACTGTAGATCAACTAATAGACAAGGATAACAGAACTTGGAAAGTGGATATACCAGAAGCTTTATTATTATTCATAGAAATGGATTAGGTGGAACAAAATTCCAATGACATTTTCACCGTTGAGCCATCGTATAAAGATATTCTTAATGAGAGCAATGACCTTACTAGCATACCCAATAATGATTTCCCTTGAAATAGATTCTAGAAACTTGATCTGTCGTTTAAAGTGTTAATCGTCTTGTGAAAATGTATACATGGTTGCTTACATGCATGTGCTTGTAAATCTTGCTAAATTCAATTATAATTTTGATACAAATTGTCGTTATTGTACTCATTAAGTGGAAACTATGTAGTTTTTTTTTCCTCGAATGTGATTTTGCTAGAAGTGTGTGATATCTTTTGAACCCAAAAATTTTAGCTAGACTACAACCTTTTGGTATTTAAAATTGGTCGACAGATTGAGCTTATCAATCTTATTCTCTCTTAAGTCCAAAGGGAAAGAATCATTCAATTTGTAGGTGTTGGTCTATGACATTATTGGACGTTTAGATATTTTCTAATTTTCGATGGGAACAAAGTGATAGCTCATATGCTTGTTAGTCCAATTAATAAGTATATAAATGATTTAGAAAGATCTCTTTCCAGAAGTGTTAGAGCATTACTCGGTTGAACCCACCAAGCGTTGGTATCTCAAGGTTGGTTGTCATAGTTTAGTATCAAAACTCATAAGTCGCTTGATTAGATTACTAGAGTCAACTTCAGTAGGTTAGACTAGGAAGTCTAGAAATGTTGACACATACAAGTATTACTCTGAAGGTCTGAAGATTCCGAAGATGTATCGACATCGACGATAACATCATCCTTCCACTTGAGTTTAGTAATACATGACTTGACTTGTTTCAATTTCTATATCGTAATCTTTCAAGTCATTTCTGATTGAAAACATAACATGCGAAGTTATATATATGAAACTTTAGTATATTAGACTTGATCATCATATTGTGATCAAAGTGTCAAGGAACATATATATCAATAGTAATAGTAATAAGTGCTTTTTATTGGTATATTGAATACGAAGCATAATGCTTATCTTTTGGACTTTGTAATTGCAACATCGACATTATCTTTGTAACTCGTTACTATATTATGTAGTAAACATATGTTTGATTTCATACATAGAAAACATGTTTAATTACATGAGTTTAAGGAAGTAGACGTACGAACTTGTTTTGTAGTCGAAAGGAAATCAAAAGGATTGAAGGTCTGGTTTTCATTGAAGATCTTAAGGTTGGATGATAGGTGTTGTAAAACACCTAGATTTATATCTATTGTTTATAATTTCTTTGCGAGTTTCTTGTGAATTATGTATCTTATATTTACTTTTGAGTTTTATATAGGTGTTTTGGAGTAATTGGAGCAAAAGGAGGCGAAACTCGCTCGAATCTCTTATTTCTTCTCATCATGTTATTCCTACACAGATATTTCCTACATCACCTGAAATCATCTTCTTTTTTCTTTGGTACCAGATTTCTCTTATCATTAGCCTTATTTCCTACATCACCTGAAATTGGGAGAGGAGTGAATGGCGGCGGAGAAATTCAGAAACGAAATTGGGTATTACATCTGCAGATCGAATTCGAAGAGAAACAGAGAAGAAATTGAGTTGTAGTTGCTCAGTTGATGACAGAGATCGAGAAGAAGCTAGGGTTTTGAGTCCAGGGTGATTGAGAACTGAGATTCAGATGATGAATGAACTGTAAATATCAAATTAGGAGATGGGTTTGGTGATTCTAGAGCCCTGGAAGGCATTAGAAGATAGGGGTTCCTCTCAATTGCTCTTGAGGATACGAATTAATGGGTTTCTGAAGCTGGTTAGGGTTTGGATAATGGTAACTTGATGGTGTTGGTGGTGGTCTCTATTGAGTTGTTCCCATGGAAGAGAAACAGAATCGTGGTGCTATGTTGCTATGTTGGTTTCAATGGTTCATGGTTCTGGGACTTGAGCAGATGGTGTTTCTGAGAATAGAAGGAAATGGTGATTGTTGTGTTGAATCTAGAATTAAGGGTTTGTCTCGAGATTTCAAGAAGGATTTGCAGTTAGGGTGATGACAGTGATTGAGATGCAGAAATTATGATTCTATGAGTTGTGGATGATTACAGGTGGTTCTTTGTGAACTGTATCTGGTTGGTTCATGAAGCAGCTTATAATTGCAGATGATTGTCATGGGGTAGTCAGTTGCAGGTTGAGGTGGTTGTGATGCTGTCGAGTTTTAGCTACAGGCTTAAAATAAGGTGGTGGTTGTTCAAGATTTATGTTGGCTTGGTCTGGAAGTTGCTCAGCTGTTATAGAGTACGAGCAAGTGTTGGTGGTGGTTGGAAGTGAAGCTGCTGCCTATGTGGTTTGTTGGCTGAGTTGCAGTTGGTCCTGCAGTGATGTGCTGATGGATTTGGTGGTACTGGTAGCAGCTAATGGCCTTGAATGGCTTGAATTGTGTTGAATGAATGATATACAATGTTGCTGGTGGATGTGGTTATGAAGAAGATGATTCTGGTGCCATTTCAGAGGAGAAGTTGTTGGTGATAATATTGTGTTGATCTGAAGGAAAATGGCTCATGTTATGGGTAGTTGTGTGAGAATGGGTACAACCGATGGAAGCTTAAATGGAAGAATGAGAGCTACAGTTGATGGGATTTGTGGTTGCTGTAATATGAAGAATGAGGTTGGTGTTGTGCGTGTGGGTCTGCTGCGGAATTGGCAAGAGGGAAGCTATTGCATGTGATGTTGTTTGAGATATGGTTGGGCAAGTTATTGAAATAGAGAACAGGGGTTGGTGATGAATCTCAGTGAAGAAATGGGTTGCGCAGGCATGAGTGCAATGGTGGTATATGAACTGAAGGTGCAGTTCTGGATGGCTGAGATGTAGTGAAGCGCTATCATTACACATCACAGGTTTGGCATGTGCAAGATGGCTCAGGATGTGCAACAGCTCTGGCCTAGAGACCATTCAGCCGAGTCAGATAACTGACTCGGTCTTGACCCAGTTAACTCGAATCCTGACTCAGATGCCGTTAGTCAGCTGTTAACTATAACGACTGACCGTTATGTTTGACCGGTGACCGGGCGGACTCTTCTGGTTACCTGAGCTATGTTTCGGCCAACTTTCGGCACTGATACCAGTTTTCCGGCAACTACTTTTTGGCAATAATTTTATTGGGTTATTTCCATACAGTTTTATGGGCTTGGTGGACTGGTGATGGACTTTGAAGACTAGACCTAATTTTAAAAGTTGGAGAAAAAGCTACAAAAGGAAAAGTTCTACTTCTTTGGGTATCACGTATTCTACTTGAAGCTAAGGAGAGAGAGCCACGATTCTACTAGGGTTTGGTTTGTTTCATCTTCTTTATTCATTATTATCATGTTGATGAACTCCATAGCTATGAGTAGCTAAATCTTATATTATTGGTGATATCTACAACTTGTGCTTGATTAATGCATTAGTTTTCTCTCTTGATTATCGTTCAAATCTCTACTGTTTTTAATAATCACATGATTGATGTACTGTGATAAGATTTAGATGTTTGTTTAGTTAAGTGGCCAATTAATTGAACTTGTATCCTTGTCCATAGCTAATTTAGGGTTTTTCATCAAGCGATAACCCCAAATACAAGTAGCATGATATGATCACGGTTCGTAGTGATACACTCTTGTGATCATATGTAGAGTTTGACCATAGTCCGAATTGTCATGCGCAATGTATGACAATTGCATTGATTAGCCTATTTCTGAAACTTAATGCTCCTAGAAATTGAACTTAATTAGCGCAAGGCGTTAGGTTATTCTTTAGGTAGAATTCACATACGCAGCTCTAATGTGTGTGTTGGTGAACTTAGGAAATTAACGGATTATCTTACTCACTTGATAGTCTAGGGCTTTTGATGATAAAGAGATTAAATTGTAATTCTAATCATTTATGCAAGCACGTGTTTACGATTGAAGATGAACTCCTTGACCAATATCTTTCTCTCATTGATTATCTCTCCAATTTACTTTGCTTTTGATTTACTTTTAGGAAATTGAATACATAATAACTACAATTTCCTCTCTGTGGAAACGAACTCTTACTTATCATATACTTTAGGAAAGTGAAATTATTTTTGACGCATACGAAAGCGATCATTGGACCCGTCCTAACCTATATAGGAAATCAAGTTTGAACCGATCCTAGTTTATGTAAGGATTCAAGGTAGAACCGACCCCTACCTATATTGAGAGTCAAGGTAGAACCGATCCTAACTTGTTTTAGGAGTCATGGTAGAACCAGTCCCAATAAGCAAAACTGATTTCTCTAAGTCACGTACACTTTTAAGGTTTGTGTGATTTGGAAATAAGGTTTGCAAAATAGGAAGTTTAAGATGTCCACATAATGAGTTATTTGAACATGTGCTGAAATCTTATTTCTTAATTGTTCAAATATATTCCTTGATACTCAAGGTGAGATCCCAACCCGAAATAGTAGAGAATCTTTTTGAGATTTTTGAAATTAATATGTTTTGTTTTACTAGTTGTTGATGGTGGATTTTTGACAAAGGATAAAATTACAAAATCATAATTTTGCATATCTCTGACCAGCTTCAGTCGAGTATGTGAAATTAATTTAGACATGAAAGCTCGTGCCACAATCATCTCTGACTGAGTGTATAGCCTCTCAGAGCACCCATAAATATGCAATCATTAAAGCCTCTCAACTGAGCTTTTAATGTTTTGCATATTTCATCAATACTGAGCAATTTCAGTATTCACTTATGTATAAAATCGAGAATGATTGAATGGATGGATTGACCACTAGTATAGAACAATAACGTCTTCAGGATGTCGCAAATGTTCCCTGACTATGCAGAATAAACATTCAGAATGTGTATGATGCTTCTACTACCTCATACCTCGACTCTCGAATAAATATAATGCTCCTAGACAGATTACCTGCTAGTATAGAGTCATCAATTAATTAATTATATTCGCAATATTCATCAATTGAATTCCTAGAAAATATTCTATTTTCATCATAATATTTTGTTACTTCAATTCATGGCTTTTCCCAGCAAAATTCCATGGATTAGTGATAAATATTCATTTCTGGGCATATGGGCCACCACCAAGTAAGCCCCGAGAAAATAGTGCGAGTGTACTTAGCAATAACACACGAACGATCACCCAAATACGCGAAAGGGCACCCAAAAAATATGGACGAACGAGGAAATATGAAGAGTTAAGGAAGGTTGATAAAATAATAATAAAAAATAGGGAAGAGGCATCACGTGACTGAGCCCACCGACCGACCGACCATGCCACGGCCGTGCCCGATCCCACGCCTCTCCTATTCCTTATTTTATTTATTATTATTATTTTCCTCATCTCTTGAAACTCCCTCATTCATGCAAACTCCTAATTCTCCATATTTCTCCAAATATTGCTTAACTCTAAAAAAAAACCTAGTCCCATGACTATTAGGTTTTTCTTTTACCAATAATATTAAAATAACAATATTATAATATTCTAAAATATTGGACGTACGAGCAAAATCCTACTTGCTCATTCATGCAAAATTGAGAGTTTCAGTCATTGCTCAAACGACAACCAAAATACCTAAGATTTCAAGAATAGACGCGAGGGACATGGTGGCCCGTTGTTAGAGCATTGCTCGGTTGAACCCACCAAGCGTTGTGATGAGTGCCAAATATTGCATATTTCTACATCTATTTATTGGCATTTAACTCATCTTTTGTGCTCAGAAATCAGATATTATCCCAGATTCTGTATTTTCTTTGTTTTCAAGAATAAATATTTGTACTAATTAATTTTGTGTTTTTAGGTAGTAAATAAAGCTCGGAGAAATTGAGGAGCCAAAAGAGCAGAAAACTGGAGACGAGCGTCTATGGAGCAGAAAGCCAAAGCCCGCGCGCGCATCAGTTGCAACCCAACAAGAAGCAACCCAACTTACAAGACATGGGCTTGAGCTATCCAAGACCCGGCCCATAACCCAAATCCAGACCCGATCAATCCTGAGCCGTGAGATTTGACGCATCCGCATCCAATGGCCGCATCAGTGTTCGCATCGGTGACGCATCGGGTTCCCACGCATCCAATGCTCGCTCCGTCCTTCCCATCAACACTCGATGTGCCCGCTCAACACCACACCCGCCTATACCTACACCCATCGAACCAAACCCCGTTTCTCTTTCTTCCTCCCCCGACAGTTTCAGAGCTCCACCTCCTTCACCCATACCATGGCAGACCAACATCACCACCTCCATCTCCTTCCTCCGACAGCAACTGCAACAGCCACCATAGTCGCCCACTCCGCACCCCTAGTTCTGCCCATCTCCATCTTTAGCTTCTCCCATACCCTAGAAGCTAGGGTTGATATGGTTGAAACTAGGGTTTTCTCCTACAACTCACGCATGGTTTCCAGAGGCGAATTGGCAGAGGGAACAATCATTTCAGGGAGTGATGGTGAGTGGGTTTGCATTTAATTTCCAAGTTTGAGTGTTAGAGGAGAACTTTGTATAAATAGGGTTGAGAATTGAGTGTAAAATCTCATGCCTGGACTAGCCAGTGCACCAAGCTTAGTGTAATTTGTGTTTTAACTGTTTTTAATCATGTTCTAAATTGTGAAACTAGGGTGTTGATGAGACCCCTAATTATCATGTGAAGTAATCACTCTTTGGTTTTGTTCTTGATGTTTTATAATGTGTTAGGATTATTAGTTAACTGTTGAGCATATGAGCTTGTGATGAGTTGTCTTGTAAGAAGACAACTCATACTAGGGGTAAGTTAGTGAAAATAGTTGATGAACATCCACCTGAGACCTTCAAAGGAAGGCTCAAGAGCATAACCAGAGGTAAATTGCCTTAGCATAAGATTAGAGGGTGAATTCAATCACCCTAGTACCCTTTAACCTTAGTTTACAAATCACAACAACAACTCAATTCAAATAGTATCGACACCAAAACTCCATATTCTGTCACTTATTTAGAAAATCAGTTAGGAAAGCCCTTAGTTCAACCTTGCACACTCCATTTCCCTGTGGATCGACCTGTACTTGCCCCTGCCTCCAACATGCACTGTGCACTTGCAGTATTGCACGTAGGAAAACATCTTTTCATAGCCTACCAAGTTTTTGGCGCCGCTGCCGGGGAATTGGTAGTGTTGCTGTCTTGATTATTAGCTTGCTTCACTGATTTTCAGTTCATCATTGTATATATTTGCTTTGAATTATTGTTTTTAAGCCTTTATTAGTGTAACTTAGCTGTTAGTTTTCTTTTTCTGCATCTTCTATTGCATACTGTTAACTCTATCATTGCATTGTAGTCAGCTTATCTTAATTGCATATCTGCATCATTGCATTGTTAGTATAATGTAGTGTAACTTTTTACATATCTACATCTTAGTGTTAAGATAGTTGAATCTTGCATTTTGTCATTGCTGTAGAGACTGCATTCAAACCAATTGTATAAACTGCATCATTAGCATAAGTTAGACTTAGTCATAGTCACCTGCATCATATCCCTGTAACATGCCATTTCTATTGTATATTCCATCTGTTATAACTTGCATCTAGAATTCCCAGCTGCATCTTTAACTTCTCTTCCTGTAGTTTTCAGTCTCTTGCCTCATCATCATACATCTTGCATTACCAAAAAGGCTGTGATATATTCTGAAGCTGGCCATTTATTGTATAAGTTGTTGCCAACCTGTGACCCAAATAAGCATAATTTTTCAGCTGAACCTCAGTGCAGCTCCCATTTTTGGTTCTGCAACTCTAACCGTTAACTATCAGCTGTGAAATGCTTTGCTTTGCATGCACATTTCTGAGGACTAAAACTCTCCTTTGAGCTCACAGGTGCATGTTACACTTCTGCAAAACCCAAAGAAAGGGAAGACAAGGAGCAGAACAATACAACCATTGTGGCTAAAACCGGTTGGTCATTCTCAAATCATTTTACACTTTATATCTGCATGAATGATCTGTGTGCAAGCATATGAGAACTGGTTTTTCATCCTCAAAAATAATAAGCTGGTGATATTTGAGTTTTGCTTTTGTTAGATTTGTTATTAACTGCACATGACCTGTGAATCAGTGAGCCACAACAAGCATATTGTATTGCCCTGTCACATATGTGAATGAGCTGTGATTTTGAGGTTAGCCAAACTCATGAATCGACTTGTGCATTATCAAGAGTCTGCTGAGCATCTGTGTATGTTCATGTTACCACCTTTGCATGATAAAAACTCTTGCTAGGTAGTGCTCAACACCTGAAGTTCACTCAGTTTTGGGTGTTCTGTGTTATAGTCCCTTAGCTACCTTCTGCCTTGTGCTCACCTCCAGCCCCTGCAGCTGCGATTTTGAGCTACCACTTGGATAACAAAATTTGCTGCAAGCCCTGTTGACATCAACTGGGCTGGGTGACTCTGTCAACCCTGAGCTTACCTGTGACCATCTGCCTTGCAATTTTGTGCAAACATCTGTGAACAGAGGGGTCAACTGACCCTGTTGACACTTACATCTCAGTAATCTGCCACTAGCTGCTGTGTCGTAGCCAATTGTCATGAGAGATTAGCTCTGAAGTAGTGTGATGTGATCACAAAACCCTTGCATAGCTGTGTAATCTCTACCAGCAACTACCAGCAATTACAAGCACTTATGTGTGCTTAGTTTTGAGAAATTAGGTTTCATTTTGTGAAAGGTTTTGTTGTTCTGTGTTGCTCTGTGCACTGCCAGTGCTGTGTCATTTTTGTGAGTTGTGCCTCCCTGTGTTGTTTTCAATAAGCTATCTTGTGATGTGCACATAACCTGTAGTGTGCAACACCCGCCAAAGAAAGACACAAGGCCGTGCTTGAGCATAAACCAACCAACACATAACTTTGTCTTTGTCTTTGTGAAGGCCAAAGATAGCCAGTGTTGTGTTAGTTTTGAGAGTTTGTGTCTCTCTGGGCTCTGCTCCTGCCAAACAACTGGGCTGGAACCCAGTTCCACTGGGCTTTGCATAGCCACTGGGCTGTGCAGTTGCACATAAACTGGGCTGTTCATAGGCTGAAGCCCACGTAAACTGGGCTTTGCTTTACCACTGGACTGTGCATGTGCATACGAACTGTGCTCTGAACAAACTGAAGCCCACACAACCTGTCTCGCACATAACCTGGGCTGCACATTTGCAGCAACACCAAGCACTCCTGTGTGCTTAAATCTAAAAATTGGGTTCCATTTTCTTGTATCATTTTTTCTCTGTGTTGATATGATTGGATGTATGTGTTATACATGCTTGATGTGTGCTAGGCTATGGTTGCTTCTTTTTGAGTTCAAATTGAGCTGCTAGATCATGTCAGGATTTTGGTCTGCAACTGGGGATGAAAACAAATCCATCAGAGAACTTGCTTACGGGCATGTTTCACACTATGAACCCCCACGTACCATGATGTCAATGACTTTAGGGAGTACTATGAACCTTCTCAGGGCCCTGACCTTGAATGCACATACCCTAATCATTATGAGCACATGTATCATCAATCACCATGGGAGGTTGAACAATGTTATCCTCCAATGAACCCAAGTATGTAGTTGATAATGGAGAATCTCAAACTCATAGAGCAAAACAATGCTAGGTTTGAATTGAATGCAATGCATGATCATCCATATAGCAACATGTCTGAATTTCCATTCTCTAGTGAACCTCATGCACAACCATGCAGTGAATATCCATATGAGGCATGCATACCCACTAGTGAAGACTCTCCTTCAATTGAACAACTCACTATGATTCTTCAAATGAACCTGATTCAGTTACAAAATGAAGAATGGAAGGAATCTCATGATAAGATGTTTGTTGTCCCTAATAAAGTAAATTTTGAAAATAGTTTTCTTACTCATGCAAATGACACTGAATATGAACCTAATCTAGAGGTAAATGAGTACACTAGAAATGCTACAATTTTGAATAGGGAAATGCATTTTTGTTATGATGATGATGAGGATGAATATGACATGTTAGAAGAACTTATATATGCTGAAAATATGGTGAAGCCCGTGGACTCAGAGACATTAGGTTTTGCTCCAACCTCCATGAATGAGATTTCTTCTAAATCTGCAGATGCATGCCATGTTAACTTTGAGAGTGGGTCTGTGCAATTGTTCCCTGAAAATGAGCATGCTATACCACTTGTTTGTGACTTGGGGAATGCTAAATTTCTTGTCGACACCAATGATACTATGCATGAAAACAATTTTGATGTGTCTGATTCCATGCCTAGGTTACAGCATGATGTTTCCTCTGATTTGCATATGCATGACACAAAGCTTGTGGATAATGATGATTATGACATGGAGATTGATGAATTGTTTTATGCAAGTGAACATGTTTCACCTTCTTCTGACTTTAGGGAAGTGTGTAATGGTGCAAATGATCTTATACATGAAAACAACTTAGATGTACCTAATCTCTTTCCTAAGTCACCGATTGAAACTCCTCCACCAAACCTAGGTGTAGTTTGTAACAAAATTGCAAAACCAACTTTTCTGAAAATGCCTAATTTAGGCCTAGAGCTTTGTGCTTCCCAAGTCCTCTTGGACCATTTTGCATCAAAGTATAACACCTTTAAGGAACCACAGTTGGAATTTGTATGTCTGCATGTTCTTAGCAAAACTCATTTTGAGTTAGACCTTGTGCATGATGTACCTTTAAAATTGCAAGATTTTGTGCTCAAAAACACATCTCCTGACAAGTTTAGGTTTGGGGGTAACTTATTCACTTATACAGTCTTACTTACGCTCTCATGTTATTTTTGTGTAAGGCTGTTGATGTCTCTGCATATCTTCTTTTAGGTTGATCCTCAACTCTTTAGATTGTTGGTGTATGGTGAATTTTCATTGTATATAATCCAGTAGGACTTGTTAAATTTTCTATCTTGATTCGGTTGAGTCTTCTTTTTATTGTGCTAATCCGATATGATCTCCGCTGAGAATGTTGGATTCTAGCCTTGACTAATGAAGCTCTAACCTTGCTCCCGCCGACATACCGGTAATCTCTTCCCTTTTCTCTTATCAGCATAGTTCTCTTGGTATGTGAATTTTTGAATTCTTATTATCTGTTGACACATTGAGGACAATGTTTGATTTAGGTTTGGGGGTGTGTTTGCATATAGAGTTTTTAGTCTTTTATTCAAAAAAAAAACAAAAAAAAAAATTCAAAACTCTTTGTAAATACTTGCATAAAAACCTCCAACTTTTAGAGATCTTAGAGTCACTAGCATGCTTCTAGCTATGTTTACATAGAGAGTCTGACCGAAATAACGAGAACTTGGAAGTACCGGAGAACACAATCGGGTTTCTTAGTTGATTAGAGCGTTAAAGTTGGATTTAACCATGCCGGAGGGCGGAGTAGGTGTCTTGTTTAGATATTCGGTAGTAGAATTGTGATCACCCATAGTGGAGACTACCCATTTTACATCAAGCGAGGCACCAACCTTCATTTTTTGCAACTTTCTAGAAAAGTTGTTAGAGAGTGTGTCACCGTACGTCAATTCCGGGTAGGAATGGTGAGCTACCCAACTTCGCACCACTTTCAGCACTATTTTTGATCTCTTGAGTGCTAATTTTGTCAATCATGAGGGTGACGTTTAAAGATGAAAACTCCTTCTTGTAGTTCGATTTGCAGTTAGCATCACTCTCTCCCTCTCAACAACATCAACAGATTCATAGAAACACATCGTCGTCAGCAAGCGGAGCATCATCAGAATATTTGAAGAAAAGTTGAGATAGTCCAAGGTTTACAAGCAACAAAGAAAAGAAAAGAAAATAGGATGAGAATTAGTGAAGTTTATGAAATCAAGACAATACAAGTTTTATTGTTTTCTTGTTATTTTCATTTTAAGTTAAAAAAAAAAAAAAAATGTTTGTCAAGTTTTTGTGAAGTTCAGAAGTTCATCATCAACAGTTGAAGACCGAAGACCGAAGATTGAAGACATTTCTATGAATGCTGAGAGAGTGATATTAATTGCCGATCGGGTGAGAAGGTAAGTGAGTACTCCCATCCTTGCTAATGGTTGATTTCCTTTCTTAGAGATCATCAGAAAAAAGATTCTTTTTGTCCACAACTCTGTGGAGTCTCCAGAAATTATTTCGGAAGGTTATCCTTCTCATCTTCAACGTGTGCGGGATTTCTCTCTTTATTCCTCGCTCGCACACATGAGAGACTAAAAAGCGGTCTTTTTGAGTGCAATTATCATAAAACCCTATTGGTGAGGCGAAGTCGAGGCTTATGATCACTATCGAACCCGAATTCTTTCATATGGTATGGTTATTTCTCACTCAAAGACTTAAGGATGAGAATGCGTTCTTTGATAGTTCTAACTTCGTGTTACTAGCATGCGAAACTCTATATCCTCATAGCTCCTTGGATGCTTGAGACTCTTTTACACTCTCGAAATTGGAGAAGGTTTTGTGGGTACACCTCTGGTAAACCCTCACGAGACTACAACTCGTCCACTAGGGACACCTAGGGGTTTAAAGGCTTATTGCATTCGCTAAATGCATTCGAGAGACCAGCGACAGGTGGTATAGTTAGGATTTCTTAATTTGTTTCACTTGAGGACAAGTAAAATTCAGGTTTGGGGGTATTTGATGAGTGCCAAATATTGCATATTTCTACATCTATTTATTGGCATTTAACTCATCTTTTGTGCTCAAAAATCGATATTATCCCAGTTCTCGTATTTTCTTTGTTTTCAAGAATAAATATTTGTACTAATTAATTTTGTGTTTTTAGGTAGTAAATAAAGCTCGGAGAAATTGAGGAGCCAAAAGAGCAGAAAACTGGAGACGAGCGTCTATGGAGCAGAAAGCCAAAGCCCGCGCGCGCATCAGTTGCAACCCAACAAGAAGCAACCCAACTTACAAGACATGGGCTTGAGCTATCCAAGACCCGGCCCATAACCCAAATCCAGACCCGATCAATCCTGAGCCGTGAGATTTGACGCATCCGCATCCAACGGCCGCATCAGTGTTCGCATCGGTGACGCATAGGGTTCCCACGCATCCAATGCTCGCTCCGTCCTTCCCATCAACACTCGATGTGCCCGCTCAACACCACACCCGCCTATACCTACACCCATCGAACCAAACCCCATTTCTCTTTCATTTTCTCTTTCTTCCTCCCCCGACAGTTTTAGAGCTCCACCTCCTTCACCCATACCATGGCAGACCAACATCACCACCTCCATCTCCTTCCTCTGACAGCAACTGCAACAACCACCATAGTCGCCCACTCCGCACCCCTAGTTCTGCCCATCTCCATCTTTAGCTTCTCCCATACCCTAGAAGCTAGGGTTGAGATGGTTGAAACTAGGGTTTTCTCCTACATCTCACGCATGGTTTCCAGAGGCGAATTGGCAGAGGGAACAATCATTTCAGGGAGTGATGGTGAGTGGGTTTGCATTTAATTTCCAAGTTTGAGTGTTAGAGGAGAACTTTGTATAAATAGGGTTGAGAATTGAGTGTAAAATCTCATGCCTGGACTAGCCAGTGCACCAAGCTTAGTGTAATTTGTGTTTTAACTGTTTTTAATCATGTTCTAAATTGTGAAACTAGGGTGTTGATGAAACCCCTAATTATCATGTGAAGTAATCACTCTTTGGTTTTGTTCTTGATGTTTTATAATGTGTTAGGATTATTAGTTAATTGTTGAGCATATGAGCCTGTGATGAGTTGTACTGTAAGAAGACAACTCATACTAGGGGTAAGTTAGTGAAAATAGTTGATGAACATCCACCTGAGACCTTCAAAGGAAGGCTCAAGAGCATAACCAGAGGTAAATTGCCTTAGCATAAGATTAGAGGGTGAATTCAATCACCCTAGTACCCTTTAACCTTAGTTTACAGTCACAACAACAACTCAATTCAGTCGTATCGACACCAAAACTCCATATTCTGTCACTTATTTAGAAAATCAGTTAGGAAAGCCCTTAGTTCAACCTTGCACACTCCATTTCCCCGTGGATCGACCTGTACTTGCCCCTGCCTCCAACAGGCACTATGCACTTGCAGTATTACACGTAGGAAAACATCTTTTCATAGCCTACCACGTTGGTATGTCAAGTTTGGTTGTCATATTTTAGTGAAGCAAAACTCATTTAAAGAGCCGCTTGATTATTTACTAGAGTCAACTTCGTATAGGTTAGCTAGAAAGTTACTAGGATATGAGACTTACAAGTATTACGTGAAGACTTGAAGAATGTGAAGAAGTAAAGAGCTACAACGACGACATCATCCTTCCTCTTCAGGTTAGTAATATTTGACTTGAACTGTTTCATTCCTAACGTATCTTTCAAGTCGTGCATATCGAAAACATAACTGCGAAGCTGTGAATGATTATACTCTAGTTGGACATAGTATTGCGGAATTACAATACGAAGTATAACGCTTATCTTTTGAACTTGGTATATAAGACATCGACATAATCGTATGAATGCTATTGTGATTATGTGTATGTGTATGGGTGAAGATTTCGTCCTAGGAAATAATGTTTTACATTCGTTTAAAGGAAGTACAATTCATAAACTTGTATTATGAATCGAAAGGGAAATCGCTAGGCTTATTGGTATTGTTATTCATTGCAAATCTTTGGATTACCAATATGTGTGTTTAGTATAACCGCTCATAACTTGTTTATGTATCTTGGTAAAACTATTCACAAGGCCTGACCTTTGTATTGGTATGACTTTTATTAGTGAAACCGATCTTAAGTAATCACCTGATATGGTATGATCGAGATGTTGTAATTGGTATGACCAACTCTAGACATTGGGGAACCGATCCTAGTAAGAGGTGCAACCGATCACAAGCATGGGGAATCGATCCTTGTAAGAGGTACAACAAGTCTTAGTTATTGGTAACCGATCCTATGACTTGTGCAATCGAATACAAGTTAGATACCATAAATATGTGGTAACCGATCCTAGTACCTAGTCAACCAAATTTTGGAAAGCTAGTGTGACCGATCCTAGTACCCACATGGAGGTAGAACCGAAACTTATTTTGGTAGAACCGAGAAAACCATTAATGGTGATTTGATAGGATAATCAATCACATAGTTCTTGGAAGTCAGATGAACCAATTCTAAACTTGTTTGGAAGTGTGGCAAATCGGTTCCAAGATTGTAAATATGAAAAAGGATTTACAAAGTAAAGATTTCGACATACTTTGAACATGTGCAATAACTCTTATCTTTTATTGTTCAAAGATATTCCTTAATAACTAAAGGAGAATCACGGATCGAAATAAATTGAGAATCTTTTAATTAAGGTTTTTAGTTTTATATGCTTTTAATTTCCAGCAATTAAAATGCATATCTTTAGAAAATACAAATTGGTAATGTGCATTTACTAATTGGAGATTTTCTACTGAGATTTCGGTCAATATTTGGACAAAGCATTTCCAGGAATTATGGAAACCGAATTTGGAAATATATTGCATATCTTGACAATATTTTTGGTTTTGGAAATTCCTTGGTCTATAAATATTGAAGTTTGCATTTTGAGCAAACTAATCCTCAGAGCCAGCAAAACTACCTAGTTGTGTTGTTATTGGTGGAGCCGTCTATTCGGAGAGGAAAGTACCCTAATTAGGCGAAATCTCTTACGATCGGTCGTTTTTAAAGACTTCTTTGGGATTGGGAAGCTCTACGAGTACCGTTGGTGGGAAACTAGATAATTGCATATTATTATTAGTTTTCGATTGATTTGATTGACTAACGGTTGTTGAACTTTGATTGCACCTAGTTTGTTTATGCTTGAGAATCTTCTCTTCTGATATAAGATTCACTCAAACTAGATCGAAGTTTCGACGGGGATCTTTAGACTGTTTGTAGATATAAAGATTTCTTGTGATAATACATTATTAACAAACTCCGTTCTATGTGTGATTGATCACAAGAGATTCAACTTGATTGTGTGCAGGTGTTTATTGAAGATCTAAGAAGATTTGAAGACGAAGAAGATTTCTGATTTGGGTTCATAATCTTTGGTGTGCAAAAAACTTGATCGGCTGGGGATCCAACTATAATCGGTTTATCTTTGTGATAACCTTGATTGATTAGTTGAGTAGATCGACATCAATACGTTTCTTTGTGATTCGAAGTAATGATTGCATAGTCCAAATAATTACTCTTGTAATTGTTGAGAGATTGATCTATGAACCTGACAAAGGAGTTTATTGGGATAAACAGAAGATCCTTTTGTCAAACTCATATCACGTTGTTTGAAAAGAGTTGTTACCGAATAGATTTGTTGTTCCTTTACTGTTTGGAATATGAACCAAAGGAATTGTTCCAAGTGCGTGATTATTGCAAGTTGGAAGCGCAGGGATACAGTCGGAACTAGGTGAACTATAGGTTTAGTAGCTTGGTCTCAACTATACGAAGTTAGTTTAGATTTTGTATAGCGGTTTAATCCTGAGAGTATTCAATTCTGGACAAGGTCCCGGGGTTTTTCTGCATTTGTGGTTTCCTCGTTAACAAAATCTTGATGTGTCTTTTACTTTTCTATTTCCACAATTATAATTGTTTGTATTATAATTAGAAGTAAAATACACAAACATTAATTCATATTTACTTGATAGCAATCCTATTGTGTTTGGTTAATTCCGAACCTATTATCAAGTAAACAATACTTCGTTGTTGTATTTTCTCGATCTCGTATCCATAGACGATCACACGAAGTGTGAACTTATTAGTTGTATTGTCTTGACTCAGTCCATAGATAATCACTTTCGGAGAAAGGACTTATAGGTGGAAATTTTTTAGATTAAGGTATATTTGGGTACCCTCGTCTTTTCAATTGGTATCAGAGCAGGCAAACATGAAAAGATCTAACCATTTGTGTATGGTGCGATCCAACCTATAAGAAATTGAATCTAATGGTTGATTCAGTTAACGTAACGTCGGGATTTGACTACTTCAAAAAATCGTGGTGGAAGACACGAATGAAGTATGTAATACTCTTATTCCTAAATGTATTAGGAATTGGAATTATGTCTATGTATGTATTGAGGGACTTACATAATCAGTGGAATATCATAGGATTGTATATCATTGCCCTGGATACTAACATGTTTAGTAACAATGATACAATGCTCTATGAGACAGGTTGCATCTCGAAAATGCATAAGATTTCTCTCAGAATTTTTTACTATATGAACCATGGCTATTGTGTTCTTGAAAAATCTGGAATCTTAAATATATTTTGGATATCCTATCAAAGTATATATATGTACATTTTCAGATCTAAGACTATCAATGTATCGCTACCTAGGATGCGATTTTGGAAACCTTTACAAGGAATGATTTTTCAGTTAATAATTCTATTAACAATGGATTGCTTCATACACCTCACAACTGTTTTAATGAAGCAAGTGATCTTTTGAAATACTACAGGGTTTATGATTCTAATGGTATTTTTAACAAATATCATATTATGTTAAAATTTATCTCTGCACACTCTATTAGAAAATTCTTGAGTGAATTTCAAAAGATGTTATCAAATTTTGATAATAATAGATTAAGCAGATTTTTGGGACAAAAACATATAATCAATCCGAGATAAAGATCCAGACCATGAAAAACCGTTTTTCCAAAAGAAAGACCTAGATATAAAATTGGAATTGTTTCCCCACAAGCCTCAATTTCCGATTTTGGCAGAATTTTCTAAAGCTAGTTATTTCTGGTTTTTGATATCTATTCTTCATATAAAAGATAACCTCTTTCTATGTTCACAAACATATTGGGGAAGACTGATCGAAACCGTAACTAGGATTTTTCATATTTTCGCAAATATGAGAAAAGGGAATCAAGGGAAGAAAAATCTGAAACAAACAAACTGGTTTTAAACCCTTTTATTCCTCCTGGAGATATTGAGAAAATCAAGTATCCTCACTTGATCAAAGACAAACATGATCGGGCAATCTTCATGGATAGTACATGATTTGAAAGATATCAACCTTTAAAGGGAGTAAGTTTCACTTCTAAGAAGAGATTCGATCCAGATGTTTCAGAAACCAATTATGTGAAGTTTGTTCAAGACCGAATCTGGGGAAATATGTTCGGATTTGAAAAATATTCACCTGATATAGTAAGAATTTTTTATGCTAATATTCACAATATTAATCATGAAAACCTTACTTTTATTACTTTTATTGGAAGTAATGTTCATCATGTCGACAGAAAGATGATATAAAAAATCATCAATTACAATGTGAAGGGGAATCATACCGGTTCTGAAATTGAGCATGATAGCATTTCAAAACTTATCACTGGTAAAACTGTCGAATGGAAAAAGGGAAAGATGCTAACCAAAGATGTACCCTTTTACTTAATGATTTTCGGTAAACTTGTTGTAGCAACTCTTTTTGCTTGTATAAGAGATTCTTCACAATGGAGTAAAGAATTTGCTGAATTTATATACTACCTTCTAGAAGGCAAAAATCAAATTGATATTTGTGTATTAATTATCAATCAAATGATTAAAATCATTGAATCTCTAAATACCACAGCATTCCATAGAAATCTTAGATATCCCCGTCTCATCACCAAGTTGTGCGAAAACGCAATGGGGAACAACTTTGGAGATGAGAAAGATACTAAAACTGTCTCTCAAGGAAATATCAAGCGGATGAGTGGAACTCAAAAGGGATCTAGTATCTCATATAATCAAATCTATAGCAATGGAGATCTCATGTTTCACATTTTACGACTTGGGAGAAAATTAAACTGTATTCAGATACAGTTGGCCTTTGCCTATATAAATGATCCAGAAACTCTTGAAGGAAACCTAGTGATCAATAATGAGTTTCTAAGAGGTGAACAAGAACAAGACTCTGAAGAAGATTCTGATGAGCAAACAAATGAAGATTAATTTTTCTTCAAGAGAGAAAATAGACATTAGTTTTTGATTATTTTAATAAAGTCTATTTTGAATAAAACTATCATATTTATGAATAAAATTATTATTTTATAATTTTTCTTGTGATAGTTTTTCGATTACATAGCTTGTGCTTGAATGCTTTATATTATTTCTATATATGTTTATGGGATGTTTGATTTCGGTTTTCATAACCTTAATATTCAATCTCATATGGTGTGAGCCCTTATGGTTTGGGTGACATTTTGGTTTAGCAGGATTAAGTTCTAGCCCATGTTGGTAAGCTTTATCAAAGGATCATAAGGGGTTCTGATTGAAACTAATATGTGAAAAAGTCACAATATGTTGAATCGTTTTGGTTTAGCATAAAAGCATATGTGTTTCGGGGTTTCAACTTTTGCATTGCATTAGTTAAAACCGGTTTTCAACCTTTCTCTGGTAAAGGTTGGTTTTTGTTGTTGTTCTTTTGTCTTGCGAGAGGATGACAACACAGCGGGGGAGAGTTCTATCTTGAACTGGCGCTTAATGACATATCTTTTAGAAGAAGAGGATGCGGAGCTTGAGGTAACAAATTTGTTAGTTAATCGTTTTCTTGTTTAAGAAAAACCTGATTTTATTGCATATTTATTGCTTTTGCTTAACAAAATTTCGGTACAATTGATATTTATTCCATTATTTGTGTATGTATGTGTGTGTGATTCAATTGTTTTCGGTTAAGAAAAACTACTGTTATCTTGCTTTATTGTTTGGTATCAATTGTTTAGGCTTACGAAATTACGGTGCAATTACGATATTATAATGTCTATGTTTGTTTCAATTGCTTTCGGTTGGGGTAAATAATTATGCAATTTGATTTATTTGGTCCAATTCGATTCCGGGATGAATTGTTTTTATGTGTATGAATTGTTTATGGCTTAAAATTAAGTTTTCGGGATGAATTGTTTAGTTCAATTCGATTCCGGATAAGAGAAACTAAGTTAATTCTGATCTTAGTTAGACTTATCAAAGTGGAGGTTTCGGTTATTCAAGTCTAATCGAATTCCTTAACAAGAAATGATAGTTAACTAACATAGTACGTGTCTTGTTTAAAAGTGAAAGGTCTAAGCTATTATTTGAATAATTATAACCTGATAAGAAAAATAGAGTTAATCCTAATCTTTATTTTGGTCTTATCGAACAAGCGATTGTATTTGTGCAATCGGCTTAGCAAAAGAACTAAGGTGCTTAGTCGATTTTTGATTTGCTAAACTATTAGGGAAAATTGCTTCGGGCAATTTTTTCCTTGGTAACATATAAAAACAAAATTACTTTGTAGTTTCGGTTTTGATATTGGTTATCTAAAATGGTGTGTGGAACCCTCATGCTTAACTCTTATAGGTTTTGCAAGTTTTTTGAGATTTGTAAGATCCTTTAGGTTTGTCCTTTATTTGCTTGTACCTTTGTCATTTTGTGACAAAAGGGGGAGAAATATATGGAGTCAACAAGTGATTTGGTATCACTAAGGCGCTTAATCGTTATATCTTACGAAAGAGTAAAGCATAGACTAAGGGGGAGTAGCATATCATATTGATACTTGTAGTTACATGGAATACAAAGGGAATAACAAAGACGTGCGGATTAAAAATCTACCTATATTACCTTTCGGGGGAGTATTAGCTATCTTACTTTGGTAGTTGTTATTAGATAGATCTAAGGACCTGACAAAGGAGTTTATTGGGATAAACGGAAGAGCCTTGTGTCGAACTCATATCACTTGGTTGAAAAGAGTTGTTACCAAACAGATTTGTTGTTCCTTTACTGTTTGGAATACGAACCAAAGGAATCGTTCCAAGTACGTGACTTATTACAAGTTGGAGGCGTGGGAATACAGACAGAACTAGGTGAACTATAGGTTTAGTTGCTTGGTCTCAACTATATGAAGTTGGTTTAATTTTCGATAACGGTTTAATCATGAGAGTATTCAATTCTGGACAAGGTCCCGGGGTTTTTCTGCATTTGTGGTTTCCTCGTTAAAGTCTTGCTGTGTCTTTTACTTTTCTATTTCCACAATTATAATTGTTTTTATTATAATTAGAAGTAAAATACACAAACGTTAATTCCTATTTAGTTGATAGCAATCCGATTGTGTTTGGTTAATTCTGAACCTATTATCAAGTAAACATACTTCGTTGTTGTATTTTATCGATCTCGTATCCATAGACGATCACACGAAGTGTAAACCGATTAGTTGTATTGTCTCGACTCAGTTCATAGACAATCACTTTCGGAGAAAGGACTTATAGGTGAAAAAGTTTTAGATTGAGGTATATTTGGGTACCCTCGTCTTTTCACCAGTGCACCACCATGACTGGACTTGGCCGGTCCCTTGGCCATCATGGTCGGCCGGTCCCACATCTCACCACTATTATTTTTAATAATTCATATCTTTCATAATTCTCAAACCCTCATTCATGGGCATTCCTCCGCACGCTCGGACGTTCGTTCACCACCAATGGCGTCTCATGCCCATCGGTTAGTTGATCTCATGCCCATTTTCAGGATCCATGGTTTTACGATAATCCGATAAATGTTGAAAACTTTTATATTGATCATCCAGTAATCAATATTTTTAATGTTTGGTAATGTTGCCAACATTTTTAATCGCTCGACCGAGCACCATCATTGGATGGCCATCCACATGGCCGATCATTCAATATTTCATTGGACGTCCATCCAATTGGACATTCGACCGTCTAATATTCACTAATATTTTAATCATTTGTCATTCGATAATTCATGACATAATAGATCAGGAATGAGCACTCTAGATAACTAATAACTTAGAAACATCTGATTTCCTGTCAATTGCTCGACATATCAGAACATGTCCATGATCGAGCAATCTCATCGGACACGCGTCTATGCAAATTAACAGAACTTCATTATTACCTCAACTGGTAAAATGTTATATCACAATTCATCAAGACTCAACGAGTGTGCATTATTCTGTCCCAGCAGACACCATGCTCAATCCATGAGTCTCAGAGCATATCACATTCGTCCATAATGCTCGACTCATCAATGCTAAGACTCATGGTCTAGTCAAGTCAACAATTGACGTCTACCTTGCAGACTCCACATTCATGAGACATAAATCATGTCACATGAAGGGATATTCACTAGGGTTTTGGTCTGGCGGCCTACATCACGTGTGTACTCCCAGGATGAGAAATGTGAGTAAGTCGTGCAAGCAGTTAAAGGAGTTAGCAAAGTAGTGGGTGGACAATCAACCAATTCTCCCATGCATGTTGAACTGGTTTATTTACGATTTTCCACTTTTCTACTCTTTCACTCCTCAACCGTCGCACTTACTAAAGATCAATGTGTTTATTATTCCTGCAATATAAATAAGTTCATGAATCCACGATTGAACAACGAAACTCAATAGAACTTATCAGAATTCAGTGACATTTCATAAAACTTTCAGAAGTCTTTAACACATACACAATCCTTCAATCATCATTGATCTCACACATCTCATCTTCCCTCCTAACAGATCGACCCTCATCCCTCTTTGTGACCGAATTGACTCTGGAACGTCCATTGTCTTGGTTTAGGCTGGAGTCCTACAGATTGATCTATCGAACTCAAAGCACTCCCGTGCAGCGCATTTGTTTGCTAAAGGTTTAGGCAATTTGCTCAATCGAGGAATCGCTCGTCTCTCCATTTTCCTCAAAAACCAGCAAATCATTTTCACCCATCAACACTAGCAATCAACATATATCTATGTAAAGATATATTAGTTAAATGCTAGCTAATATTGAGTTGTCCATGAAGATTTCAGTTATACAGTTGGATATTGGTTGGAATCAGACAAAATCGAATTTAGGTGCTTTATTGCATATCTTAATAATATCTTCGCTTATGGAAATTTATTGGTGTTCAAACTACCTTGGTCTATAAATATTGAAGTTTGTTATTCTTACAAACTTATCCTGAGCCAGGAAAACTTCATCTTTGTTGTTTCTGGTGTAGCCGACTAATAATATTCTTGTAATACTATCTTGGAGAGGAGACTAACCTAATTAGGCGAAATCTGTTACTTCCGCTAGTTTAAAGACTTCTTTGGGAAGAATTTACTAGTACCATTGGTGGGAAACTAGAATTGCATTGTTATTTTAGTTTTCGATTATTGATTTGATTGACTAACGGTTGTTAACTTTTGATTGCACCTAGTTTGATTATTCTTGAGAGCATTCTCTCCTGACATAATCTCACTCAAACTAGATCAGGGGATTAACGTTAGGTTGTTATCATCCATTTGCTAACATACTCCGTTTTGTGTGTTAGGAATCAAGTTTGTTATTGTGCAGGTACATAAGACTATTGAAGATCTGAAGACAATAATTTTTTTTTTAATTTGGTTTCGTATCTTTGCGATTTGCTTCATGTACAAACTTGATCGGCTGGGATCCGACTATATCTGGTTTATCTTTTGATATACTTGTTATTGCTAGTCGTATTTAGATCGAAAAGCTATTATTTGGTGGTACTCTTCAGTATCTGAATATGGTAGTTCTGTTTGACTTGATCTGGTTAACTTGTTTAATCCAGATCTTGGAAGATCTAAAACCCGATAATGGAGTTTAATTGATTTTAAATAGAAAAGCCTTTGTCACACTCAACATACATATCTCTGATTGATTTCCTGAGATATGAGAGTGGTTACCAAACAGATTAGTCATTTACTATTTTGAAGACGATCGAAAGGGTTGAGTGCTTAAAGTCTTCAGAGAGCCTGAAACAACTTAAGATAGTGGACTCTTATCTTAAGATTCACGTGCATTGGCCAGATTGGTTATAGGTGCAGGGATACAGAGGAAACTAGGTAAGTAAAGGTAGTTTACTTGGGCTCAACTATACGAATTGGTAGTGTTTTGGTATAACGGCTTAATTATGAGAGTATTCAAAACTGTACTAGGTCCCGGGTTTTTTCTGTATTTGCGGTTTCCTCATTAACAAAATCTTGTTGTGTTCTTTTAAATTTCTTTCCGCTGTATAATTTATTTAAGGTATAATTAAAGTAATTGCACTTGTACGTTAATCCCAAACACTTGGGTTGATCCCTATAGTGTAGGAAATATGGATTTGGACGGGCCCCCAAATCCATTTCCAATATGAATAAAGTTGCGTCTAGTCCCAATGGTTGCGACCATTCAGTTTGGGGTTAAGGCTTTTGGTGAACCGTCACCTTTAGTAATATAAGAACCCAACGTTCTTCAACATACAGACACAGAAAAAAACGAGAAACCTTCTTTTGTTTTCATAGATACAAAATCTTCATATAGAGTCTTAATCCGAGAGTTTGTTGCTGCTTTACGTTCGATTGTTTTGATATTATTCTAGTGCAAGTTAATATCAATGGTATTGTTGTATCTTGGCTAAGCTTACTCCATAAACGTTGTGCACCATTGACGGAAGTTAAAGCTTTCAGAAAGAGGATTACCTCGCCTCAATACAAATTCCGGATAAGTTGTTTTGATTCTTACCATTCTCTCGTTATATTCTCTTGTGTGTTTGTGAAGTGTGGATACATTGGTTTGCTGAAATTTGAGAAGGAGGATTGCTGCACACCAGGTATTTGATAAATTCTCTCAACCATTTCTTATGTCATTTTGATAAACTAGCATATGGGTCTTGTTTATTATTGATTGATTTGGTTGTATGCACGATTATAATCCAGATATTCCAACAATCAAAGCTTTAAATCATTTATTGTCATCTGGGTTATAGTTTTAACAAGCATATTGTTGTTGCTATTATATTTTTGGGGTTTATCATAAGTTCATAACTAGTATCTGTACCTTTGATTGAACCTGCTGTGTACAATCCTTGACAACGGTTGAGTTTCTATTATTTCTTCTTCAATCAGTTTGGTTGGGATACAGAATCATTTTGATTTGTCATATCCGAGTCTTGTTTGTATCTGTAAACAATTTAGTTGGTCCCTTTTGTATACAAACTGTGGCTGGTTCTTTGACGTATAGCTTATTTTTTATGATTGGTAGTACTATGCAGTAGTGATTGCCATAATAATTGTTTATCAGTATTATCCCATATCCCCGTAACAGTAAGATTCCAATATTGCATTATAATACTTGTTACTGGAGTTTGTCATTTTGTCGCAATAAGTAACAACGCCCACTATGGATGATGTGTTTGCTTATGCGAATAAGGATTTGAGTATGGGTCTTGATTGCTCTAAAATACCATGTACAATTTCCGTTGTATCGGAAGTTAATATAGTATGCAACCCAAACGAATGGTGGGTTGATACCGGTGCGACTCGACATGTATGTCAAGATCGTTCTATGTTTTCTACTTATGAAACTAGTGAGAATGGTGAACAAGTATACATGGGTAATGCCGCAACTTCTATAGTTAAAGGCAAGGGAAACGTAGTACTTAAATTCATGACGGGTAAGAATATTACCTTGACCGAAGTACTACACGTTCCTGAAATTCGTAGAAATTTAATTTCTGGCGGATTGATTGTGAAACATGGTTTCAAGTTAGAATTTGTTTCGAATAACTTTGTTATCTCTAAAAACAATATATTCTTGGGAAAGGGTCATCTTAGTGAAGGACTCTTTAAAGCAGATGCAACGACAATTATGTCGGAAGTAAATAGAGATACTTCTTCCGTATACATGACAGAATCTAGTTCAATTTGGCATGAAAGATTAGGTCATGTTAATTATCATTCTCTTAAGAAATTAATGGATATGGAACTGCTACCCAAGTGTGATATAGATTTCACAAAAAGGTGTGAAATTTGTGTCGAGTCTAAATTCGCAAGGCTTCCATATCCTGCCGTTGAGAGAAATACGGAACCATTGGACTTGATACACTCGGATTTGTGTGACTTAAAAATGGTTCCAAGTAGAGGTGGGAAGAAGTATGTTATGACCTTTGTCGATGATAGTACAAGGTATTGTCAAATTTACTTGTTGAGAAGTAAAGATGAAGCTCTTGAAAAATTCCAACTTTATAAAAATGAAGTTGAGAACCAACTTAATCGTAAAATTAAGATGGTCAAAAGTGATAGGGGTGGTGAGTATGTGGAACCACTTAAAGAACTTTGTGAAAAGAGTGGAATCATTCATCAAGTAACACCACCCTATTCTCCACAATCCAATGGCATTGCGGAACGAAAGAATAGAACTTTAAAAGATATGACGAATGCTCTTTTGAGAAATTCTGGAGCACCCGAGAACTTGTGGGGGGAAGCGATACTTACTGCGAATTACATTCTCAATAAGTGCCCTCACAAGTAGAAGGACAAGACCCCTTATGAGTTATGGAAGGGAAGGCTACCTTCTTATAGGTACGTCAAAGTGTGGGGGTGCTTAGCGAAAGTTTCAGTGCCACTTCCTAAAAGGGTTAAAATAGGACCAAAAACAGTGGATTGCATCTTTATAGGCTACGCTGAACATAGTAGTGCCTACATATTTTTGGTTCAAAATTCTGACATCAAAGACATCCATGTGAATACGGTTTTAGAATCGAGGGATGCAGTTTTCTTCGAAAATATGTTTCCATTTAAACCAGATCATAGTAATCCTTTGAAAAGGAAAGAAATTACTGAAAGTGGAAATGATGCTACTTCGCAGTCGCCTACACAACAAGCCGAAAAGGTTGTTGAGGAGCTGCGAAGAAGTAAGAGGGCTAAAGTTGCAAGAACCTTTGGTTCTGATTTTGTAACATGTATGTTAGAAGATGAGCCTCGAACATTTGCAGAAGCAATGTCAACTCCAGAAGCACCATGTTGGAAGGAGGCAGTTGATAGCGAAATAGATTCCATCATGCAAAATCACACTCTTGAGATGTGTGATTTACCTCCTGGTTTTAAACCTTTGGGTTGCAAGTGGGTTTTCAAACGAAAACTAAAACCGGATGGAACTATAGATAAGTATAAAGCCAGGCTAGTGGTTAAAGGTTTTAAACAAAAAGAAGGCTTGGATTATTTTGATACTTATTCTCCCGTCACTAGAATAACATCTATACGAATGCTTATAGCAATATCGGCATTGTATAATCAAGAAATACATCAAATGGATGTAAAAACCGCCTTCTTGAATGGGGAGTTAGAGGAAGAAATATACATGGAACAACCGGAAGGATTTTTCGTACCCGGTAACGAAAAGAAAGTATGCCGATTGGTTAGGTCTCTTTATGGATTAAAGCAGGCACCAAAACAATGGCATGAAAAATTCGACACAACCATATTATCAAATGGGTTTAAATCTAATGTGTGTGACAAATGTGTTTACACCAAAGTAACACCCACAGGCATAGTGATAATATGTTTATACGTAGATGACATGTTAATAATGGGTAGCAATCCTGAAATTATTAAGTCTACAAAGAAAATGTTGTCTAAAAATTTCGATATGAAAGATTTAGGCAAGGCAAATGTCATTCTTGGAATTAAGATCTCTAGAACTAGAGAAGGGATTAAATTATCTCAAGCACACTATATTGAGAAAATTTTGCAAAAATTTAATAAGGGTGACGAAAAACGGTAAGAACACCGTTAGATCATAATGTCCATCTTAAAAGGAATTTTGGCGAAGGAGTAAACCAATTGGAATACTCTCGTGTGATTGGAAGCCTTATGTATCTAACGAGTTGTACTAGGCCAGCCATAGCATGTGCCGTGAGTAAACTAAGTAGGTTTACAAGTAACCCTAGTGAAACTCATTGGCAAGCCTTAACAAGAGTTTTGAGATACTTGAGACATACTAAAGAGTATGGTTTGCATTATACAAATTATCCAAATGTTCTTGAAGGATATGTTGATGCAAATTGGATCTCGAATCGATGACACTAAGGCTACTAGTGGCTATGTATTTACTATGGGTGGGGCTGCCATATCGTGGAAATCATCCAAACAAACGTTGATCTCTAGGTCAACTATGGAGGCTGAGTTTATTGCTTTAGACAAAGCAGCAGAAGAAGCAGAGTGGCTTCGAAATTTCCTTGAAGATATACCAATATAGCCTAAACCCGTTTCGGCAATAAATATACATTGCGATAGTCAAGCGGCTATAGCAAAGGCTCATAGTAAAATGTATAATGGTAAATCTAGACACATACGTCTTAGACATGAAACCATTAAGCAATTACGCTCTAGTGGAATTATAACAAAGGAGTTATATAAGGTCCAAGGATAATCTAGCGGATCCACTTACAAAAGGATTATCCAGAGAGCAAGTAATTGCATCATCGAGGGGACTGAGACTATTGCCTACAAAGATAGAGTAAGTTACAGCGGTAACCCAACTTAGCGATTGAAGATCCCATGGTCTAGGTTCAAAAGGGAAAACTAAGTTGTAAAATACTCGCCAGAGACACCGAGAGAGATTACTCTCTTTCCCATTTCTATGATGAAATAGTGTCACCTGTCAAGTGAGAGGTTGAGAATTCTTCTCTTAATGATTCCTATAGCTTAGCATGACTAAGAAAAGTATGGCAGGATACTTTCAAATAGGAGATCACCTATATGAGTGAGAAGTGGGTCCGCTTCTGTGATAACTATAAGGCTATGTTAATCTAAGAGCACTCATGAACTCCAAGATTGTTCAGGGCCGAAATGAACACAACCGAGAACCAATGAAGTAAGGAAATAAGCTATGTGATATCTATTGTATCGACTTACATTATAAAGTTGAGCAGTTCAAGACATCGCGTTCACTGAACAACTAGTAAGTCCGTTAGGTATTTACAAATGAAGATTCAAAGCCAAAAGCTATCTTTCCCGATGTAGTGATGTTCCGCGCACAAACTCTCTAGTGTCTGCATTAGAGTATAGGGTTAGAATTAAGCATTTTGTAAATGTCTGTGTAGGCAATTTTATTCATGTGGGGGATTGTAGGAAATATGGATTTGGACGGGACCCCAAATCCATTTCCAATATGAATAAAGTTGCGTCTAGTCCCAATGGTTGCGACCATTCAGTTTGGGGTTAAGGGTTTTGGTGAACCGTCACCTTTAGTAATATAAGAACCCAACGTTCTTCAACATACATACATAGAAACAAAACAAGAAAGCTTCTTTTGTTTTCATAGAAATCAAAATCTTCATATAGAGTCTTAATCCGAGAGTTTGTTGTTGCTTTATGTTCGATTGTTTTGATGTTATTCTAGTGCAAGTTAACATCAATGGTATTGTTGTATCTTGGCTAAGCTTACTCCATAAACATTTTGCACCATTGACGGAAAGTTAAAGCTTTCACGAAAGAGGATTACCTCGCCTCAATACTCGATAGGTGTCGTAAAACACCTAATTTTACTATCTAGAGTTTATGCTTTCTTTGCTATTTTTCGTGTGAATTGTATCTTATGTTCGCTTTTGAGTTCATTAGGTGCTTTGGAGTCGCACGGACGAAAAGAAGGAGAAATCACCAAAATTGAGCAAAAAGGGCAAATCTGTCATTTCAGGAGAACATTATATGGAGCCCAGTCAAGGTTAAGGGGCAACTCTTTTGGGAGAGTACTAAAATACAACCAAAGAATTGTTAAGGGGCGCCAATTTGGCTATCCCTTATCAAGAAATTTTGTCAATAACCTGTCCCATTCCTTTTTACCTAAACCTAATCGAGGAGAAATCAGTTTCTCATATTCAATTATTCCCCAAATGCCAAGATTCAGAGAAAGGGAAAAATGGAGATTAAAATGGGTTTCATAGTTGATTTGTGAAGAATTAGAAGCTGGGTTTGCGAATGGAATGGGTTTTGAGTTGATTTTAAAGGAGATGAAGATGGGGTGCTGTTATTGGAGAGATTCAGAGAAGGATTTGAAGAACCAGATGCTGCTGTCTTGTGGATTGAAGAACGAAATTGAAGATGGGTTGGTGAAGCTTCAGATCGAGATTGATTAGAAGATTGAGGGGATGAATTCGTTCCTGGTGATGGTCTGGTGATGTTGTTCAAGCTAGGGTTTGCTTTTGTTAAAATTCAGTGATGGAGATTGAGAAGTTGCTGCTGATTTGCAACCTGCAATGGACTGAGGCTAGGAAGCATCTGAGAAGTTGATGGTTGGTGTTGGTCTCTTGAAGAACTGATTTGGAGATTTGATTGGAAATTAGTCAGGACTGCAAATAATGGGTATGTGACTGATTCAGTTAAGGTTAATGGGATTCAAATCGGATGAGGTGAGTCATGAGTAATGGCCGCTGCCAATGATTATGGAGTCTGTGATGTGCCGAGAATTGCAGAGATAAATGAGAGTTGGAGTTTGGCCAGATGGTTATGAAAGGGTTAAGAGCTCATTGAGCTGAGAAGTATGAAGCTACATGTGATGATACTATGAGCTGTGAAGACTGCAATAGCAGACAATGGAGTTGAACCGAGGCTAGGCTGAAGCAATGGAATGAGCAGGTTGGAAGTTATGATGAATTGGTGGTTAAAGTGATATGGAAGATGAGAATGGGGTTGTGAGACTGAGCTGAATAGCAGGAGGTGGCAGCTGGTTATTGCTCTTGGTGCTGTTGCTCAAGAGTCGAGCCTGAAATCGCAGTGGAGTTACTGAGTTGAGCTGGTGTTAAGTGAAATCTTGCAGGAGGTTTGTGCACAGTGGCTTTGGTAAACATGTATTGCAGCTGGTGAAATATGCTTAGGAGTTGCAACCTGGAATTACAGGGAAGTTGGTCAGAAGAATGTGGCAGAGTTGAAGTGAAATCCTAGATGTTACAGATGGTGCTATGAATCTGGTGACGCAGTGGCTTAGTCGTGGTTGAGTTGCAGGTACTGGAGATTGCAGGGGATGTTGCCATAAGCTGCAGGAAGAGAGAATAGAGCAGTGAAATGCAGTTTCTGGTGGATTATGTTGCAGGCAAGAGCTGAAATGGGTCTGGTGTTGGTGTTGAATTGATGCAAGGATCTGAAGATGACAGGCAGAGCTGGTGCTGGCAGGAAATGGGAGTTGCATGATTGATTGCAGGGTCCTGGTGGAGCTATAGGCACTGGTGGTTAATGCACCGAACTTGAGCTTGAGTTGCGTTGTTGTGTTGCTTTGCCCGAGTTTGGTCTTGAATTGCAAAATTGAGCTAAAGAGCGGTGTGGTTGAAATGAATGAGTCAGAAGCAATTGCGGGTGGAAAGTTATTTGGATGCGGAATTTGTGATAACTCGGGTGGTTCATCAGTGACAGAATCGCAAGTGCAATGAATGGAAGAAGTGGAATTGGTAATGCATATGAACTAGGTGATGTTTTGGAGCTGAGTTGCAGGGCAGGATATTACAAACATGGTGCATTACAGGATATGCACTGAGGTTACAGGGAAGGCAAACACCATCATGGTCCGGGCGCAATGATTGTGCTACACTGTTACGGCCTGTGCAAGAACCGTGGCTGGCAAAGTCAGCCAGTTAGATCACCAAAGACAACTGACTCAGTCCGACACAGATCCCGACTCGCCTGACTCACCCTAACTCGGTGTTGACCCGTTGACCCGCCGATCCGACCCGTTGGACCGGTTACCGGGCGGACTTTGCCGGTCACCTGGGACAGTTTCCGGCCAACTTCCGGCCATAATCCCAGTTTTCCGGCGACGATTTTTGGGACAGAATTTCTACACGGGTTTCTCTCACTTGTGGGCCGGGTGAATTTCCAACTAATGGACTTTGAAGACAAAACCTAATTTTGGAAGGAGTGGAGCTATAAAAGAGAAGACTTTTCTCAAAACATCTATCTTTTTGAATATGGATATCTCCATTAGGGAGACTTCTACTTGTTGTCTAGGGTTTCACATGATAGTTTTCTTCTTTGCTTTCTATGATGATTTCCAAAAACACAAGTAACTAAGTTTTTATTATTGGTTGAAGATGTAGTTGGATTTTGCAACCAAGTTATGATTTTTATGAATTAGTTTTCTCTCAATATTATCGTTTGATTTCTACGGGTTATAATAATTGCATGATTGAAGTATTGCAATATGATTGAATGTTTGTTTAGTCGAGTCTAGAATTGATTGAACTCACATCCATATCTATAGCTATTTTAGGGTTTTCATCGAGCGATAACCTTGAATACGAGTAGCATGATATGATTAGGGTTTGTAGTGATACATCCTCGTAATCATATGTAGAAATTGACCTTTGTTTGAATTGTTTGCGCAATGTATTACAATTGCATTGATTAGCCTATTTCTGAAACTTAATGCTCCTAGGAATTGAACTTGATTAGCGCAAGGCGTTAGGTTATTCTTTAGGTAGATTTCACATACGCAAACCCTAATGTGTGTGTCGATAACTTTGGAAATTTACGGAGTATTCTTGCAATAAGGTATTCTATGGCTTTTGATGATAGCGAGATTAAATACAAATTCTATTCATATATTCGAAACTTGTTTACAATTGAAGATGAAACCTTTATCCAATATTTCACATTCTTGATTTGCGTACTTTATTTGCTTTTTGTTTATTTTTATTTACACAATCAAAAATCCTCGGTGTTTTATATAGGAAACCATAACAATTTGACAACCTAGACCTCTCTTGTGGATCGATCCTTTCTTTCCCTTGCTATATTTATATTTTGAGTAGTAAGAAAGTGTAATTTATTTTTGACGCTACGACAAAGTGGTCAAATTTTAAGGCGCTGATTCTGGGAGGCAGCGGTTGTTAATTGTTTTTGGTTTCTTATTTTTGTTTTTAGTTTTGTTTTATTTTTTTTATTTTTTTTCTTATTTTCTGGGTTTTAACCTTGGTTTGAGAATTATTTCAGGTGCTTATTTCTATGGAAGGAGCATATTGGAACGATGGATACGGTTTTCAACAACCTCAACAATACGACAACTACCAATTCCATGGGTATAATCAAAACCAATTCATTGGTTATGACCAATATTCCATGGAACCTTATGGTTTTCCTCAACAACCTTATGTGTGTGAACAACCACAAGGATGGGAGGATTCTTATGTTTGTGAACAAAAAGTCTCTAACTTTATAGATCAAGTTTCCACTTTTCTACAAGAGGAATTTCAAAAAGCTAAAGAGACTACAAACGAGCAACTCCAAGAACTTCGTGAAGGTTTTGTTAGCTTGCGAAGAGGCATTGATCAATACAAGGAAGATATGGATAATTCGAATGTGCATATGGTTTGTGATGAATATTTGATTGATGCTAATGTTGAAAAAGGCGAATCCTTGGGCACTTTCGTTGATAATTGTGTAGATAACTCAACTCTTGATCGTAATAATGATCATTCACCTATTCAAAAGGATGAGTTCGAGATTAGCAACACTAAATTCAGCGAGGAACAACCTTATGTTGACTATGATAGTGACGGTGATTATGATACATTGCTTGAAACAACTCATGGTGACATCCGCGAGGAGTGTTGATGAGTGCCAAATAGTGCATACTTATACACCTTTTTATTGGCATTTTACTCATCTTTTGCGTTTAGAAATCAGATATTATCCCAGATTCTGTATTTTCTTTGTTTTCAAGAATAAATATTTTTATTAATTAATTTTGTGTTTTTAGGTAATAAATAAAGCTCGGAGAATCTGAGGAGCCAAAAGAGAGAAGAATTGGAGTCGAGCATCTATGGAGCAGAAAGCCAAAGCCCACCCGCAACGCTTGCAACCCAACAAGTAGCAACTCATCTACAAGACATGGGCTTGAGCTAGACCCGACCCGCGACCCGATCCGAGTCCGGCCACTCCAAGCCGTTGAGATCTCATCTTGCCGCATCCTACGCTCGCTGCCTCCTACGCATCGACCCTTGATGTCTCCGCTCCACACCAGATCACCCCGAGTTCATCCCGAGCCGTTCGTATCTGTCCCCAAAGATCCAACGCTCGCCGAGGCCTTCCCATCATCCTTCGCTGTCCCCGCTTCACATCGAAGCACCCTATACCTATACCACTCGAGCTAACCCTCATTTCTCCCTCACCTTTCTCTTTCTTCACCCACTACCTCCATCGAGAAAACCCCATCGACCATACCTCCACCTCCTTCTTCCATGCCTTTTTACAGAGCCATCACCTCTCCTGTCATCGCCAACAACTTCTCTAGCTCCTTATCCGCCACCCTTGCATCACTTATCTCCATCCATAGCTTCTCTCTTAACCTAGAAGCTAGGGTTGAGATGATTGAAGCTAGGGTTTTCATCAACCACCCTTGCATGTCGATTCAGAGGTCAGAGAAGAGCTAAGGAAGGGAAATACAGGTTTGGGTCAGTGTAGTAGTTAGTGAGGATTGTTTTTGTGAGTTATAAATTGGAGTTTCTGATGTAAGAGAAAACTAGTCAGTTTTTAGAGTCAAGTTTTAGGGTTCATGTTTAGTTTATAACCTCAATTAAATCTGTTTTTATGTTCACCATGGGCTAATTCTATTTGCTAGGATTTACATGAAGCCCTAATTCTTGTTCTGTTGATCAACTATGTTGAGATTGTTCTTGAATGCTTAATTCTTGAGATAGTTGCAATTCTTGCACTTCAATACTTTGCTTTCACAGTGAATATCATGTATTTATTGTAGTTAGGATTAAACTGTGTTGACTGTGCTCAGCTCTTGCCTAAGAGATAGTTGCCAAACCCTTGACTAATTGTGCTCAATTTAGACAATTAGTGCTCGGCTTGGTACTCTAGTTTGTTGATTGCATTATCATATTGGTGAAACTCCTTAGATAAGAGATAGTCTTGACACATTATCCTTATCTCACATAGGATTAAGAACACTTCATCTAGTTGACACACATAACTTGAAATAGTGGTGGATTGGCAATCCTAGTATCCTTCTAATCATCTTTTATAGTTCATTTTGCCTCGGTCTTGCAAACTTTCAATACAACGTAAAGACTATAAACAAAAGCTTTGTATCTCCTGTCACTTACCCCGAAAACACTTGAGAAGCCTTAGAATAACATAGCACACCCTAGTTCCCCGTGGAAAGACCCGTGCTTGCCACCGCCTTCAAAGGCTCTTTGCACTTGCGATTAGAACATAGGAAAAGCATCTTTTAGCTCCTATCAAGTTTTTGCGCCGCTGGGGGAACTTGTAGTGTCTGCTGTTTAATCTTTGCTGTTTTTCTTCACCATTTCCATCCATATTTGTATATATATGCTCTTGCTTTGAATCATCCCCGCTTTGCTCTTTGTTATATTGCCTTGAATCATCATCTCGAGTTTCATTCTTAGCCTTGGATACTTGCTATCATTTGCAACTCTCATAGATATCTCTCAAGTCATATCCGTATATTGAGCTTACTCATTTTTTGCTTTGGCTGTGTAACTCCTGGGAACTAAATTTCTGTGTTGAGTAACAGTGTACTTTTGGAGCAAGTTTCGAGACATAATCCAAGGAGCAGAGCTGGTGGATTTGCCTAAACCCGCATTGCACTTTGGTGGTATTGTTCTATAAGCCCATTTCTACCCCTGGTGTGTATGCATGAATTATTCTGCTGCAGACCTTTAATCTTGTGAAGCCATCTGCCACTCTGCAAGCCCCTGTCAGCTGCAGGCTGTAAGCCACCACTTGGATCGCCTTTGTTGGTGAAAGCTCAAGAGAGACTTTGAGTTAGTTCTCATCCGCTCATCCGTAGGCAATCGTTTAGTGAGTTGTGATTCGTGGTACACAAAACCCCGAGCTTGGCGGTAACTCAGGGTGTGATCAACCTCTTTTGCATGATAAGTTAGATATTTTCTTAAGCTTGCTGTCAACTTCATTTGTGCACCTGAGCTTGTTAAGACCATCTGCCATGCTAGTACTTGCATACTTGTTAACTCGAGACTTGCCTCGTGATAATTGAACTAAAATTGTTGTCCGATTGACCGTGAATCAACCCCGCTTTGTGTTGCTATCAATTGTGTTTGAATGTGTATGAAGTAGCAAAGCCGGTGAATAGCATTTAGCCTTTGATTTTTCAAAACAACACAACCCCGCACAATGCCGCACCATTGAGTGGGCACATCCAATAACCCGTGCACATCACAAAAATTTTGCTTCACCAAGCAGTGTCTTGTGTATTTTTCTCGAGTTCTTGTCTCCATGTGCATAAGCTGAGCCGCACTAGCCCCGAGCTGTGTTGTTCTTCTCTTGTCTCTTAGCAAGAGTTGTTCTCTTAGCCATCCGTGCTCAAGCCGTGGCTTGTCTCTTAGCAAAAATGGGAGAGCAAAAAGTGGGTTGATGAAAGTGTTAGCACAACCCCTGGGTCGCTTAAGCTAAAACCCATTTGTGGGCTTTGCATTTCACTAAACCCTCGGCCCACAAATGGCGGCAGAACCCCGCCGCAAACAAAACCCCACATCAATCAAACTCACTTCACCTCAGTCAGTGCATTATCAACCCAAACTTCTGGGCTTGCACAAATCCGAGCCCAACACCACAAAAATCGGGCCATACATTTCTCAACCCAATCATCCGGGGCCATGCAACAATCAAACCTACACCTTTTGGGCTGGAACCAACCTTTTCACTGGGCTCTACAACACCAATAACCAATTTCTTGGGTTTGAGTCTTGTTTTGGTGGGTCATTTTTGAATCTTTGCTTTCCGTGTTGAACTTGTTTGTGTATTAACATGCTAGAGGCGCGTGCTAGGCTATGATTGTGTCTTTTAGAGACCAAACAAATCGACTAGTTAGAATCCGCCTGGACGAAATCGTTAGCATACCCGCTTCTTCAACAAAGCCCAATTCCATCGTAAAGCCCATCCGAATCGAAACCATGGGTGATGAACCAAACCCACCCCGTAGTCTCAAGGACTACATGTACCCAACTAGGGCAACCCAGCCCTCTTGCATCATTCTCATACCGATGCTTGTCGGTTTTGAACCGAAAGCAAGTACCATTCACATGCTACCCGTGTTTAGAGGGGTCAATCCGAGAACCCCTACCATCACGTGAGAGACTTTGAGGATATTTGTGGGACTCTCGTTTTAACCAAATGACAGAGGAGTCCTCAAATTGAGATTGTTTCCTTTTTCTCTCGAAAGACAAAGCCAAGTCTTGGCTTCATGCCCTACAACCACAATCCATTAGAACTCGGGATGACCTCACAAAAGAGTTTTTCAAAAGTTTTTCCCAAACCATAAGATCGCGGCAATTCGCCAAAGTCTAAATGGTTTTGTGCAATTAGAAGACTAAACTCTAGCAAGGTACTTGGAGAGATTCAATGAATTACTACTCCAATGTCCCCACCATGGTTTTGAAAAATGGAGACTCGTGCAAATATTGTATGAGGGTCTAGATGTTAGAACCCGAACTACAATCGAGTCAATGTGCAATGGTGCATTTATTGACAAGAGTGCCGATGACGCTTGGGCTTTTCTAATCGAAGTCGCCGAAAAGACTCAACAAAGGGAGTCTATCCGTGAACCGAAACGGACTACCCCTACCAACAATGTTCATAGAATCGAGTCTGACTTTGAGGGAAATGCAAAAATGGCTTCTTTGGCCCGGAGAATAGAAGTGCTTGAGTTGGAAAAGAATGTAAAATCTAATGCCCCTACTCTCCGTGACCAAATTGATAGGGCCACTTGTGCCGCATGCCATAAATCACCACTTAGTGGACAGTGTCTGCATTTATATGCATTTCAAGAGTCCAAGTCCGAGCAAGCCAATGCATTGTACTGAGACAAGAGAACAACCCTTATTCTCAAACCTACAACCCGTGGGTGGAGGAATCACCCTAACTTCTCATGGTCCAAGGGACCTGTACAAGGGGGACCAACACATAACAACCAAGGATACTCATATCCTAGAAATCCCCAAGTACAACCACCCCTCAAGACTCGTAGAGAAAAAGACTAGCTTGGAAGACTCGTGTCATTCTCGTTGACCCAAGGTCTTTCAAAACTTGAGAAACTACCGACCAACGTCTCACAACCCTAGATCTTAAGATAGGGCAAATCATGATGCATTGAATGAGAGAGAGAAAGGAAAATTCCCTAGTCAACCCCTACAAAATCCAAAGATCGTGTTTCAAGCGGGCTCCTCTACCCGCAATGAAACTTCACATAGTCAAGCAATGCCGTCACCACTCTCCGTAGTGGTAGAATTGTTGAGAACCATGTAGGTGTACCACCTTCAAGCGAGTCTACATCGACTCCCAAGTACACACAACACCACCTAAAACATCTACCGTAGAAAACGAATCAACCCATTGAGAAAACCAAGAGTCCTACTAATATAGATGTTCCCGTGCCAAGTCATGTTCCCGTTGCTCCATTTCCACAACGGTTGGTGCAACAAGTATGGGGTACCTAATACAACGAGATGTTGGAATTGTTCAAAAGAGTTAACATAAACATTCCATTTCTCGAAGCAATCAGCAAATACCGCCTATGCTAAGTTTTTGAAGGACCTGTGCACACAAAAGCGAAAGCTTCATGTGCATAAGCGTGCCTTTCTCACCGAGCAAGTAAGTTCAATTATTCAAAACAAAACCCCACCTAAGTTTAAAGACCCAGGTAGCCCGACTATCTCTTGTACTATAGGTGAGCATACAATCAGAAAAGCTTTATTGGACTTAGGAGCTAGTGTGAATCTACTGCCATATTCTCATGTATGTGCAGTTAGGTCTTGGGGAATTGCAACCCACTCTGGGCCACGCTACAATTAGCGGACAGATCTCGTGCGAATCCCTCGGGGAATCGTTGAAGATGTGCTAATCAAGGTTGATAAATTTTATTTCCCTGTGGACTTCATTGTGTTAGATACACAACCCGTGCATAAAATCCTCGAAAATCATATTCCCGTTATCTTAGGACGTCCCTTCTGGCAACGTCAAACGCTATCATAAATTGTCGTAGCGGGATATTGAATTTGTCTTTTGGCAACATGACTTGTAGAACTGAATGTCTTTCGTGTGAACCAACAACCCATAGAGTGTGATGATGATGAATTGCACGAGGTTAACATGATTGAGAGTCTCGATTCAAGACTCATTGCCCGACATTTTGTCAAAATGTGGACCCTCGCAAGCATGTTTAGACAATTTTGACTTAGATCTCTTCGAGTTAAAGTACATTAGTGAGGTCCACTCTTTGCTAGAGTCTCGTGCCACCCATGGATATTGCCAAATGGCGTAATGCAAAAGGAAACTCTTCCACTCTCGATACCACATCTGCCCCACCTCTTGACACACCACCTAAGCTTGATTTGAAACCTTTACCCGATACCTTGAAGTATGCATTCTTAGGTCCTTCCGAGACTTTACCCGTGATTATTGCATCATGTTTAGACACGGAACAGAAAGTCAACTTTTAGAAGTACTTAAAGAGCATAAAGGAGCCTTAGGTTGGACCATCTCCGATCTTAAGGGTATAAGTCCCACAATTTGCATGCATCACATAAACCTTGAGGAGAACACTAAACCATCTAGGGAAATGCAAAGGAGACTTAACCCCAACATGAGAGATGTTGTCAAGGGTGAGATTCTCAAATCGCTGACGCGGTATCATCTACCCTGGTCCCCGATAGCCAATGGTCACTCCTATTCGGTAGTACCCAAGAAGTCCGGCATTACCGTTGTTCAAAACGAGATGAATGAGCTACTTCCCACCCGTGTGACCACCGGGTGGCGAGTATGTATTGATTATAGAAAACTCAACACGGTAACCAAGAAAGACCATTTTCCCTTCCCTTCATTGACCAAATGCTTTGGAAAGGTTAGCCAAACATAAGTACTACCGCTTCTTAGATGGCTATTCGCTACAACCAAATTCACATAGCACCCGAAGACCAACAAAAGACCACATTTACATGTCCTTATGGAACATTTGCTTATCGTCGTATGCCTTTTTGGGTCAGTGCAATGCACCCACTACTTTTCAACGTTGCATGATGAGCATTTTTTCCGACATGGTAGATAAGTTTCTTGAGATTTTTATGGATGATTTTTCCGTGTTTGGATCTTCATTTGATGAGTGTTTGCATCACCTCACATGTGTGCTAGTTAGGTGTAAGGAGAAGAGTTTGGTCTTGAATTGGGAAAAATGCCATTTTATGGTTAATTCAGCATTGTTCTAGGGCATATTATCTCGGAAAAAGGCATAAAAGTAGACAAAGCCAAGGTAGATCTCATCCAACACTTGCCTCAACCTCGCTCCGTGAGGGACATCGATCATTTCTAGGCCATGCGGGTTTTTACCGATTTCATCAAAGACTTTAGTAAAATTTCACGACCTTTGTGCAATCTTCTTGCAAAAGATGTTGCATTTGTCTTTGATGATGCTTGTAAGGAGGCATGTGAGCAATCAAGGCTCTCCTTACATCTGCCCCTATAGTCGACCCCGATTGGTCATTACCATTTGAGATTATGTGTGATGCGTCACTATGTCTGTAGGAGCTGTTTTAGGCCAAAGAGTAGACAAACTCCTTATGTGATCTACTATGCTAGTAAAACACTTAATGATGCTCAATTGAATTATTCCACTACTGAGAAGGAGTTGCTAGTGTTGTGTTTGCATTAGACAAGTTTAGATCTTATTTGATAGGGTCTAAGGTCATCATTTATTCGATCATGCGGCATTGAGATATCTTTTGTCTAAGAAAGATGTTAAGGCTCGTCTAATTCGATGGGTACTCTTGCTACAAGAGTTTAACCTCGAAATTCGAGATAAGAAAGGGTCAGAAAATGTTGTTGCCGATCACTTGTCTAGGTTGAATGTTGAATCTTCGATGAATCAGATTGATTAGGGAATCATTCCCCGATGAGCAATTGATGCTTGTGTCTCGAGATGCCTTGGTTTGCCGATATTGTGAACTACCTTGCTGTAGAATGCCCTTGCATTGGTCTAAACAAGACCGTGCTAAGTTCTTGGTCAAGTTAAACATTTCCTTTGGGATGACCCATATTTGTTTAAGTACCGCCAAGACCAAATCATCGGAGATGTGTCCCCAATTCTCGAACAAAGGGAAGTCATCTCTTTCTGTCATGACCATGCTTGTGGAGGCCACTTTAGTGCCAAGAAAACCGCAAAAGATCTTGCAAAGCGGTTTCTATTGGCCAACACTCGTTTAAGGATTGCCATGCATTCTGTGTTGCTTGTGACCGATGCCGTAAATTAGAAGTATATCTAGGAGAAACATGATGCCCTTACAACCCATATTGATTGTTGAACTGTTTGATGTTTGGGGCATTGATTTCATGGGTCCATTTCCGACTCAAGGTAAGTTGTACATCCTTGTAGTCTATCGATTATGTCTCTAAGGGAGGCCATTGCATCCAAAACCAACGACCATAAAGTTGTTCTTTCTTTTCTTAAGGAGAACATTTTCTCCCGTTTTGGAACCCCGAGAGCGATAATCAGTGATGGAGGTAGTCATTTCGCAATGACCCTTTGAATCACTAGTGCGCAAGTATGGAATCACTCATAAGGTCGCAACACCTTACCATCCTCAAACCAAAGTGGCCAAGTAGAAGTTTCTAATAGGGAAATTAAGCATATCCTTGAGAAGACTGTCAATCCTTCTAGGAAAGATTGGTCTTTGCGCTTAAATGATGCTTTATGGGCCTATAGGACTGCATACAAGACTCCCATTGGGATGTCTCCTTACAGAGACTTGTGTACGGAAAAGCATGTCATCTACCCGTTGAGTTAGAACACCGTGCATACCGGGCTGTGAAAAAGCTGAATTTTGATCTTGATAAAGTCGGTACTGTAGAGAAAACTTCAACTCAATGAGTTAAAGAATTGAGAAACGATGCATATGATAGTGCCAAAACGTATAAAACATAGGATGAAAGTGTTTCACGACAAGCGCATTCTCGCGCAAGTCTTTCACCCCGTGACGTAAAGCTTTATTGTACAACACTAGATTGCATTTGTTTCCAGAAAGCTACGTTCTCGATGGTCGGACCATACGTGGTACGTACTGTCTTTCCCCATGGAGTCAGTAGATGTTGAAAACCCAAAAAACAAGAACATTTTCAAAGTCAATGGTCGAGATTGAAACCATTTCTCGGAACATCTTCCACCGAAGTTGAGACCGTTGACTTGGAAGACCCCATCTATGTGGACTGATCTAGTTCACTTGTGTACATACTTATGGACTAAAAATCCATCATCTTTCCCTTTTCTTTTTCGTTTTACATAATTTTGATGTGTGCTAACCAACCTTTTTGTCTTGCGCTCGTGATTGTTTGCTTTCAAAGCATTCATCTTTCTATGGTTTAGCAACACCCTTGTACATCCGTAATCTCTTCCCTTTTCTTTATTTAACATAGTTCTCTTGGTATGTGAATGCTTAAATTCTTATTATCTCGTTAACACATTGAGGACAATGTTTGATCTAGGTTTGGGGTGTGATTTGCATATAGAGTTTTTAGTCTTTTTATTTTACTTCTTTTACAAAAAAAAAAAAAAAAAAAAAACTCGAAATTTGCATAAAAACCTCCAACTTTTAGAGATTTTAGAGTCACTAGCATGCTTTTAGCTATGTTTACATAGAGAGTCTGACCGAAATAACAAGAACTTGGAAGTACTGGAGAACGCAATCGGGTTCCTTAGTTGATTAGAGCGTTAAAGTTGGATTTAACCATACCGGAGGGCGAATTAGGTGTTGTTTAGATATTCCTGTAGTAGAATTGTGATCAACCATAGTGGAGACTACCCATTTTACATCAAGCGAGGTACCGACCTTCACTCTTTGTGACTTTCTAGAAAAGCTTTTAGAGTGTGTGTCACCGTACGTCAATTCCGGTAGGAATGGTGAGCTACCCAACTTCGCACCACTTTCAAAGACTACTTTTGTTCTCTTGAGTGCTAATTCCGTCAATCATGAGGGTGACGTCTAAAGATGAAAACTCCTTCTAAATATCGATTTGCAGTTAGCATCATTCTCTCTCTCAATCAGCAGAGATCCATAGAAACACATCATCGCCATGGCGGAGCAACATCGAATATTTGAAGAAAGTTGATATAGTCCAAGGTTTACATACAACAAAGAAAAAGAGGATGGGAATTAATGAAGTTTGTAAAATCAAGACAATGCAAGTTATGGAAATTGTGTGATATAGTCCTTCATCCATGGAGTTAGTAGTTTTATTGTTTTTATTTTCAATTAATGTATATAGTGAAGTTCTTAAAAAAAAAAAAAAAAAAAAAAAAATTGTAGTTTATTTTCTTAGTTTTGATACCACCATGGTAAAGAAGAAAATTCCAAGTAACAAGGAAATTGAGTAGAAAAGTTAAAAATTGTCAAGTTTTGTGAAGTTTAGAAGTTCGTCATCAACATTTGAAGACCGAAGACCGAAGAGTGAAGACGTTTCTATGCTTCCTATGAGAGATTGATATTAATTGCCGATCGGGTGAGAAGTGAGTGAGTACTCCCACCCCTTGCTAATGGTTGATTTCCTTTCTTAGAGATCATCGTAAAAGATTCTTTTTGTCCACACTTCGTGGAGTCTCCATTTTATTTCGGAAGGTTATCCTTCTTACCTACAACATGTGCAGGATTTCTCTCTTTATTCCCGCCTCGCACACATGAGAGACTAAAAAGCGATCTTTTTGAGTGCAATTATCATAAAACCCTAATGGTGAGGCGAGAAGTCGAGGCTTATGATCACAATCGAATCCGAATTCTTTCATATGGTATGGTTACTTCTCGCTCAAAGACTTAAGGATGAGAGTGCGTTCTTTAGTAGTTCTAACTTCTTGTTACTAGCACGCAGAAACTCTATGTCCTCATAGCTCCTTGGATGCTTGAGACTCTTTTACACTACGAAGTTGGAGAAGGTTTTGTGGGTACACCTCCTCGTAAACCCTCACGAGACTACAACTCGTCCACTAGGGACACCTAGGGGTTTAAAGGCTTAGTGCATACGCTAAATGCATTCGAGAGACCCGCGACAGGTATAGTTAGGATTTCTTATTTTTGTTTCACTTGAGGACAAGTAAAATTCAGTTTTGGGGGTATTTGATGAGTGCCAAATAGTGCATACTTATACACCTTTTATTGGCATTTTACTCATCTTTGCGTTTAGAAATCGATATTATCCTGCATTCTCGTATTTTCTTTGTTTTCAAGAATAAATATTTGTATTAATTAATTTTGTGTTTTTAGGTAATAAATAAAGCTCGGAGAATCCGAGGAGCCAAAAGAGAGAAGAATTGGAGTCGAGCATCTATGGAGCAGAAAGCCAAAGCCACAAGCGCAATGCAGCTTGCAACCCAACAAGTAGCAACTCATCTACAAGACATGGGCTTGAGCTAGACCCGACCCGCGACCGGATCCGAGTCCCCACTCCAAGCCGTTGAGATCTCATCTTGCTGCATCCTACGCTCGCCGCCTCCTACGCATCGACCCTTGATGTCTCCGCTCCACACCAAATCACCCCTAGTTCATCCCGAGCCGTTCGGATCTGTCCCCCAAAGATCCAACGCTCGCCGAGGCCTTCCCATCATCCTTCGCTGTCCCTTCGCTCACATCGAAGCACCCTATACCTATACCACTCGAGCTAACCTCATTTCTCCCTCACCTTTCTCTTTCTTCACCCACTACCTCCATCGAGAAAACCCCATCGACCATACCTCCACCTCCTTCTTCCATGCCTTTTTACAGAGCCATCACCTCTCCTGTCATCGCCAACAACTCCTCTAGATCCTTATCCGCCACCCTTGCATCACTTATCTCCATCCATAGCTTCTCTCTTAACCTAGAAGCTAGGGTTGAGATGATTGAAGCTAGGGTTTTCATCAACCACCCTTGCATGTCGATCTCGCAGGTCGAGAAGAGCTAAGGAAGGAAATACAGTTTGGGTCGGTGTAGTAGTTAGTGAGGATTGTTTTTGTGAGTTATAAATTGGAGTTTCGATGTAAGAGAAAACTAGTCAGTTTTAGAGTCAAGTTTTAGGGTTCATGTTTAGTTTATAACCTCAATTAAATCTGCTTTTTATGTTCACCATGGGCTAATTCTATTTGCTAGATTTACATGAAGCCCTAATTCTTGTTCTGATCAACTATGTTGAGATTGTTCTTGAATGCTTAATTCTTGAGATAGTTGCAATTCTTGCACTTCAATACTTTGCTTTCACAAGAATATCATGTATTTATCAGTAGCTAGGATTAAACCGTGTTGATTGTGCTCACTCTTGCCTAAGAGATAGTTGCCAAACCCTTGACTAATTGTGCTTAATTTAGACAATTAGTGCTCCGGCTTGGTACTCTAGCTGTTGATTGCATTATCATATTGGTGAAACTCCTTAGATAAGAGATAGTCTTGACACATTATCCTTATCTGTCATAGGATTAAGAACACTTCATCTAGTTGACACACATAACTTGAAATAGTGGTGGATTGGCAATCCTAGTATCCTTCTTAATCATCTTTTATAGTTCATTTTGCCTCGCCTTGCAACCTTCAATCTCAGCCGTAAAGACTATAAACAAAAGCTTTGTATCTCCGTCACTTACCCCAAAACACTTGAGAAGCCTTAGAATAACATAGCACACCCTAGTTCCCCGTGGAAAGACTCCAGGCTTGCCACCGCCTTCAAAGGCTCTGTGCACTTGCAGATTAGAACATAGGAAAAGCATCTTTTAGCTCCTATCAAGTGTACAATGGAGTCTTTTTGGGATCAAGATGAAGACGAAGAGGAATCTGTCGACACTTGTGTAGATTACTCAAGCATTGATCTTAATAATGATCAAGAGCCTATTCAAAGGGTGGAGCTTGAGGATGATGCATTTTTAGTGTTCTAAAAAAGTTTCTTATAATAAAATTTGGATCCGCAAAAGAGTATGTGCCTTACAACAAAAAGGAGTGTGTTGAGAATGAGACCGGTATGACCAATATTTTGGAAGACCCAATTGAGCTTGTGCATGATTGTAATGATGATGTTTATGTCGATACTTTGGTTAAGGCGAAACGGATGAAGAATGGTTGCAAGGTTTGATAGAGGACCATGATATAAAAAGAGGTGAATAATTCACTTGAGTTTTTCAAGGATGAAGAGGATTCCGTAATACAAGAGATTGTGCAAGGTTTGTCTAACCCGTTGCCTATTGTTTCTTCTCCTTTACCTCTTATTGGTTTGAATGTATGTGCTTCGAGAATATTGTTGAATGACTTTGTTTCTCGTTTTCCGCCATTAGAGATACTTGATTCTCATACTATGCGGAGTTTTGGACCAAGAAACCGTGGTAGTCCCCGATTTCTATATTCTTTATACACTTCCAAGTGTGGACAAGAATAAGTGTGGGGGAAACTTTATCCAGGTTCATAGCTTCGTTTCTGTTTTATATTACTAATATTTGTGCGAAGCTAGTGTTTGAAAACAGGTGCTATGGGTGGATCCCCAACTTTTCCGATTATTGGTGTATGGGGAATGAATCTTACAAAAGCTAAGTCGGGCCATCGACTTTAAAACAAGCGCTAAGTGGGAGGCAACCCACCGGTTTTGTATCTTTATCCTTATCTTTTTATTTTTATGCATTTGCTTTTATCTTTATTTTCTTGTTTTTGCATATCATTTTGCGGAATTTCCCACCTTGAATTTTCTTTGGACGATTCAATTTTACATTGAGGACAATGTAAAGTTTAAGTGTGGGGAGCATTTATATGTTTTAGTTTGTTTTATGCCTTTAGAAAGAAAACAACAAAAAATCAGAAAAATAGAAAAAACAAGAAAAAATTTGTGCTTTTAAACTCCGAAATCTAGAAACTTGTGCCTTTAGGATGACACCATTAGTCGATGGAACCATTTTGAATGCGGGAGTTGAGGAACCAATTAACTAAAAGGGAAGAATATAGCTCGAAATCACAAATTAACATGATAGTTGTTACCATATCTCGGAATATCACCATATCGCATTCTATTTTTATTTTTCCATATTTATCTATTGTTCTCTAAGTGCTTTGGTGGGTCACTAAAAATCGACGTGTTATTACTGCTAGGATGAAATAGAGTGATTGAGTTACTAGAAAAAGAAAAAAAAAAATGAAAAAAAAAAATGAAAAAAAAAAAAAAAAGAGACCACCAATTAGACCAAAAACGGAATAAAGAATGACACTTGGGAATAGCAAGATGTGAAACGTAGTCCCTGTCTCCGTCGCCTAAACAAGCGTGGAATGCAGGATCCAAGGCAACTATCATGTACTTGCTGACAAGAAGCATGCGCTTGGATCTAAAAGATCTAATCATGCCGTCTTTAAAAAAAAAAAAGAGAAATTGGATCCAGTTTGATCCAATCATATAAAAAAAAAAAGAGAAGAAATTATTATTGTGTTGAATAAAGTCACTCTTGGTTCCCTTGTATATGCCAATTGATTTGATGTAGCATTCGGACCAATAAACTCAATCCAATAGGATTAGGTCATCTTAGCAAAGACCTTGAGACAGAGATATGGGAAACATCGATCACTTGTGAATATTCGCCAACATCTACATCTTTATCCATCTTCTTAATCTTTTCATTGTGATTGTGGTTTGTTAGTTTCCGAGTACGTGGCTTGTTCGACTATCTAATTAGAGTTATTTACTAATATATGGATTGAATTTGCAACGTACCTCCTCCCGTAGTCATTTTGGATTGCCATTGATTTGTCACAAATAGACGGAGTTGGAAATATAGGTTTTGTGGGTATATCTCTAGTAAACCCTCACGAGACTATAACTCGTCCACTAGGGACACCTAGAGGGTTTAAAGGCTTGTTATTTATGCTAAAAGTGACCGTAGCCTCGACGACACGGAGTTGTTGTATTTTAGTTTTGTTTGATTTGCTCGAGACTAGCAAAGTCTAAGTGTGGGGAATCGATAGGTGTCGAAAACACCTAATTTTACTATCTAGAGTTTATGCTTTCTTTGCTATTTTTCTTGTGAATTGTATCTTATGTTCGCTTTTAAGTTCATTAGGTGCTTTGGAGTCGCACGGACGAAAAGAAGGAGAAATCACCAAAATTGAGCGAAAAAGGGCAAATCTGTCATTTCAGAGAACATTATATGGAGCCCATCAAGGTTAAGGGGCAACTCTTTGGGGAGAGTACTAAAATACAACCAGCAATTGTTAAGGGGCTGCCAATTTGGCTATCCCTTATCAAAATAAATGTTTGTCAATAACCAGTCCCATTCCTTTTTACCTAAACCTAATCGAGGAGAAATCAGTTTCTCATATTCAATTATTCCCCAAATGCCAAGATTCAGAGAAAGGGAAAAATGGAGATTAAAATGGGTTTCATAGTTGATTTGTGAAGAATTAGAAGCTGGGTTTGCGAATGGAATGGGTTTTGAGTTGATTTTAAAGGAGATGAAGATGGGGTGCTGTTATTGGAGAGATTCAGAGAAGGATTTGAAGAACCGGATGTCATTGCCTTGTGGATTGAAGAACGAAATTGAAGATGGGTTGGTGAAGCTTGGATAGAGATTGATTAGAAGATTAAGGGGATGAATTCGTTCCTGGTGATGGTCTGGTGATGTTGTTCAAGCTAGGGTTTGCTTTTGTTAAAATTCAGTGATGGAGATTGAGAAGTTGCTGCTGATTTGCAACCTGCAATGGACTGAGGCTAGGAAGCATCCGAGAAGTTGATGGTTGGTGTTGGTCTCTTGAAGAACCGATTTGGAGATTTGATTAGAAATTAGTCAGACTGCAAATAATGGGTATGTGACTCGATTCAGATTAAGGTTAATGGGATTCAACTCGGATGAGGTGAGTCATTAGTAATGGCCGCCAATGATTATGGAGTCTGTGATGTGCCGAGAATTGCGAGAGATAAATGAGAGTTGGAGTTTGGCCGATGGTTATGAAAGGGTTAAGAGCTCATTGAGCTGGAGAAGTATGAAGCTACATGTGATGATACTATGAGTCAAGACCTGCAATAGCGGCACAAATGGAGTTGAACCGAGGCTAGGCTGAAGCAATGGAATGAGCAGGTTGGAAGTTATGATGAATTGGTGGTTAAAGTGATATGGAAGATGAGAATGGGGTTGTGAGACTGAGCTGAATAGCAGGAGGTGGCAGCTGGTTATTGCTCTTGGTGCTGTTGCTCAAGAGTCGAGCCTGAAATCGCAGTGGAGTTACTGAGTTGAGCTGGTGTTAAGTGAAATCTTGCAGGAGGTTTGTGCCTGGTGCTGGTAAACATGTATTGCAGCTGGTGAAATATGCTTAGGAGTTGCAGTTGGAATTACAGGGAAGTTGGTCAGAAGAATGTGGCAGAGTTGAAGTGAAATCCTAGATGTTACAGATGGTGCTATGAATCTGGTGACGCAGTGGCTTAGTCGTGGTTGAGTTGCAGGTACTGGAGATTGCAGGGGATGTTGCCATAAGCTGCATGAAGAGAGAATAGAGCAGTGAAATGCAGTTTCTGGTGGATTATGTTGCAGGCAAGAGCTGAAATGGGTCTGGTGTTGGTGTTGAATTGATGCAAGGATCTGAAGATGACAGGCAGAGCTGGTGCTGGCAGGAAATGGGAGTTGCAGGATTGATTGCAGGGTCCTGGTGGAGCTGTAGGCACTGGTGGTTAATGCACTGAATTGCAGGTTGAGCTTGAGTTGCAGGTTGTTGTGTTGCTGCCAGGTTTGGTCTTGAATTGCAGCTGAGCTAAAGAGCAGGTGGTTGAAATGAATGAGATGTAAGCAATTGCAGGTGGAAAGTTATTTGGATGCGGAATTTGTGATAACTCGGGTGGTTCACTGTGACAGAACTGCAAGTGCAATGAATGGAAGAAGTGGAATTGGTAATGCATATGAACTAGGTGATGTTTTGGAGCTGAGTTGCAGGGCAGGATATTACAAACATGGTGCATTACAGGATATGCACTGAGGTTACAGGGAAGGCAGCCATCATGGCCAAGCGCAATGATCGTGCTACACTGTTACGGCTGTGCAAGAACCGTGGCCTGGCAAAGTCAGCCCTGTTAGATCACCGGACACACTGACTCGAGTCCCACACAGGATCCCGACTCGCCTGACTCACCCTAACTTCGGTGAGACCCGTTGACCCGCCGATCCGACCCGTTGGACCGGTGACCGGGCGGACTTTGCCGGTCACCTGGGACAGTTTCCGGCGACTTTTCCGGCCAACTTCCGGCCATAATCCTAGTTTCCCGGCGACGCTTTTTGGGACAGAATTTCTACACGGGTTTCTCTCACTTGTGGGCCGGGTGAATTTCCAACTAATGGACTTTGAAGACAAAACCTAATTTTGGAAGGAGTGGAGCTATAAAAGAGAAGACTTTTCTCAAAACATCTATCTTTTTGAATATGGATATCTCCATTAGGGAGACTTCTACTTGTTGTCTAGGGTTTCACATGATAGTTTTCTTCTTTGCTTTCTATGATGATTTCCAAAAACACAAGTAACTAAGTTTTTATTATTGGTTGAAGATGTAGTTGGATTTTGCAACCAAGTTATGATTTTTATGAATTAGTTTTCTCTCAATATTATTGTTTGATTTCTACGGGTTATAATAATTGCATGATTGAAGTATTGCAATATGATTGAATGTTTGTTTAGTCGAGTCTAGAATTGATTGAACTCACATCCATATCTATAGCTATTTTAGGTTTTCATCGAGCGATAACCTTGAATACGAGTAGCATGATATGATTAGGGTTTGTAGTGATACATCCTCGTAATCATATGTAGAAATTGACCTTTGTTTGAATTGTTTTGCGCAATGTATTACAATTGCATTGATTAGCCTATTTCGAAACTTAATGCTCCTAGGAATTGAACTTGATTAGCGCAAGGCGTTAGGTTATTCTTTAGGTAGATTTCACATACGCATCCCTAATGTGTGTGTCGATAACTTTGGAAATTTACGGAGTATTCTTGCAATAAGGTATTCTATGGCTTTTGATGATAGCGAGATTAAATACGAATTCTATTCATATATTCAGAAACTTGTTTACAATTGAAGATGAAACCTTTATCCAATATTTCACATTCTTGATTTGCGTACTTTATTTGCTTTTTGTTTATTTTTATTTACACAATCAGAAAATCCTCGGTGTTTTATATAGGAAACCATAACAATTTGACAACCTAGACCTCTCTGTGGGATCGATCCTTTCTTGCCCTTGCTATATTTATATTTTGAGTAGTAAGAAAGTGTAATTTATTTTTGACGCTTACGACAGCGGTCAAATACAAATTCCAGATAAGTTGTTTTGATTCTTACCATTCTCTGTTATATTCTCTTGTGTGTTTGTGAATTGTGGATACATTGGTTTGCTGAAATTTGAGAAGGAGGATTGCTGCGCACCAGGTATTTGATAAATTCTCTCAACCATTTCTTGTGTCATTTTGATAAACTAGCATATGGGTCTTGTTTATTATTGATTGATTTGGTTGTATGCACGATTATAATCCAGATATTCCAACAATAGTTTTAGGTTCGGTTTCGAACTAGTCACTATATACCAAGTGTATACCTTGTGGTTGTTATCTTCTTCACAGTTTCTGTCTATAGTAGATCACGTAAGGTATCACACTTATAGGTTGTATCAAAAATATTATGGTGTACTTGGTACCCACATCATTTCAAGAAGTGAAATAATAGCTTAAAGATCACAACATATGGTGGAAAAAAGTTTAGGATAGAGCAGACCATGTGTTCCTAGATTAATTTTGATTCTAGTTTTCATGACAATACTTAAACAAATGGAGGCGTTATGACTATTCTTACTGTTGCGGGTAATTAAGAAGGAACAAAAGGCTTACAAATAATAGTTACATATAGAACAAGCGGAGGGATTAGGTGCAGTAGAAGAAATTTTATGGGCAAAAGAGAAGAAGATAACTCATCTTCACTTGAAGGGAGATAATATGAACGTAGTTGCATCTATTCATGGGAAAGCAACATCAATTAAGTGGATAACAAACCTGTTTAGTTGGGATTGTGTAAGTCTATTAGAAATTTTTATATAATTAAAATGTAGTTTTGTGCCAAGAGAAGAGAGGAAGCTGATGGTTGTGATTCTAGTTTAGTTACGCAGTATAAAAAAAAGGTGGTTATTATTCTCAATTGAGGAAGACAATGTAGTTAAGCTTATTAATTTAATAAAAACTCTTATCCTATTGAAAATAAAAGAAAAGAAAATGAAAAAATACTCCCCAAAACAAAATAGTGAACCCTTTTAGGAAACGATAGGTCCTAAAATGAATGTGACGGAGTCCAGTAAAAAAGTTGATATGAGAAGCGATTTTAGAGTGGTTTCAAGTGATGGTCCGTTCGTCATTTTTGTTTTCTCTTTTCCTTTTCTTAAAAAAAAAAAACCCATGAAAGTGGGTGGTCACTCCTTTTGAAGAGGGACTAGTAACTTCAATCAAAACCCCAAATTCTACTATCGTCTTCATTTAATCGAAGACCGGCATGTTAACATCAAATGTCATTCATTGTCTTATGAAAATTTGATAAAAATAACGTTTATATCAGAGGTTATCCGATAATTGTTTAAAATTGAACTGAATAACACGAGAATGAAAACATATTTTTTTCATTCCACAATCAGGAATCATATTACAAATAGATGAAAAAAATCACCAATGAAATTTACTCATTCTTTATTTACCATAGAGGCAGAATTAAAAATTATTATTGAGGATGGCTAAAAATATTATATAAATATGTTAATTATTTGGTGGGCAAAATATAATCTAATAAAAAAATAAAAGGTTTCATATTGTTATGGGGTTAGTCAACCGTGGTTCCGCCCATGCTATAAAAACCAAAAATATAAAATGCTAGGATTGCGTGTGTCGATTCTAAGGCCAACATCGATGACGAGCGGTTTAAATTCAATCTTGAACATATATTTGAAATGTCGAGGGTATCAAGTACGCCATAATATTTTTGTATCAACTCATCACTAAACGCCTTTTGTAATATTACAGAAACAATACCTGCCAAAAATTACTTTAACAAGATGTTAACTTGGTATATAGCTTAAGTTCGTGACCGAACCAATCTATGGGTTTGTGCCAAGTTTGATGAACATATAAGTATATTTATTTTAATTATAAAGATAAAAAATATAATGCGGAAGTAAAGTAAATCACACAACACACGATATTTTGTTAACGAGGAAAACTGCAAGGCAGAAAAACCCCGCGACTTAGCCAAGTTTTGAATATTCTATAAATTAAGCTGCTATACAAATTGACTACCACAACTTCTTATAGTTCAGATCAAGTAAATTACGTACTCATAGTTACCCATTTCCATCGGTATCCCCGCGCTTACAACGAATCTGGTCTACGCACATGAAACCTAAGATAAAGTCTATTATCTTAAGTCGCTTCACCCTTAGTGGATACTTCTGCTCTCAATTTCTTTGGATCATAACCCGAAACAGTAAAGGACTAACATGTTCAACCATCTCACTGAATACCTCCCAAACCCGTAAATGGTCAAAGATAAAGTTCAGTATAAAGTATCTTTCGTTTATTCAATATAAACTCATTTGGTCTACGATCAAATCAAGACAAAGATTATAGAAATAATGTATGTTAGTAAACAAACTCTATCCAAGCAACTCTACAAGGAGAATCAACTACACAGTTTGTTCGATCTCAATAAGTCTGATATCTATTGAAATTAACTGCTTGTTTGGATCCCATAGAATCAAGTGTGCAACAAGTATCACAAAGATAAGAATACCAAAAATACAAAGTTTGTAGTCTTAAGTCTTCAATATTCAATTAATATTCAAAGTATCACCTGCACAAACAATTTGATTCATACTAATGATCAATCACACACGGAACATATTCTGTTAACATTGAATAATCACTAGTTCTATCTTTAGATCTTGAATCACTAGATCTGAAATAGTCAATCCTCAAAAAAACTAGATTTGGCCTTATATATAAGAAAAGAAGGACCACAAAATAATCAACTTTGATAGATCAAGATAACTATATCGTTAGTCAATCAAATTAATAGTTGAAAACTGAAATTAACAATATGATTTAGTTTCCCACCAACGGTACTACTAAAAGCTTCTTAATCCGAAGAAGAATTTGAATGAAGGCAACACAAGAGATTTCACATAATTAGATTACTATCCTCTATCAACAAGTTGGCTACGTAAAACAACTGTTAGGTAATGTGTCAAGGGATGAGTTTGTAAGAATACAAGATCAACTATTTATATGTTATGACCAAGGATTGTTTGGACAACAGGAAATTACCAAATTTTAAAATCCTTAAGATATGCAATAAATGTATATTTTCGGTTTTGACAAATTCTAACTGTACGTAATCCAACCAATATACCGTAATTACACATAGTTGTCAACTAATATTTGCTACCATACATGCATATACTTTATTAATATAGTAACTAGATATATGCAACCTCTGGGATATGGTAAGCACATAAATTCGAATATCTAAATAATATTTCGATTTCAAGATCTCGCCTTGATTATCAAAGAAAAAAATACTTGAACACTAAGTAATAAGAGGGTACTATATATGCCGACATTATGTGAATATTTCAAGATCAATACATATACATCTCGATGTTTGTACAAACTCGAAGATCAACAAACATATCAAAAATGCAAATATTGATTAAACTCTAAACATGATCGGTTAGGGATCGGTCCTGTTACAGAGGACCTGTCCTTACCAGAGATCAATCTTATAATTGGGATCGGTCTTGAACTCTCTTTCGACTGTAAAAAATAGTTTCACAAGTCTAATTTCTTAGATTATGTTTATGATATTCCTTCATATATAATCCCAAGGATTGAATTCATTCTGGAAGTTCAAACACACTAAATAATACTAAAAAATTATCAATTAATGTGACGTGAATTTGCGAAGGCTGTCGAGAACTGTACTTCGTAACTCCGTATACTCAAGTTGTATAAAACAATTAGTAGGTATATCTTTCATTGATACTTTGATCGTAATATAATGACCAAGTCGCTGATACTAGAGACAAGTAAACAAACTATACTTCGTATGTTATGTTTTCAATAAATACTGACTTGAAATATCAAAATAAAAATGGAATAAGTCAAGTCCGTTGTTACCAACCTCAAACTGAAGGATGATATGTTCGTGGATGCCGACACGTCTTCACTTTCTTCATTAGTAACAAGAGTTCGACCAAGCAAAGCTCTAACAATATTGAAAGGATATTTTCGGTGTTTCTTTTATATATCATAGTTAACTTTTTTCAAAAGACTCTAGGCGTTGAAAAGTTTAAAATAATTTAAGATTGAAGGGTTTGGTTACCAAAAAGTAACGACATAAAACCCTCACTAAAATCAACCAAAGAGTCTCCAAGCCCTTTGCTCATCGGTATACTAAAAAGTCGTTAACTTCTCATTGTTTATTGAGCATACTTCTGAAAATCAGACAGAAAATCCAGCCCCATGTGCAAAAATATATGTTGATTCCTATTCTGAGTCAGATAAGGAGATTTTAGGATTCTTAAATAAAAGTGAAGAAGTTTACCGAGAAAATCTTCATTTGAAGAAAATCCTGGAAAAACTCGAATCATCTCTTCAAGTGAAAATTCTAGAGTTGGATAAACTTAATAAATCTTTCACTAGAACACTGTATGTAAAAGATAATGAGATTGATACCCTCAAGTGTGGTCTACAAAGGCTCTCGGGAAGCTCAGACAAAATCTTAGCTATGTTGTTTGAGAAAAGTCTTTTGGTAACACTAATGGTATTGGGTTCACAAGTAAGACCTCAATCACCAACAACTGTTTCATCCCTGCCGGTTCATGTAAAGAAACAGTCCGTTGTGATAAATATGTCCTTCTAAAGACGAACCCTCTCTGCATTGCTTCTTTTACGGAAGTAAGAATCATATGCAAGAGAAATGTTGGAAATTCAAGAAGAATAACAAGAAAATTGTTAAACTTCATAATGACATGTAGAGAATGAATCAGTTATTGAAGAATAGTTCGGGAACTTCATAGCCAAAGATAGATAAATGAATAAGAAGAACCAGAAAAGGTAAGACTCTTAAATACACTAATAACCTTGTTAAGTCACCCAGTGACTCAAGTGGTGAGTGTCCTACTCACCCCATCACTAATTAATTTTAGTAATGAGTGCAGTCTCAACTTTTTACTTGAGAAATGAGGCTTGCACAAAAGTTCATCACAAGAAATTTGTGATGACAAGGTTACTCTAGTACGACTTGACTTTTTATGTTCTTACTAATTCTAATATGAACCAACTCATTATATTCTCATAGATATCTTGGTGTATGTGATCTTGTTGAGCTAGTATAAAAATATAGAATGCATATTTGTGTTCCATCACCTATCGTTAGTCCATAATGTTTGAACTCATATCTCTTGTGCTCTAAACTCTGTTTATTTGAGCTAAGGATATGTTTCAATCTTATGTTGACATAACTATGATATAAATTTATGACAATAAGTAACAAATAGTTAGTATAACCAAATTTATAAAAGTTATCAAAATTGTTTTTTTTATTTATGGCTCACAGACGGCAAGGTTATGCCAAGACTGGTTCACGGACCTTCTTAAGAACGATCATCTTTCTTATTTAGGGTTACTTCCATATTCTGTTCTTGAGGAAATACGTTTTAGCAGATCCTGTTACCAGAGGTATTACCAAAAAGGATCCAGTAGAAGTTGTTAACGTTTTTCTATGTAAAGGAATCAAATCATCAAGGATCAAAAAAGACAAATCGGCTGGAGAAGAAAAAGGTTCTAACTCAACTTTTCTTTTATCTATATGTCGTCAGGATAATGATTTCAGGGCTAAAATAAAGAACTTTGTGTCTAAGAGGAATGAATTGGAATATCGAATCAATCTCTCCTTGGATAAGATAACTCACTATGAACACATGCTGACTCAGTCTAAAACTACCTTGCGTAATCTGAGAGCAGAACTCAGTGAGTTAACTAACATTTCTGAATACTTGGAAGAACTCCCATCATTAAAAAGTTCTTAAACAATGAGAAGGAATTCTCCTCTCATGATATCAAAAATAACCTGATACGTTACTAGGAAACTTCTTGTGAGAATTTATTCTCGTGTTCAAGAAGGATAACTAGGGTTTGGTATAACAAATATTGTGAGTACACAAGTTATTTCCAACAATTTTCATCTTGCATGTTTTTAGATTTATTTATATAAATTCTAGAGTTTTGGGAAAATGAACTTGTAATATTTAATCATTATTTATTTTATGTATTGCAAAGTCTTATGAGATATATGTGTCCTTTACTTTTTGTGAATTGAACTGATATCTCATATATGCTCAAAAGTTAAATCTATTAAGTCAAGTGTTGCTATCTAAGGTTTGTTGTCAAATTTAGTTGATCAAAACTATATCTTGATTTCTAGTTTACATTTAGTCAAGTCTCGGATTAGGATAGAAGTGTGTAGTTAAGTACCAGACATCACTGCATGCGTTCTACCGTTTGAAGGCGAATATCAACCGAATCTTTTAGAGAACTTTTTCAACAAAAGGTAAGTGAATACTGAACCATCTATTACTCAGGTTTTCACCTTTCTATCTATGAGACAATGTCGCATGACCAAATTAGACATTACATGCATAATAGATATTTCGAGTCAAGTTTATCTTGAGTATCGTTCTCGAAATATGCTAACTAAGCTTAAGAACATTTTCTCATACTTGATGAATTTGGTCAAGAACAATTTATTGTTTATGACCTAAATTATAATTCAAGATTTAATCATTTGAAAATAGCCTGGAACAATGATATGTGTCATTAATGTTATTCGGGAATGTTTCAAATTGATTATTAGAGAGATATAAAACTATAAATCTGAATACATGATAATATGCATACCAGTTCACATACTGGGAGAACTGTTATAAATCCGGAGCCGCAGTACCTGTACCCTGTACACGTACCGACCTAGCTATAGTTCGGCAGCGACTTTTTGTACGCATACCAGATATCCATACCATAAAAAGTATGTTGACTCGTACGCATAACAAAGCTTAGATCTAGTTTTCAGACCAAGAAATCATCCACAGATAGCAATTCTTTCATAAAATTGTATTTTCTCCCAAATTTGGGTTTTCCAAACATCAAGATTATGTCATGCTTTTTCGTAATTAAATCATAATGCAGATGTTAAAAGTTGTTTCTAATTCCAATCAAGATGCATATTTCGTGTCATGCGAGTAGAGATTTCGTATACGTACCTACACCGAGTTACAATCTGATGATTCGTATAGTTGATCACCAAATCTGATCAGTCACGATACCGTTACAGGTGATTATCTCGATTCGCACGGATAAGGAGATTATGGTTATCTTCTCTGTAAGTCAGACTATCAGTCTAGAAGGTATCAAGAGAGATAATCACTGAAAAATATTTCTTATTGATCAGTCAAAGTTGTGTACATTGTACTAGATTTATAAGCATAACCGTCCTGGCTATTTATACTAGAGTAGCTATCACGCAGAAGTATGCCTAATTGGAAACCGCCTTAATCTAGCTGGAGATGACATCATTAGCCACTCAAACATTACATCCTTCTAGAATGACCCCCTCGACCTGGATAGCTCTCCTTGTCACGTGGCTCTTACTCCAGGTCGTGAGCTCTTGGTCCTGACTTCTAGTTGTGTGTTCGGTCTATATCTTTGTTGTGGGCTCCAGAATCAGATCTTACACGTACTAAAGACTTGTTTACCCGACCTCGACCTAGGTTCTCTCGCAGCACTCTAACTCGTATGACCTGTACAACCGTCACTATTTGGTAGATGCTATATTTTATCATTTACAATGTGTAGTCGCTTAATAATACAGTGTGTTCAAATTAGACGAGGTCCCGAATTTTTCTTCCATCTTTAACAAAATTGTTGTACACCATATGAGTATAATTAAGTTTTAGATACAAAGTAAAAGCAAAAGTGCATGAAATTTTTTTAAAAATTTAACAAATACGCAACGTGTAAAGAAAAAATTGTTGCAGTGAAAATGCAGTGAAAATGAATAAATAACAGCAGAGATCACCACAATGAGCGTTTGACAGGTTTCTTGGTTGTTTGAGTTTGAAGGAGCACGAGAAAAGTCGAGCTCGATAGGAACTTTACCAGTATCGAACTGATTAACCGGTCTGGTCCCGTCACCAATTATATACGTCAGCACCTAATAGAAGTATACAGGACCACTTGAAGGAATACTTTCCCATGTGATTTCTCCTTAAAAATCATAAATAGAAACGTTTTGGCAATAAGGTTCCATAAGATCCGGTGCTTCTGTCTTGCTGCTGGTCCAGGTTCTAGGTTTGATCCAAGAAAAACTGGTAGTACATTTTTTATAATATTAGCACATAAGTTGGAATAATTGACTCAATGAAGGCCAAAAATAAGAAAATCAAAGTTCAGTTTCTGCGACTTAAGACAAACAGACATCTTTCTGATTCACATTTACTGTAATGTTGGGCGATGACCTGTAAATGATGGGTACCAACTTGATCACCATCTTGATATGGTGGCCGGTCTATGATTTAGGGAACAGAACAGTGCATCCAGGTTAATTATATCAAACAATATATATCCAACAACAGAATATCATAAAATTAATTGATGATCACAAGATAGTCAAAGATTCAAAGAGCACGGGAGAGATTTTCAATTCTTCTTTCTGCAGTTAGGCTCCTATAGTCGTGTTCTCGCTTAATCTGAAGATGCGTACAATATCAAATATGGTAATTAAACGGGAGAGTAGATGCATGTCCTCCTAAAAAATGACTTACACACCTCAAACCCATCATAACCTCCCACTTCAGTAATTCATGAGAGGGATTCTTTGCCATATGAGATGAGCAAATTAGAAAATGCAAAACACAGATGTAAAGAAGAGACCAATCAATAGAAGATCCATACATAATTAACATTGAGATGAACCTTTCGTACAATCACATGATCACTTGCTCGAAACATTTTCATACACACTTCATTCTGTGTTCTATCTACATCCCACGCCCCACCCCCACAAAAGGAAAAAAGAGAAAAAAGAAACGAAACTGAATCACATTAAAAGTTTGGAACCATCTAAATGACTGAAAAGATCATAGGTACATAAAATTCAACAGTTATAATTTTCTGTGAACAACTTTAGGATATCACTGATATTCCATACCGTGCCATCCTTGATAACCAACCTCCTGGTGATTCACAACATTATTATAATCCCTTGATGAAGATCCAATACTAGAAGTTGTACCAGTAGAATACTGATGGTGATGAGTCTTAATGAACTCTATACAATCTGCAACAGCTTCGGTATGGTGTTGCTGATTGACCTGCGGATAATAGTATTGTTGTTGCCGAGGAGGTGCATTACTGCTAGACGAACCACCAGCAGGGCTATTGTTTTGATGTGTGCTACTGACTTTGTTGGATGACGATGCTGATGAGCTGAAACCGGAACTAAACATGATAAACCGAAAAATTGCCTCTCTTAGACGCTCCAGTAACACTATCGGCGACATACATTTGTTGTTGTTGCTGTTGTTGTTTTTGCCTTTAAGTTTTGGCATGCAGCTACTGTTAGAGTTCTTCATTTTTCTTTGATCCCTATGGCTACGCTGTTTGATACTTTGGTTTTCAATCTCTCTTCTTGTTTCCTTGTGCCGTTCTTACTTCTCTGTTTGTAATAAACGTTAATTATGGTGTTGAGGATTGAGGAATCTGTACGGGGCTTGACTTCTACTTATATAGAGTACTACTTATGCTTCTTTGGACAGGTGTTACTTAAGAGATAATTATATTCTAATCTTGTTTTGCATAAATGGTCCATTAGCTAATTCGGCTCGGCTTTATTACAAAAAAGTTATCATTTGATTAGAGCTCTGTTTTGTTTAAGAGTGATTTATATAGAAATAAAGCGCAATGCTAGCAGTTTGCACCAGCGTTGAACAACTGCATACTGGAATTAGTAGATTGGCGTGATAAAGTGACCTACGCATATCCAAATATTTGCCAACAGAGAATGGAAAGCCTAGCTTCTCCAGAAGAGCTGCCTTAATTAAGGCAAAGAAAGCCGATCAGCGGAGACTGAAGAGTGATTATAGACTTGAATAATATTAAGCAGACTACTTGACTGAAGTGAATTGAATTTGAGTTTTTTTGGGGGTCACATGGGCTACATGTGAAAACAGTTAATAAAACTTTAATTTAATGAACTTCATGCATCGCCATGCCTTCTATATTCAATTCTCGGTTCTGCTCAACCGACCTACAAAAATCCCTAACCCAATCAAAAACAGATTAAAGAAGGATCTCCTCAAATTTCTGTTTGAGAACATATTTTCTTCTTCCCAGCTTGTTCCCAGAAATAGGTGCCTGGAATCTGAATTCCTAGCTTGTTCCCAGAAATTGGTGCCTGGAATCTGGATGTTGAAATAGGCGATTTGTAGGGGCAGTGTCATCGCAAAGTTTCGTGAGCCTAGGCGAAATTAATAGAACGGAGTCTAAATAATTATCCGTGTAACACTAAGAAAAACTTGCAAAGAAATTGACAAAAAAAGAATACAAAAATAATACTCGAAAATTAATTTTCATGGCTTTTTCATTTTAAATCGTCGAACGCACTACTCATGTACCATTGCAATCGCAATTCAAGATAGTGGATTATATCTTGAGATTCACATGAGTAGACCAGATTGGTTGTAGCCGAAGGATACTGAAGGAACTAAGTAACAAATGACTTTTTACTTGGTCTCAACTATTGGAAGTTGTGATAGTTAATTTGTATAGCGGCTTTATTCTGGTAGTATTGAAAACTGGATTAGGTCCCAGGATTTTCTTCTAGACAGTTTTCCTCGTTAACAAAATCTTGTGTATTATTTTACTTCCGCATTATATTGTTTATCTTTATAATTAAAGCAAATACACTTGTAAGTTAATCCACTTGGTAATGATCCCATAGTTAGTTCGGTTTCGAACTTTGACTATATACCAAGTTACACCTTGTTGAAATAATCTTTTGGTGGTTATTGTTTTTTAAGATTATACAAGGTATGCATGTATAAGTTGATATCGAAAAAAATTGTGGCGAACTGGGTACCTTCGTCATTTGGTATCAGGCAGGCAAACTTGATAAGGTCTAATATTCTGTGTTTGGTGCGATCCAACCTATATAACATGAATCAAAATAATGTTATGAAAGAACATATTATTGACTCGATTACCGTGTCACATGGTTTTGAATTGACGAAGATAATTGGAAGCACTTATTATATGTCCGATGAATTTGATCCAGACGTCAAAAAAAGATGTTGAAAAAGAGTTGGCAAACTCCTAAAGCATATTAGTCATCTGTCTACCGAGGTTCAGAGATTGAAAACAGAAACTAGTACTCTTAGTACTCGTTTTTCCACTATCGTAATATTCAGCTGGCGGCCATACATTAAACGTGTGGATCAACATGAACCGTTAACGATCTTACTTCCAAGCGGACTAACTACACCTTCCCAGTACTCCTTTTACTCAATAGTTTTACATAAAGTTACATTATAATAATAATCTTGAAAAAGATATATTGATAAAGTACTAATAATGATAATATTATAATCTTTATAAAAAATAAACAACACATAAGTTTATCATAATAATAATATTTACAAAAGTCATACCTATAATAATATGGTGTACGGTGAAAAGTGATAAGAAGTTAGAGTAGGCAAAAAATGTTTGCCTGCGGGCGTTTTTTTTATCCGCGCGGTGAAACAAGAGACGCGTGTTTCATGTTGATCCGCAGTGAACAAACCAATTAAAATACCCATTCATTCATCCGTTTTTTTGATTTGCTTATCCCATAGTGGAAGCAAAATGAACAAATATATGATTTGTTCATTCCATAGGAACTTCCCTTAGACAAGAGATTAGAGAAATGATGTGCAACTTAATGATTTAGCCGAAGAGAATACACCAGTCTTAGTTAAAGTGGAAGCTCTTGATAAAGATTTAATTCAAGAATAGGAACTCCGAGATAAGAACTCTGACTAAGGTTTCTGTTGTAATTTCTTATGATGATGAAATAAAAGATCTCTATATGACTTTGTCAAATAATGATAATAAGCCTAGTTTGCTCACATCTGAAATAGATATGACTCTCTTTCTATAGGCTCATTAACTATTGAAATTATTAAGTCGAAAGAAAAACTTAGATTTTGTCCAGATATTGTAACTGCTGATCACCCTATATATGATTCTAAGGAAACTTCTAATCGATCAAAAAGATCATAAGGAATATTACTTCTGGTCCATTGGCAGGAAATTAGTACTGCTTCAAAATACTATTGTGAAAATGTTAAAAGAAGTATCTTGCACGGACTCAAAAAGTTATCATACAGTAGCCAAAGTATCGAAGGCTCAAAGAAAACCATTTAACTCTAAAAATCATGGCAAAATAGTTGATAATTACTTCTGGAGAAAGTCTGATCCCCACTCATGTCGGAATAGTCATGATTCACATGAAACTTTACCACCTGTAGAATACATCTAGAAGAAAATAAAAACGGGCGCTACTAAGAAAATGACTCGGAGATGCATTCCAAAAAATCCAGTTATGTCTTCGGGTGAAAAAATTGAGATACGTCATAAGGAAATCCTTAGAATGAGAAATCTTACGAAAGTATCGTTGATTGAACAAAAAGATATTTCAAGATTCCTGATGTTTATTATATCAATTCACCTCTTATCGTTGTTATTTTTTATAGTATTTAAAGGAATGATCAAAATGCATGGATAGTGGAAATACAATTAGTTTAGATAGAAATCCCTCAAGGGAAACATGAACAACTGATGCGTGTCGTAGGTGCAATCAAATTAATTAATGTTTCCACTCAATTAAAAATAATATAATGGAAGTCAAGTTCGTTCCCACGAGGAGCAAGAGATTCTAGTTGTAAAAATTGTCACGAAAGGGGGTGTAAAAAGCAAAAGAAAATAAACAAAGCAATTAAAAGATAAAATTGAAAGCAATAAGAGAGACAAGATCAAGGAATCATTCTTCGTTACGAAACAATGATTAAAGTTATGTTCTTTTCTACTTGTTATTAGTCACAGATTATCACCAACCGTAGGATAGCAGTCCGCTTAGCTAGCCCCAAAATCCCTTATTTCACCGAGTAACAGTCCGCTTAGTTATCGATTCTATTCAAAAGAACCACCCCGAGGTTCGCTTACAAGATGTAATTCCCTGAATGCATTAAGATTTATGAATTTAGGTTTAGTACTAGTAGTTAAACTCGGTTCGCTTGGTTCACTTTCTAGCGTTGTTTCTACACACAATTGCTCCACGGAATCCCTCCGCAAGGTCTTGTGTTTTCTACTTGTGTAAAGTGTCGAGAACGATTACGTATTCCCTAACTTATACTAGATTTAGATCAATTAACAAATCAATTTAGCGTGCACTCCAAACAATCTATCAATCAATCATGAATGAATAAACATTCCTATTAGTAAAAACAAACGATAATCGTGTGAAAAACCTCAAGATAGAATTGAAACAAAACTCAAATCATGTTAAGAACTAGGAATTCATCCTCAATCAATAATAAAATTAGCTACTCATGTTTTTGAAATTCACACAAATAATAATAATTAAAAGGAGAATTTTCAAGAGTTCACACAAATAATTAAAAAGAAGAATTTTCAAAAGCTATCAAAAACACAAGTGTTGTGTGTGTAGAGAGGTGTGTAAAAGATGTAGAAAACTTCTCTATTTATAGGCTTCAATATTCTCCAAATCTTCCAAGGAATAGAATCCTTTTCCTTTTGCAATTCAATTTCCAAATTCAAGTCTTTCTCTTCTTCCATCTTCTCTTTCCAAATTTGAGTCCAATTCTCCATCCAATTCCAAGCCCAAGTCTTCACACCCATGAGAGAAGTCCATAGAAAATTCTGGAATTTTTGGCTCGTCGGAAAACTGGTATTGTGGCCGGAATTCGGCCGGAATAGTAGCCGCCGGCCACCTGAAAATTTCTCCGTCAAGGGAATATTCGACGGAATATTCCGTCAGTCCTCCGTTAGGACTAACGGTCAAAAAGTCAAACCGTCAGTCAACCGGGTCAAGGTCCGGGTCACGAGTCGAACTGAAGTCGGCATCTCGAGTCCAGCTAACTGGGCTGACTCGGCTGAGTTGCCATGGCATAAGCCATTGCTCTGGCCAGAGCTGTGTTGTTGCACAATGATTGTGTTTCACGCCTCAGCCATCATGGCTATTATCTTCTTCACTTGTGCAGCTTCAGATCCATCTTGAGCTCAAGAGCAGCACAAACTCCATAACTCTCTGTTTAAACTCCCAATCACTCCTTCATGCTCAGCCATAACAATGCACAACATCAATTCTAATAACAGCAGCTCATTCAATCCTGCATTGCAATCAAAGTCACGGCTCAAAGCCAACCTGCAATCAGCAAGCTACAAACCATCTCACTGAATAACTCCACAACCAGCTGCATCCTTTAGCTTTCACAGCTCATCTCAGGCCATTGAACACCACAGTTTCCTTGACTTCACATACAGACTCAACCTTCACAAACCAGAGCACATCACCTGCAGTTCCATACACCATCTCCATAAGCACCTTGTCCTGCCACCAGAACCACAACTCCCTGATAATCCATCCCAAGATCAACAACAACAGCAGCTCAAGCATTCATTGACATCAACATTCATACACAGCTCCATTTATAACACCCGTAAGCTTTCAACTCCATCACAACCCTGTATAACAGCAGCACTGCTCATTCTTCCCTGAATCGATTGCAGTAACAGCCATCAACATCACCTCCTGCAAATCTCAATACCACAACTACCATGCCCCTGTAACAACAGCAGCACTTCAGCAGGATATGCTCGAACATCCCATTACAGCGACCACCATTATCAGTTCTCCAATCCAGCTGTAAACCCATCTCTATCTGAGTCCTGAAATTCATCCTCATACCCATGAAAATCAACATCTCCAACTTGAGTAGGCTAACACATCGAACCCTTCTGCTTCCCAACTCTCGATTCATCTCAGAACCCTTAATCATTATCACCAGCTTCAATCCCTGGCAAAATTCATCTTCGATTTCTCCTCACCTGTTACTCAATTGACGCTGAACTCCAGTCAACCAGCTTCTGATGTTTCAAATTTCTCTGAGACAACCCATTTTCAATCTCTCGATCTCTGTTCTCAACCACAGACCCATCGAATCATCCTTCAACAGCAGCTGACAGGGTCTTATCTCGACTCTGTTGAACTCAACTCCTTGTTCATCTTTACCCAATTTCACATCTGTATCGAACCCATCTGCTCTCTTTCAACAGTGACCACCAGAACTCATTTCTTCATCTCTGAGGTTTCTAATCGATCTCTCAGTCATCTCGATTCGACAGCAGCCAATGCCTCTTTCTTAACTCCAACGTAAGCCCAGTCTCTGTTCTTCTCTGTATCTTCTTCACCTCCATTTTCCCTACTGTTTCTCGCTCGATCTGAATTTCTCGATCTCTCTGCCATTAATCTCTTCATTTCAGACGCAGCCATTGTCTGCTCTTCTCAATTTCAGTTCAGGGGAAAAAATGATTGAGAGATGGTTTCTCTCGATTTTAGGTTTAGGTTTATAATTGGGTTCGGACTCGGGCATGGATCCGGGTACGGTTAGGGTATGGAGCAGGGTATGGATGGATGGGCTTAGGTTAGGGTATGGGTGGATTCAGACATGTGGGCTTGGGTATGGGTCAGAGTTTAGGGTGTGGGTGGATTCAAACACCCACCATAAGTACATCCCAATTGTGCTATTCTCACTCCCTTCTTTTGGATAAGGGACACCTCTTTGACCTCCCCTTAACTATTATTGTCCTTCCTTCAGTAATTTAAGTCACCCCTTAACCTTGGATGGGCTCCATATAGTATTCCCTCCTTGGTAAAATGACAATTTTACCCTTTTGCTAAAATATGGTGATTTCTTCTCCTTTTCCTCCGTGTGACTCCATAGTAACTATAAAACTCAAAACAAGCGTAAAATACATAATTTACTAGAAAAATGGCAAAGAAAGCATAAACTACTAGATAGTAAATATGGTGTATTCTACACCTATCAACAACGATTCTGATACTCATTGTATGCCAAGCAAAGATTATTTCAATGCAACCTAGTGTGTGGAGAAAGTGCACCCTTATCTAAATGCTCGGTTGAAGAAAAAGAAAGTGAGGAAACACATAAAAAGAGAGCATGGTTATTATAATCTGTAAATATTTGAATAAAATTGACAATTGATGTCTATCCTGGTCCTTGTAACATTATTGTTGCAGCTTTTGGGTGATTGAATCTGGATAAACTATATCAGGATTTGCGGACTTATATTTTTATAATGTTCATGTGCGCACTGAAAAATTGGTTTTTATGGTTTCGGAAAATAACCAAAAATAGGGTTGGTTTTCGAAAATTAATTCCTAAGGGAAAAATATCTTCTTCCATCTTTGAGATTTTCGGACAAAAACTTTGTCTTCGAAATTTGGCAAGAAAATAAGCAAATCTATTTGAATATTTCTCAGGGAAAAACCCTTTTTTATTTTCGTTTCGAAAATATTCTTAAACCTTTTAAGAAAGTTTCCTGTTTAATATAAGTGTTGAGAAGTTCTTGTACAATTCTTATAAAAGCTTTTGAGTATGCCTCAAGTAACTCGTAGTATCACTAAGGTAACCAAGGAAGAAGCTCATAAAGTTGAAAATTGTCAAGGAATCGATACTGAAAAGAAGATGAAAAGAGTTCCTAACATCACTCTGATAACTCTAACGGATCTCAGAAGAAATCATGTCTTCTAGATTTTGAATATCAAGATGTAAAAGATGCGAAGTGGTTTCCTACTGATGGGATGTCGATTATATCGCTAATTTTGAAGAACCTAGAACTAACCTTAAGGATTGGCTGAAAGCAGAGATCAAAGAGACTGATGCTGAACTTGCACTAAAAGAACAACTTGATCTTAAACTATAGAAACAACATATGGTCACTGAAAAGTCTCTTGATACTAGATTCAGAGGATTGAACACTAAAGAAGTATTAGTGAACAACCAAAGTGTATCGAAAGAATAGATTAATCAATTGTTGATTAAATATCAATAATAAGTAGTTTTTAGAAATTCATGTGTCGTTCTTGTTGGTAGTTGTGATTGCAATAATTTTTCCAATTTATGAATCCATTTGTGTTGCTTTCGGTTAGTCTCTTGTGGTTGGTGATGGATAAGATCATGCTTTGACCTTTATTTGGTAAATGTTGTTATCTTGTTTTGAAGGAAATAACAAACACAGTGGGATAGTTCTATTTTGAACATCCGCTTGATGATATATCTTTGTGGGTAGTGTAGTTGTGGAAACTAAGGGAAGAATTATTTCTGATAATTGCTTTCCTGATAAGTGACAAGATCGTTTTCGATTATAGTTTGGCTTATCTAAATTAAAGAAGGATTACTCTGGTTAATCGCTTTCATCTTAGTTTGACTTATCGAAGTTAAGGTCGACTATTTTGATTAATAGGTTCATGACAATTAAATAGGTTTTTGTCTCAATTCAAGTTTGGCTTATTAAAGAAGTTACAATTATTTTTGATAATTAAAATATGATAAGCAACTAAGTTAATTTTGATCTTAATTTGACTTATCAAAAAAGGGGGAAATTACTTCGGGTAACTATTTTCCATATAAGAAGCTAATTAAGTTAATTACTCATGGTAGTTTCCATCTAAACTTGGGTTATCGAATATCTTATGTTAGACCTCTGATTAACTTAAACTTTTATAGGTTGTATCGATTTCTCATCAACTTGAGAAGTTCTTTCCAAACATTTGTTGTATTTTTCGGGCCTTTGTCATTCTTGTGACAAAAGGGGGAGAAATATATGAAGCATATGATGATTCCAACCACATGTGAAAGGACTTATGTGTTGTAAAGTATATATCTAAACATAAAAGAGATAAAGCATTAATCAAGGGGAGAAACATATCATGTTGTGCAGTTTTCCGTACTACAGAATTGAATAACAATTGTGTTCAAATTGAATATATGTCTATCTCATCTTTAAGGGGAGTATATTTTTTTTTTTTATTCAAATGCTTCAATAACGACATTTATGTTTGAACATTTTCAGGATAAAAGTGATGATGAGACTTGGAATCAAGTTATGAAGATAGAATTAAGATATTATTATATTATATTTGTATTTTAGTTCTTGTATTCTCAATATTTGAAGAGTTTGTCAGTAATATTGACAAACAATGGATTGCTAGAGCATTGCTCGGCTGAACCAACCAAACGTTGGTATGACAAGTTCGGTTGTCAAGTTTAGTTCCAAAAATCGAAGTCGCTTGATTTGATTACTGGAATTAACTTCATTAGGTTAGACTAGGAATATAAAAGTATTTAGACTTGCTATTGTTACTGAGGAAGAACCTAAAGGCGTTTCGACAACAATGAAGACATAATCCTTCAGTTCTAGGATAACAACTACAAACTTATCTTGTTCCATTTTATTATTTGTTTTTCAAGTCAGTGTTTATTGAAATATAACATAGGAAGTAACGTTTGTTTACAATGACTTTAGTACTAATGACTTGGTCATTATACTATGATCAAACTATCACGGAGTAATATACTTGTTGTTTCTACAACTTCATTATATGGAGTTACGATGTATAATTTATCTATGCACTTCATATTATCGAAATTGGACAAATTGGTAATTCATTAATATTTGGTGTGATGAAATTCCGGATGAATCCATACCTTCGAATTATGTTTAAGTATATAGTTTAAGGAAATAGACTTGCGAAACTTGTTCTGTAGTTGAAAAGGTGATTCAAGGATTTAATCTAAGGACCGATGCCTTATAAGGATTCTAACTAAGAACCAATCCCATGAAAGGATCTCAATACTAAGATTGGTCTCAACGATCTATGTCTGGATTGATCCCTAGCAAGGATCTACGTTAAGGCCGATCTTTATATGTTTGACCGAAACTTAATCAGGAAAGTGTTCCTACAACCAATCTTGAAAGAACATGACATTGATGAAAGAATCTATCTTGGCATGACCATCAGAGACTTTTATATCACGAGCATAAGTATCCATATGAGAGTATAAAGTTCTCACAAATAAACTACCAAGAGGAAAGGCCTTACCGCCAGCAAGAACGGTAGCACAAGGAGCAAGCCAAGGTTTCATTTGACCTCCAGGAAAATCTTCAAATATATCTTTAGATAACCAAAATAGAAGAAATGCAGCCACGTATAAAGGATGGTCGACTGCAAGACCATCAACACTTGTACTTCCATCCCACCAGTGGTCGACCCAAGATGAATACTTTGTGTTGGTACAACGTCCATCCTTCTTCAACTCATTTATCTTCTGAACTAGTATGGCGTTATCCTCCTTCTCTTGGGCAGACTACTCGAGGGATATATTAGCGACAACATGAAGCTATAACATGCAAGACGGTCACATCCTTCAACATAACTTTGTCCCATCTTTCCCAACCAGACAGACACGTTTGAGATACTTTAAACTCAACAAACGATGTGATAGCCATTTTTCTAGCTATACAACCATTTGGATCTAGACCGTAAATCTAAATCATGATGCAAAACAAGATATAGTGCTAATACAAGATAATATAAATATAACATGAGAAGATAAATGTACACAAGGATTATAGTGGTTTAGTATTATACCTAAGTCCACTTTGAATCTAAGACTTTATTAATGATGGAAAACACAATGCAATGAGAGTACAAGTTCTCTTTATCAAATCCTAAATTCTTCACAGAGTAATTATATCAAGATCTAACCTAACTTCTTCTGAGTTTTCCTCTCTATTTATAGGAAAATGTTTATACATTGCACTTTACTATACATATGTTACAACTGATTTGATGGGTCCTTCCACGTGTGTGATCATCTGAATCCTTCGGATATATGAGAAGGTTTGGGAATGTCCCGATACTGGTCCTATTCGCCTGTCCCTCCAACAATGTCATCAGTATTGCTACTATGGTTGCTGGTCCTAGGTTGGTCGCTTCCTTATTTGTTCTTATCCACCACTTGTCTCTGACATAACCTAATCATGTACGCCTTTCCTTCGTATTTAATACTCATGTTGTGTGTGTAATACCCTGTATTTTTAGCTATTATTTCGGGTCGGGTTATACCCGGATTAGTTAACTTTATGGCTTAGGTTGTTGTTCCTTAGCCTTAGCTTAGGTGGGTGGATTGAACTAGAAAGTCTACAAGTTATGGTGAAAATAGAATAATCAATAATAAATAAAATTAAGGGAAAATGAAAAGATAAATAAAATAGTTTAGAAAACAAATTTTTTAAGTTAGAAAACATAAGGCTAAGAGAAGAAGAAAGAGATGAAGCTAGATATTTTTAGAGAAGAAGGATAAAGAAAAATCAAGAGGAGTTTGTATCAATTGAGAGGTAGAATGTTTAATCTCTTTTCTCTTTGTGTTTCTTCGTTATATTTTGATTTCAATTTTGTTTATTCTTATATCATTAGGGTTCTGAAATTTGTATATTTAATTTTATGCATCTGATTGATGATCAGCCTTTTATTATTGGTATATAACATGATTGGTATCAATAGTTAAAATTTTAGAATAATCCACCGTATTTCACCGTTGAAAGTTTGTTTGAATTTGGGTTATAGTTTCTGAATTTCTGGACAGTTTTGTTTTGATGTGGTTTTGATGTTCTTAGGCAGTCTTAATGATGTTAAAATGATTTTAGGTCTTAACAAAAGTTGTAGATGAAAATCTTATATTTCATTTTGCTTTGGAATTGCTTCATTTGAGAATATATGAATTTATTGTGAATATTTTTCTAATATGATGTTATCTGCCCAGTTTTTAGAATGATCATATAAACCGAATATCTTTTGTTTGAACCGTTGGTTTTGTGTGAATTTTGGATATGTAATATATGAATGTGCTAAGAATGTTCTTATAAAATATGAATATGATCCGGAAAGGTTATCACCTGAAACACATGATGTGAAATGTCTGCAGTTAGTGTGTTTGATTAAATGCTTGAGATAAATGCATAATGTTTGTAGTATGTTGTTAAGCCATGGTTGCTTGTATTGTTTGTAAAAATGATTTCAAAAATTGAAATGAGTTCATGTTTTACCGTTTGATGAAATATGGTTTCATGCTAACGGCGGGTAATGATCCCCGAGAGTTAAATGGGTAATGATCCCCATGGGAACTTGTGTTTCCCGACTATCGATGGCGGCTGTCCGTTCCGGTAAACGATAGGTGGATGTACGAACCAAGGTTTTCGTACCGTCAATGAAACGGGTAATGATCCCCGCGAGCTGATGGGTATGAATGTATGATCCCCATAGGAACTTTTGTTCCTGACCATCGATGGAGGCTGTCCGTGCCGATAAACGATAGGTGGGTGTACGGACCAAGGTTTTCGTACCGTGAACTCATGGTTTCTCTGTGAAGATATTAATAGGTGAATAAATGTGTTGAATCATTGATGAATGACCTGTTGATAATTATTTTGGTATTGTAAACTCATGGTTTGTTGGTGACAATATTGATATGTAACTCATGTTTTGAAACTTAAAAGGATGGATTGTTGGAAACATTATTGATGATGTTCATTTGTGTGTTGAATCCTAAATGGATGATTTGTTGACAATAATATTGGTATTGTGAACTCATGATTTAACAAATAAATTGGATGATTTGTTGATGTATTATTGTGAAGTCTTAGTTGAAATCTTAATTTAATGATTTAGATGATTTAGTGAAAATAATATTTGTGAGGTAATGTTGTTGGTTGAATATATTCGTTGAAGTTGCACTGTATTTCTTATTGTATGTTATTCCTTGATAAAATGATTTTGTTTCTGCATCTTTAGAGAATAGGGGTACATTTTATTGAGCTGCATCTTTAGAGAATAGGAATGACTAGCTTAGTGATTGAATTGCTTTATTGTATTGCTTGAAATGTAGTTTGAAATAATATGTTTGGTTGAAAATGTTGTTGAAGATAATGAATGGATTTATATGTTTCAATTCATGTTATACAAAGGTTTAACTAGGTTTTGTGTAAAATTAAATTAGCAACAAAAAACAAAAATGTTTAAGTCTCTTTCCGACCCGTAACGCTTCGAGTTCGGATCTCCATATGGGCTTGACCCTGGTCCGGAACTCGGGGTGTTACAGTGTGATTCGGATTTGACCATTGACTATGTTCATGCACTCCTCCACGTATCTCATTCTCACCGAAGTGGTAGATATCTATGGTTTAGGGAAGATAACTTTATAAGCCATTATGCGGTACTTCTCTTTTTTGTGCTCTTGTTACATCCATACTCCACGATGATGTTGATGGTGAGTTTTTGACAAGGACATGAATTGTAAAATCACTCTGCAGTGTAATATGATAATTGATGACCCGACATCAGAATCAAAGATTTGTATCTTCAAATTTTATTACGCAAAAGAATCAGTAATGCATATCCGTCCTCCGGTTTAACCGTCTATTATATATATATGGAGTATTTCAGCGTACCAGTATTGAAATCTCTTCTATCGCCTCAACGCATTTAGGGAAGAACCATCTAGCTCTATACTGATGGTCTCTGCCTGTAAAAAATACATATGTTACTGAATGCGTGGTATTTAATACAGAGTTGTATCGAACATTGTCTCAAGTTACAAGCTCCCACGTCCGAGTTCCTTGAACATGTCATATTGGCATTTTCGTATTCAAATTATTGCTCGAATAGCATCATGTCCTAAATTTGGGCATGGCATGTTGCCATAAATCAAACCCCAAATTGTAGACGCCCAATGATTAAGTCATAATTAATGGCATAGAGATCATGGCACCTTGGACAACTATGGACAAGTTCGCAGCATGTATTACATCTCATATGGCATCTTGGCCAACTACAGTCAAGGTCATAACGCAGTAGCCTCAGCCCATAAAGCTCCAAATAAGATAAAAATGAACTAATGGCATAGTTGGAATCATCCCAATGCAATCGGCCAAGTTTATGGCATAACCAATCACAACTTGGAAAGCTACGATCGAAATTGTAGCATAGCACTATCGCGCCTACAAGCCGTGAATAACGTCCAAGTCCGTAGCACAACTTGCCACGCCCGAAATAACTTGGCTTTACCTTGGCCAAGTCTGTATCACAACTTGCTACGCTAATCTCACCATAGGCAGCTGCGGTCAAGCCTGTGGCCTAGCCTGCCACACCCGTATAACCTGGCCAGATCTTGGCCAAGTTCGTAGCTCATCTGCTATGTCCAAGTCTTCTTGGACATCTCACGACAACTTCCCTAGAAGACATCTTATAGCCTATTGGACTTGAGCCAAACGCGCTATCGGTCCATGGGCCCTTGGCATGCGCTGCCAAGTCTGTATCATAACTATGGGACCTCAGCTAGCCGCGTCTAAGTTCATGCCATCATGACTCTTGTGGGACCTTGGCAAGCTATATCTAAGCACATAAATCGACATTACCCAACCAGTCGTGAACATGGCATGACCAATGTTATAAAATCCTAATATGCTATTAGGGGCCACGACCAATCAACGACTTAGAAAAGATTCGATCCCATCTTAGTTACACCATCCAAATTTGACTTGGCTATCCTAGTTGAAGTAGGGATCCCATTTCGATAGCCTTAGACAAACTGAGTCCAAACCCTAAATCTCGGCTATGGCCTAGCCACATCATTGTTATGCCATAATCGGCCAATACCGAGCCATAGCCAAATATACATTGGCTCAACCATTATGGATGAATATTAACATGCTACAACGTTGTACATGTGCTACGAAGGTCCATGGATAAGATAAGATCTGATTATTTCGGTCTCAATCACCTTGGGCATATTAAGCCACTATTAAGGCAGCACCGTGCTAAGCTAAATTTTAGTGCCACCTTAGGTCCACAATATGCCACGCATCACCTTAAGTCTAAGACACTCCACAACAACTCCCTGGACCGTAGCTTGACTAATTAAGTCGCATCCAAGATATGGCCCCACCATTCCCCTCTAAGCTATCGCGGCCAAGGCAATACGTGCTAAGCTGCTATAAAACTGTAGCTTGACAGGCTTGCGCTAGCGTATTTTAGGCCATGGCGTGCCGAACCCTAATGTCATATTAGGTTTCCATGTTATCTTATGCTAATAGCCACAACTAAATCTAATTTCAATAGTGGAAGCTATGGCTAAGTTCATTGAGCTATATTTTGGATCTTAGCCTATGAGGCTAATTCTAACACCATTATATGCTATGACAGCACCATTATAAGCCACTGCGCCACTTGCTATTTCATCGCAATAAATAATCCATGAACATATCATGTCGAAGTCCATGCGATTATTTAGAGATTATGGCTTGGCATATTTCTCTCCATCTTAGCTTAGTAGAAAGTGTAAACATTTATGCTACTTTTACGCCATTAGCACGCCATGCTAATTTATACCATCATAACCAACTATAAACGTGCCAAGTTATCCTCTAGCACCTCAACAGGTTATGAGCATGCTACGACACCTTAGCCAGCCGTGGCCAAGTTGTTTTCACAATAACTCTGCAAAACACGATCAAATATGCCTATAACATGTGGCATATCAACGACTATGATTTAGCCTAAAACAAGATAAAGTCCATGACTCTTCCAAAAGACCTATGAAACATCAAAATACGTCACATGGGGGGATTCTTCATGGGGTAGTGGTCTAGACGTTTACTGGCAACACCCCATGTTAAAGTTACAAATGCTGATAACGGTTATAGCAGTTGGAGAGATAATGGATACAGTAAAAGGGGGTTTTCCAAGAACTTCCCTAAAATATCTCACCTTACCTCCATCATCTCCATATTATCCATCTCTCCACAACCTCACTATCTTCATTACTTACGAGAAAAGCAGTGTGTATTCCAAACAACTATAAATATGCCACTTAGCCTATTCAGAAAACAGAACAAGCTTTCATACCCAAAAGCTCTGTTATTCTTCATAGTTTTCAACACCCAAATACAAATTCAATACCACTGCAATTTCTAAATTTTTTTATCTTCCCTCCCCTAAGATCAACCCATCTTCCTCTCCTCTTGACCAAAGCAGCACAGAACGGCTACTATCGTAGTTTAGGCTTGTCCTATTCGATTTTGATTTTCGAACCTCAAAAGAAAGTACCACAGCGGTGTATTTGTTTTTCCTAGAAATAATTTTTAGGTACTAACAGATGCCTACACGTGGCTGTTGGATATATTTCTATCTTAAACAACGGCATGTACTCCCTTCTCAGCTAGCCACATCCGACGATAGCATCCGAAGAAATATCTTGAATTGGGTAACATCATCAAATTCTGGTATAAGGAAACTATCATAACCAGGACTAACATGCCTTTCGACCACATCCTCAAATGATTGGTCGCAAAAGTTGGGCACGACATTCAAAGAAATAATATCATAGCTCTCATATATATCACGACTGGAAGCCATGGCGGTCTTGTCTCCATGTTCACCCGACATTTATAATTGGGTTAAACAACTTCTACGCCGATAATGGGAAATTTAAACAAGTTTTTATTTTATATATACAGTACTAGTATGCAAATACATGCTTATATATAAAAGTGTAGTAGGGTAAAAACTGATTCTCGAGAAAAGAGTAAAAGTGGTTAGGTTGATGAGAAACGGATCTAAACCCTAAAAAAATGTACTGAACATGAGTACTTTAGATTCGAGAGATCAATCTGTATAATTCCGGCCTAAACCAATAAATGGTTGTTCCGGTCTTGCTTCGGTCACAAAGAAAGGAGAATGGTTGATCTTAGGGAGAAAAGCATAGAAGGTGTTGAGATCAGAATGATGAACTATGCAAGGTGTGGTTGTTTTATGACTATGTATAAGAAGGTAGAGCTTGCTTCCAAAGTGTAAGTTGTATGTTAACTGTATTTTCTGGATACTTGTGTTGATTCTTCAATAAATTGAAAATCTATTTTATAATAAGTCATAGTCGAATACCCTGATCTCACAGGAAATGGAGGCTGTAAAGTAGTGAAGAAGTGGAGATCGTGTCAAAGTGACATAAAACATGTCTTTATTGTTAAGGCAGGACGGGAAGGTTGTGCACCCACCACTCCTCTAATCATTAGCTTTCCGTTCTTCCTGTCACTTTCCCATAATGGGTGTGTTATACACCACATGTGGTAGGACGCCAGACCAATACCCTGATTAACATCCCCCATTTGTGACATTGCTGATATCTCAAGTAAAATATGAAAGAAGTCATCTTGCATGACTATCTTGTCTTGCATGACTAAGTTGACCTCTATGACTAGGTTAGCAAGTTGTGTTGTATGGAACATGATTATTCTAACACCTCTCTTTGACATCATGGTACATGAAGAGTTGTTATGAGAGGTGATGAAGAAGATGTGGTCATCCACTCAACTAAGTATGTGATGTTGATCGTGCATGTAAGACATGCAAGTTTCGACCAATCACATGCGAGCTATGCTGCAAGTAGGCAGTGGCAGGTCAAGTCTCATATGACTTGCCAGGAGAAGCACTCAAAGACTAGTATGTGGTGCTCTTGATTGAATAACTTATGTTATTAGGTTATTTAAATAAAACCGATACATATAAAATATCGATTATATTGGACTGTTCAGATCTATCGTAGATCCTTTTATATAACTTTTAAAGAAGCCCAACCGGCCCTCTTTGGTCGACCATTGGTAGTTGTATACTTGATCTATAGACGATGTGATTGGTCCGTCGAGGAGGGGGATGACAGGTAACAGTCACGGTACCTCATTGGTCGACCATGACTGAATATAGACCGGTCAAATCATCCATCTAAGTTGAGTGATTAAGATCAATCCACGACTGACACGGACAATCTTATTTAACCTAATAAGGTTTTTAAGGCAGCTTGATTAGCCTACTTTGGCTAGTCATTGGGAGCGGAGCAGGCAAGCCATGAGTGACCTGATTGGCTTAAAAAATAGAAGGGCGACAGGTAGTCACCATGGAGCTTGATCGGTTGAGCATAGCAATAGCCAGGCTAGTAAAATCTTCCATCCAAGTTGGATGGTCGTGATCGTTTTGCGATTGACTTGGGCGGCCAAGATTTAATTTTAACAAAACTAAGCAGCTCGACTAGCCTACTTTGGTCATTATTGGAAGCGCAACATGTAGGCTACGAGCGATCTGATTGGCCAGAACAATAGATGAGCAACAGATAATCATTATGGCCCCTGAGTAGCCGAGCATGAGAGGAGCCAAGCTTGCTAATTTGACCGGCCAAGTTGGGTGGTCGTAATCATTTTGTGACTGACTTGGGTGGCCAAGATTTAATTTTAATAAAACTAAGCAGCTCGACTAGCCTACTTTTGCCGGCTATTAGAAGTGGAGCATGTAGGCTAAGAACTATCTAATTGGTCGATTAAAACGGGGGCGACAAGTATCCAATATGAGACGTGATTGGTCGGCTATAGGAGGCGCGAAGCCTGTTGGATCGGCCGGCAAAAGGGCACGGCCAACCTTCTTCCGTGACTGACCTAGTCACTCATGGTTTTCCCCTAATTCAATTTTTCGACCTTGGCTAGGGTTTTGACCAACCGACCACAAGATTCATTAATTCCTAGCTTGCCCAGGCATAGTCTTGACCAATAGGAATCGAGATATCGTGCTTGCTCCAATTTTAGGGTAAAATAATCATATTTTGTGAGTTGACACAAAATTAAGTCAAATAATCGAAATTTGTGTATAGACACAAATTTGAGTAAATTAAATGAACTTTGCGCATTAGCACAAAATCGCTAAATTTATTACTCTTGCAAGTAACATGGTGGCTATATAATCTCGTTGGCACAGCTGCGATGCTCTTGATCATTTACCTTTATACATATCTTAATTAGACACTTTGGGAAATCCATGTTACTCAGTTGGGAATGAACATGGATGTCAGTTCAGTATTAAGAGTTCAATTGTCAACACAACATTAAATAAATACTCATCAGGCTCCACGCTAGTGAATAATTTATCCAGAAGCTTGAGTTTCAATGCGACAAATCATAGAATACCCGGGGATATTGCAACATGCACCAATATTATTCTAATAGTTTTTATATATGTAGATACCGAGTCGTTCAGTAAATACAAATTGTGTATGCAAGGTGCATACATATATCTAAATTCAGCCGGGTGAAGCTCATAAATATAACTATAAACATACAGGAAGAGAGGCATGAACGCTCATTAGGTTTTAATATGTCGATTAAGTTCTTTGCAGAATGAAGACAAACATCAAAATTCAGTATTTCTGATACTGGGTTAGAGATATGGATTTTTACAGTTTTCCCCCTAAACTAAAAACCACCATCAACATTAAGTCCCATGCTTAGTTAGTAACAATGAAATTGTTGCGGAGTAAACATTAGATGGTGATAGACAAAAATAAATATTTATGGCAAGACGAATAGATGTTAGCAGGAAAATCGCAGTTGGTTTGAACTTCAAACCGGAAAGTGTTAAGGATGCTTAGAGACAAACGACCCACACCACGACAATCCAGAAACAACGAAGGGAGCTTGGTCGGCTGGGCTTTCCGCCCGAGCAAGCGTCTCCAAACCCCTCATGGGCGTACAAATAGGGGAGTCCTTTCCCTTCTAGGATTTGGCCTACAATCAATATAAAAGGGATCTTCCTCCTCGTATGTCATCAATTAATACGAGCAACCACCTTCCCATATTTCTTTTACATTTCCATCATTACAGCTTTCTTCGCCGTCGAGGTTTCCAACTGATTATTGGCAATACGGTGAGTTTATACTTTTTTTTTACGTAAGTGATATTCATAGTAAACATTGATAAGTTGATATTCATATATCCCTTGTATTACCAGTTGAGAGTGCTTCTTCATCGTCAGTAGTACAAGGCAAACGTCACTTGTTGGAATTCAAGGTAAGTGCTTCAACTATTCTTATTTTTCGTTTTTTTAGGTGGAAACCCTAGTTTGGGTTCGAGCCGTGGTTGAATACTTGCGGAAAAATAAAAAAATAAAATTGTTTAACATGTTTATCTTCTTTATCTCTGTGCCTCTTCTATGTTGCCGCATAACTTTGATAATCAGCCTTTCTGCTTTGTTTGGACAGTTGCTCGGAAGTAAAAAGAGGTGTAAGAAATATTGTTTGATAAGAAGTCACCTAGAAATATCTCCACTGCTAAGCAAGGAGGTAACAATGGTTCCGAATACAAAGATATGCCAAATATATATGATGATTTCTTTGAAGTATCTTACACGACTTCCAGGACTCATCGCAGTCATGTAATGACTCTTCATACAAAAGAATGAATATCCATCCTTTCCAGTAGACTTCAGGATTTTACAAACTCCATTGGGCTCTTGGGACGAATGAAATGAGATATATGTTCAGCAATAACCATGTCATGGATAATCTGGATAAAGTACAAGTCACTGAAGTTGTCAAGGTTTCTGCAAAATTCCATATTAAGAAGGATCCGCCAGGTTTGATTGTTTTTGCTTCTCGATGATGCATACCTACCCATACGACCGTATGTAGATGGGGTGAGATGACCATCACCTTGGAAAGTGTAGCTGCTTTGTTGAATCTTCCAATTATTGAAAACTCTTACTATACATTGTCGTACGAAGCGGAAGAATGACGCCTGACTTTAATTAAAAAGATGGATGACCGGGGTTGTTGTCTCTGAAGAAGTGATCACGAGCTGGGAGTATCATCTAGACATGCGTGAAAACTTTGAATTCCATGTCTCTTGGTTCCGTCGAGGAATTGCCACTGTCAGGAAGTTGAAGATTGCAGCAGGTGTGATTCCTTCTGGTGATCTTATTAGGCAAAGAGAAACATATATTGAAAAGCTGAACCAGGAATTGGAGTTGAAGAAAAGTGTTCTCCAGAAGATGAAGAATGCGTTCTCCAAGAGGGAAGAGCAACTGCTAACTGATTTCCCTTTCAGGACCCCTTTTTGTAGAGAGGCGTGAGGTTTTTTCTTTGGATTTGATTTTCTGGTTTTGAACAAGTGGGTGGTAGCTTGTAAATATTTTTATAAAAGGAGATATAATACTTTACTGAATTAAGGTCCTAAATACTGGATGCAAAATATTGCAAACATTTTGGAGGAATTACAAATATTACTTAACAAGGGGAAGTGTTGGGAAATAAGGGTTGAGTGTTTAGGCACTGAAAGGATTGAGCCACCTGGCGCGTATCACCACCTCTTTCGGCTTCTCAGTACCGATGAGCTTGTAATAACCTCCCAGTATGACCTCCGTGACTATGTAATGCTTATCTTCATCACTTGAAGAGTGACATGTAGAGAGTTGAACATTGTCACTAATCTTCAATACCATATCACCAACTCGAAAAGAACCATGTCACTATGCGAGTGCTCGATCCTTGGACTTCCCATTCTTTATAGAGACATCTTCTAACGACTTAACGAAATATTGGAAAGTATCAGCCTCCCACTCAAACCTCTTAGTCATGGCTGGGTTGATAGCTGGATCAAGTTCCCAGGTTTTGATGGGGCGTGGGATAGCTGGTTGCAAGGAGAGTTGTTGAACATAACTTACTTACACGCGGAGATTTTGGATGCATGTTGCTATATCTTCTTTAGGTAGTTGCTTCACATCTGGATATGTTGCCTGGCTGTCTTCTGGTACCAAAGGAACTTCAGGAGGTGTCAGCATCATAGGTAATTGCTTCACATCTGGATATGTTGCATGGCTTATTGTAAATTCTCGGAGGTGTCATCATCATAGGTGAGGGTGCACCGGCTCCCATCTTGTCGTTATGCATCCATGCATGGTCACCCTAGGGTCATGTCGTACTTTGGACCCCTTTCTGACAACATGAAATATGGTATATTTTTGAACATCAACCATCTTTACCTTGAGAGTAATGTGGTCGTACACGCTCATGGATCTCCTTTCAGAATCGTTAATCACTGTTGGAGAGTAAGTAACTTCATGTTTGAGAATCCCTGCAGCTCTCAAGGTTTTGACGGTGATAATATTAACATCATTGCCGGTATCAATCAATACTCTGTCAAATTCAACATCCCTGAGATGAACAGTAGTGAGAAGTTCACAGTCACACTTCTCCTCATCACTTATTAAAGGTAAACGTCTACCAGACACAACGCAATTGAGAGCCACAAAGATATCCTTGTGTTGCTCTTTGGAGAGATAAAAGAGCTCACAGATATGCTCTATCATCGATTGTACAGTTCTATTGATGGACTCTCCATACGTGGTGAAACTTCTGACAGATAGAGGGTCCCAGTGCACTCTTTCTGTCCCCAAGTGGAGTTCTCCTGACTCAATATTCTCCTTGAAGATGCGCTTCAACCTGTTGCAGTCACTTGTAGGATGATTGACAAACCTATGGAAACGGCTGTTCATGGGATGTTCCATTTCTCGTTCAGTTGGTGGGCGTCTGATATGAGGTAGCTTGATGGCACCGTCTTGTATCCAAACCTCTAAAAGTTCAATCACCTCTTCAATTTGAAATGGAAATTCCGGGGCGTTTGCAGCTTCTCCTGTTTCCTGTTGTTGAGTCGGAGGTTTGATTGCAGTCACCTGACTGGCCTTCCGAGGTTGTCGAGCCATTTGTGGTCCTGGCGCTGCACGCTTGGATTGTTGTTCTGTCGTTGAAGTTTTTCTCTTGCTACCTTCAGTCACAGTATTCACCGATGGCTGAGCATTGTACTACTTGTTGATGAGACACTGGTTGCTTCGAGTCTCATGTGCTTCATCATTTTTGGCAGGTATGGCTCTTTCCAGTAATGCAGGTGCTATTTTAGCTGACCATTTAACATCCTCATGAAAGGATCAGAACACTTGTTGAGTAATTTAATACTAGATTACCGCGTACAATGGGTAGCCGATCGAAGATTTTCAATTCAATTAGATGCGATTTAATTTTATTTGGTTTCACCTATTTTCCACCCACATTTTTCCTATTTGCCACTCCCATAAAATTACCACCCTCATTTATCCTATTTACCACCCATATAAATTTCAAAAATATCCTAATTACTACCTCTTGACTTTTAGTTTACACCCAAAAGTAAAACCACCCCGACAACTAAAAACAACAAAACAAAAAACCTAAGTCCATTTCCACGCACCAACCACCGTCTTCTACTTCATCTCCACATACTGACCACCACCTTCACCCATCTTTTTTTTTTTGACGAAAAAATGGCAAATTATATTAAAAAGTAAGATGTCACAAAGGAATGACGTCTTACGAAGAATATAAGAAGTAATCAGCAATTGCCAATTTTAATTATTGAGAAGTAAAAAAATCTAGGAGAAGAAAGTTCCATGTTCAGTCATAACTTGTAAAACTAAGGCGGCATTAGACAATTTCAATTCTACTATGACTCTTGTTAGTCGTCCATGTATCAACTGCATCCCTAACCTTGATCCAGCTCATTGCTGGTTCCTTTTTTACCCTACTATCTTTCATCAGTCGTCTAACCTCCGAAACATCACCCAATTACCTGAAGCTGCACACATGTTTGCAAGAATGATGAGCTTGTCAGCAGCATACTCGCCGAGTTCAAGATCTCCATGAATTCTTGATGCACCAAGAAGTGCACCCCAAACTAAAGCGTCAGCTTCAAATGTCATTTTTCTTACTAGTTCCTTCGAATTCATTTAGTTTCCCAGCACGACCTAGGAGATCGATCATACATGCATAATGTTCTTGCAAAGGTTTTATTCAGAACAAAAGCTCCATGGATTCAAAAACTCTTTTAGCCTCCGTAATAAGACCAGCATGATTGCAAGCACAAAGAATACTAACTAGAGTTGTATGATTTGGAGAAACACCGTCATTTAACATCTTATCAAACATATCTAGGGCTTCCTTCCCGCACCCATGCTGTGCAAGTTCCCCTATCATAGCAGACCAAGCAACAACCCCTCTCTATGGTAACTTTGAGAAGGCACAGCTTCCGCACCTACCATACATGTTTACTAACGCATTGCCATCGAAATCAGAGATGAACCCTGATTTAAATTTATGAACATGGATTTGTTTCCCTTGTTCATACGCAGATAGAGTAGTACAAGCATTTAAAAGTCTACTGTAGACAAATCCATCAAGCCTGACGCCCATATCAAGCATTTTCAGAAAGTGTTTCAGAGCTTCCTCTCCATCCCTATGTTGGGCAACGGCTGTGATCATGGAGGTAAAGGGTACCACATCTTGAGAAGGGTGTTCCTCAAAATATCTCCTTGATTCCGTTAGATACCCATGAACTTTCCTTCCTTGGCCATAATCTGACGATCTTGTACATTTGGCATACATAGTACGCAAAGTGTATAAAAAATAAGAAATTTACAGTGGTACTCTGGACGACTACAAATGTTCTTCCTCTCTAGTTTTGGAGAAAATATTTGATGGGGGCGTTTTTTGAAGGGGGTATGGGGGACCAATGAGATATTGACACATGCACATGATATAAATGAATTCTGTTTCCAAAAATATATAAAAAATGTATTTTTGCAAAGAAAATTTGTTTTCACTAGTGTCTTGCCCGTGCGTTGCACGGGATTAAGTTAATTGAAGTAATATGTGTGTTAAAATGTTGCATTCAGATCAAGTGAACCATTGGTACTCTTGTTTTATGGATAAGGCAGTACTTACCACTTATGACCCTTCTAAAAGCGAAGCCTCATCTGGTCGGCTCTATCACTGAATGCAGCAGAAGCTAACTTCAGTTAGAAACCTATCAAGTTCCTTATAAGAATATCAGCCATCAACCAATATGGATCTTAGGCAAACCGAACCATGTAATAAGTACTGAGAAGACGTGAGAGAAATAAGCCTGCAGTCAGAACCAACCATTGATTAACAGTCAAATATATTTAATGTAGCTGAGGCAAGGATTTTGAGGATAAAAGTAAACTACATCAAACACAGCTGTGTACATTAACAATTTATTTAAGGATTTGTATGACATCAAATAGAGCTGTATATGTGTACGTTAAGCATGTTCACATCTGACAATAAAGTTCAGCGACGAACATGTAATACATGCTACCGTCAATTTAAATGTACATGTCCTGTAAGACTTGCGTTTACATGGAGTTTTTACTATTATGTACGACTCCCCACATAGATTCATAGATTCTAGCGTCTTGCCCTTGCTTTGCACGGGGTTAAGTTCATGAAACATGTTACACTCCTTACAGTGTGCTCCCTACTTAATAGTTTTTCAATATCTTTTTCTGCTGAAAAATATCGAGAGCGGAAGCCATAAAAAGTGCCAGCCATCTGTATATCACATTTCTATGACTTATGTGTATTATTATACCATGGACGATATATAAGGCACTTGGTAAGATCAATATTTGAAATATTTGATGGATGTTATTATCTTAAAAAAATGTCCCAGAGGAAAATACATGGCTACTACCTAAAGGCATTTGATTAACCCAATTATTATTTCAGTTTTGTTGCCTTAATTTCAAAGCCATGACAACGTCATGAATCCCATGCTTCTGTAGCTTCTCATATGCGATGACCTTTTTTTTCTAGTATTGTGGATTGTTTTTATATTATGATCTTGTTATATCATACGGAAAATATGCAACGAATGCTCTGCATATATAAGCACCCCCTTGGCTCAGTACTATGGCTTGTACCATGGTCTTATCATATCATTCACTACTTATGCAACTATCTTAGATAGTACGACAGTCTATCCTACTCTAAACATAATTTAAAGTAGTAAATCAAAAGGAAAGGGGTATTATTACCCACATATTATAACCAATTTTACATTCTATTCAAAACACAAACCGAAAGAAACAACCCAATTTTCATAACATAATGGAAGTTATGTCATACAAATAATGAATCACAATAGAAGAACCCACTGTTAAATGTGCATGAACTTAAAGCAACACAAAAAAGGTCTTCGAATTTAAGGGGTTATGTCCAGTAAAATTAAGAAGAGCACATCCTTCACCCGTTTCAGCTCTTAGTATTACCTGACATGTGATCATCATGCAATTGATCCATATTCTCTAATGTAATGGGAAAGGAAAAAAGCTTTTCCGGAAAACCTTTAAGGAAGTCATCTTAATTCGTTCGCGGGCTCTATTGAATTTACTATGTTGACTCTAGAACAGTGCATATTATATGACAAACCAAAATACTTTGATTCAGACATCTAGCGAAACAAAAGGTTTACACTTTAAACTGAAAAAATTAGATGACAAAACTCAGACACAGAATGCTCCCACTTACCTGCATTGAGTGTATTAAATCCCTTATGTAAGCATTCTCATTGATGAGCTATACCTTTCTACCTCAAAAGACCTGTCAATTTCAAAAACCTTATTAGAACCGATAACAACCAAAATGAATCAATATTCAAACTTGATAGAATTATTTGTTGGTAATCACATGAAACGCGATTTTTTTCTTCAGAACATTATATGGAGTAGAAGTAATTTGAGTACACACTCTAGTAGGATCGATCCAAATTAATTTGATTTGAGGACAATATAGTTACCTTTTTGATGCGTCCTTTGCTACTTGATCAACACATTACAGGAAGTTCTCCAAGGTACCTAAGAAAATGAACTCGAAAATTTTACCATTTACTAATATTAGATATTAGAATGAATTACTGACTACTAATTGTAAACAGTGTTAAATAAACAAAAAATTTATTCATGCCAAATTTAATAATTAACCTCAGAGCATGTAACTCTCTAATACTTTGGGATTCCTGCATCTCGAAACCCTTCTAAATCACCTTGGTTTGCTACCTGAGATCAATGGAAGCACCACTCTTCTGAACCTGGTTTCCGTTACCATTACTTCCGAAAAGTTTTTTAGAAGTGTCTTTAACGCATCATAGATAACTTTGACGGAATTTTTACTGATCCACATGCCACATCCATAAGCATCAATTCCACATGTCGGTCCTGATTAGGTGACATGAAAGCACTCCAGTGGCCATTCGGATGGCTTTCCAGTAGTCTTTCCCACACTGACACAACCCAAGAGAAATCATTCCTGAAAATACCATCACATTATATGATGTAGTATAGCTCTCCTCCACTTTAATAAATTTGCAGCTCAACGAAGAAAATAGCACAAAGAATAATAAATAAATTGTGCCACTTACCAATGGAAAAACATATTGAAATTTTTTACGAAGTCTTTCATGTATGACTACTGATGATGTAAAAGTAACCCGAAAGGAATCCCCATAGCTCTGGATTTTGAGCCTAGACACACAACACAAAATTTTAACCTGACCACAATGTTTATTCTGCTTAGCACCATTAATCAGTAGCGGCATAGCCATGAAAGAAAGATGGACTGAATTGTAGAACTGGGTTCTCCCATTTAACTGTAGTTTCCAGCGATTAACATACATTAGTCAAATTTAAATTATGAATAATCATCAAACAGTAAGCAAATGCGTCAACAAATAGATTCCTTCCCAACGCAGTATTATTTACCAATTCAGTAATTCAACAGAAACATCTACTATCACGTAAGAAATTAAAATTCAAAAAACCTTAGTCAGAAGCGTGGAATTATCCAGGGATCCAGAGTAATTGTCGTTGGCTGAATAGTACAACCCTTATATGAAGAAATCGTACCTTTGGAACTTTGGTCTTTGGGTGATGATGTAGTGTGTAGATTCTTTTAAATCAAAACCCTAATATTTTAAGAAGCTTATAAATTAGATTGAAATTAGATTGTGTTGATCTTCAACCTCAAACAATGATCTCAAAAACAATGACGAAAAGCTACTATGGCTCGTCTGCATTCATGTCCAACAGATCACCGCAATAGTAATTTTATGCCGTAATTAAACTGGGGGAACAACTTAGGGGGAGAAAGTAACTGAGAAGGAGAAAAGACAGGCTTCATCTGTTGTGAGTGATGGTGTTGAAGCAGGTTGGAGCAATTATGACAGGCTTCATCTCGCCGTTTCTTTACCATTTTTCTTTAATAGAGTTTTAGTAGGGTTGATCAGATGTTTTAGTAGGGTGGATCAATTTATAAGAGATTTAGTAGATTTACTATCGGGAGGGAAGAGGGGAGGGAAGGGAGGAGTGATAGGTTATATTTTGTATTACGGTAGATTGGTAACCCTTAATTCCTATTGGTAGGGGGCCAGGAGCTTTAGAATTCAAGCTTTTGGCCTAACTTTGATTCTGGAGCCAGTATTTCGGCCTCAAATTATATATACAATAATTGGTGTATTTTTAGAAACAGAATTTATTAATATCAAGTGCATGTGTCAACATATCATTGGTCCCTCATGCCCCCTTCAAAAAACGCTTCCCTTAATCCCGTGAAAAATTTCTTCAAAAGAGTATTCCATAATAATAACTTACAAAAAAAAATACCCATTAATTCGCTTATATCACGATGAATTAAATTATATAAGATTGAGAAATAAATTTGTGATAATTTATTTTTATAAAAAAGGGGGATTAATGAAGAAGAAGAAAAATGGGTTTTCAATGAAGAAGAAGAAATATAAGAGCCAAATTTTATTGACATCCCCTAGCTATTACATTGAATTTTAAAGCCCTACAACACTCCCCTTGTGCGGTCCACTCCATATCACATACAATGCTTCGGATGTAGGTCTTCAAATGTATTCTTTCTAAGACAATTGCTCCATTAAAACTTTGAATAAAAACCTTGGTACGTTCTTCACAAAAAAAAATCACCCATCTTCAAAGATCGATGAGTCTAATTAATTGCCTCGTTAAACTTCGCTGTGTGAAACCCCGAAAGGGACAAAACCCCAACTAAAGAAAAAGAGTATATTACACAAATGTAGAACATAGTTAGACTCGAATATGTTGCCTCATTAAAACCTTGATGGATAAAACCTTAAATTAACGTATAAGTAAAGGTGATCCACTGAGAAATAAATTTGTGATAAAAGACAATTTATTTTTATAAAATGTAGGGAAAAAAAAACAACCTCGGTGAAGGAAAATAGTGCAACATTAATGAAGTTAAATGAAGAAAATGGGTTTTTGATTACGGAAGTTACGTTGCTTATGAAGATTTCTTTGATTCAGAAGATGTTTATGTCTTCATATAATGCTTTTAGTATTGTCTCGCTAAAAACCTTGGTAACAAAACCCTTTGGGAAAAACTATTCTCGTTACAACACAACTTCAATTTCGTAAATTATGGACATCAAATTTTCTCCCCACGATTGACTTCCTTTAGTCATGTATTTTCGATCGTAATAACCTAGAAAATAATCTACCATATCTCCCTCTGTAAATTAAGAAAAATTCCTTTTAGTCTTTGTAATTTTATGTCAATGGTTAAAGTACATGATTAAAATTATTTTTGGTATTTTTCCACGATGTAGGTTTATTATACTAAGTACAACAATGCGTCTAATAAGAAAACTTACATTTGTCTCGACTAATCATGTGGGTGGCAAATAGGTGAATAATATCCCACAAGCTTTTATTTTACTCTCAAAATTTTAAATAGCTTTTAAGGTCTCTTATTACATCAAGTTTATAAATATCTATAATTCCAAATTAGGAACTTTCTTGTGAATACGTCTATCCCTCCAAATCAAATAGCCACTTAGAAATACCACATCACTGATTGCTTGAATCTATAAGTGAGCGTTTTATCTATCGCACTCATGTTTTAGAGTCATTTGATTTGGGCAACAAAATTCTATCAAGTATTTTGTTATATTCTATCTCTTGATTCTTTCGTAGATACTAACAACCACATACATATCATGCATTTCAAGTCCTTTGAAATTACCAAGGTTTTTCATTACAAGAGAACAATTCCGGGGCTTTGTGAGAAACCTCAATCTTTGTTTTTCTTCTCATATTGTTTTATGTAATTTTACACTTGGTTGGTTAGCACTACCACACCAAATACCCGTATATTTGCCAAAGAACTAAGTTCTAAATTGCTTAGGCCAAATATGCTATTTATTTGAAATAATCAAAATAAAGCATGGTTCGATCTCATTGTGCTCTACTTAGAGCAACTATTTATGGATTATATCATTATTGTGCACATTCAAAATGTGACACGGTGGGGAACACACCACGACAATTCATGTCGTTCCCTTAGAAAATACTTTTTCTTATCTCCCCCTAACGACGGGACGTCTCACGCCCCAAAAAAAAATTTCTCCTAGTTTTGCTAGGATTTTTACAAAAATTAAACGCATCGTTTGTTGTGAGCAATAACCGATTCAATGCGTCGAATCATCCACCAGATCCATAAATCACTTGAATGGTCCGCAACGCAAGGATATATGTTCACTAACAACACTTTATTTCTTTGAAGAATGAGTTATTTACTATTTGCATCTAAGGAAAACATGGCGGTCTCAACCATGTTTTTCTAAAGAAAAAACTTTGTAAGATGAGTGACGTGCTTTGTTACTCTAAAGCATAATGAGGAGAGGTGGTGCAAATCTAGTAACTTTAGAAATCACTGATTGCGATAGATGCCGTAACTTTGCATTCTATTAGTTCATTATCTTGTACACTCAAATGAAGTGATGCCTGTTAGTACTTTAAAAGCGGAACATCGTGTCAATTTTCAACATTCTGATTCACTAGAGAGTATTCCATAATAATAACTTACAAAAAAAAAATACCCATTAATTCGCTTATATCACGATGAATTAAATTATATAAGATTGAGAAATAAATTTGTGATAATTTATTTTTATAAAAAAGGGGGATTAATGAAGAAGAAGAAAAATGGGTTTTCAATGAAGAAGAAGAAATATAAGAGCGGTAATAGTTGTGGTCAAATTTTATTGACTTATGTAGGTGGTAAATAAGAAAAATAGAATTGAAAAGTAAAATTATTTTTGGTATTTTGATAGGTTGGCAAATAAGAAAAGTGTGGGTGGCAAATAGGTGAAACCTTTTATTTTACAAATTTAGGCATCCGTTTAAAGTTTTAATGGATCCCATAAAATCTTCTAGTTTATGACTCGTGCTAATAACGTGTTGAAACCCTAGCTATTACATTGGGCTGCACATATGTGGGCTAATTAGAAACGTTGGCAAATATATCCTTTTATTTTACACGAAATCTTCTAATTGTATTTGTTCTATACCATGGGGTTTTTTGACGCCACAATGTTTCAATATTGTTTTAATTTGAAGCAACTGAAGGTGAAATTGGTTGTGTTCATTAGATTTGGTGGAGTTTATACGCAATGGAGATCCCAAATCTTTGATTATCAAAATAATTTTATGAAAAAATTATCAATTTCGTTCCAATTTAAACGAATTTAATGAAATTGAATGAAACCAACGCAAATTGGAATAGACCGCGGGTTTTTAGAAGTTTTTAAATCGAAAAATTAACGACCAATTCGAGTTTTGATCGAGTTGATGGTGTTTAACAATAATCGAGGGATACCTCTCCAATTATCATATCAATTTTGGAAAAAACATTGAAATCCTATTCAATTGAATCGATTAAAAGAATAAATTATGTCCATTTACATTTTGGCTCCCAAGTGAGCATATATAAGGACTCCCTTCAGTCGTTCAATATGGATTAAGGTCAACACGTATGGTCAGTTTGTATACCAACAATATCTCTCAAACACGTATTACCGATTTTGCCTCAAACACGTATTCCCGATTTTGCCTTTGCTTAATTAGCAATTAGCAGCCTGATTTCTCTCGCATCCTCTACTTCTATGAGCGCGTGAGTTTCTTTCTAGTTTCCACGACTTCTTGCATTTATCATAGTATCATTCCAGCTAGTTGAAACGGACATTTAGGCTTGACCAGCCACTTTCAAATTAATTCAAGTAATTGGTGTTGGAGACTTAGGAGCGCATCATTTTAGTGTAAAAAAGAAAGTTGTTTTGATCATAACTCTCATGCAAACAATAAAGTAGGAAATACTAATAGGTCCTAGAAATAATATATTAGAACTAGTTTGGTCCAGTTGACTGAGTCAATTGTCTGTTTGATCCTTTTTCAAAATATATTTTTCTATTTGGTCCTAGAAATTATCATTTGGTCCTAGGGTGTACAATACCCACGTGGGATGACGTCATGGATGATGTAATTTTCATCTGGTAGTGACAGGAATACCGTTTCAGAAAAATATATATAGGATTTATTAGCAAAAAAGAAATCATTTTCAGATTTCTTTTCTCTCTCCTCTCTAGATTCAGATCTACTTTCTCTTTTTGATGAAAATGATGGTGTTGAAGTTGAAGAAGATGACGAAGATGTTGTTGTTGTTTATGATGTTATTGTTGAAGAAGATTCGAAGGTGAAAGTAGATCTGAATCTTTTTTTTTCCTGGATGCGCTCTAATTTGTTTTGATTTCCTTCTGCTGCTGTAACAATGGCGTCTCCACAAGAAACTCATGTTGTTGCTGCTGCTGCTCGTATTGAAGATGAAGATGAAGATGATGAACTCTGTTTTTCTGTTATTTTATAATGAAGATGAACTATGTTTTGTTGTTGTTGTTGTCAAAGAAGATGTAGATTGAAACGAAGATGACGAAGGCGATTTGATGTTGTTGTTGTTAATGAAGATTTAATGTTGTTGATGTTGTTGAAGTCGATGAAGATGATGAAGAAGATGAAGATTTATCATAAGTTCATTTGACGAATGAACTCTGGTTTATGTAGGTTTTTATCAGGAGTTCATTTCTGGAATGAACTCTGGTTTATATAGGTTTTTATCAGGAGTTCATTTCTGAAATGAACTCTGGTTTATATAGGTTTTTATCAGGAGTTCATTTCTGGAATGAACTCTGGTTTATATAGGTTTTTATCAGGAGTTCATTTGACGAACAAACTCTGTTTTTTTAGGTTTGAATCAGGAGTTCATTTCTGGAATGAACTCTGTTTTTTTAGGTTTTTATCAGGAGTTCATTTCTGGAATGAACTCTGGTTTATACAGGTTTTTATCAGGAGTTCATTTCTGGAATGAACTCTATTTTTTTAGGTTTGAATCAGGAGTTTATTTCTGGAATGAACTCTGTTTTTTTAGGTTTTTATCAGGAGTTCATTTCTGGAATGAAATCTGGTTTATACATGTTTTTATCAGTAGTTCATTTCTGGAATGAATTCTGTTTTTTTAGGTTTGAATCAGGAGTTCATTTCTGGAATGAACTCTGTTTTTTTAGGTTTTTATCAGGAGTTCATTTCTGTAATGAACTCTGTTTTTTTAGGTTTTTATCAGGAGTTCATTTCTGGAATGAACTGTGGTTTATATAGGTTTTTATCAGGAGTTCATTTCTGGAATGAACTCTGGTTTATATAGGTTTTTATCAGGAGTTCATTTTGACGAATGAATTCCTGATAAAAGGTGATTTCTGAAAAATTAAGTAGAAATTACCTGGCTTGATTGGGGTATACTCAAACTAATTGGGGTATACCCAATTTTAAAGGGACACTTTTTGTGGGTTTTAGGGGGAGTCCTAATGGGTAAGTTACAAAACTACCCTTTTTAAAAAAAAAAACCTATTACCCTAAATTAGTTTTAATCTTTTCATTTCATCATCTTCTTCTCTTCTTCTTATCCTCCACAACCCTACCGGCTCCATCACCCCCACCACCACCAAAATTCGTCGATCAATTCGTTAAATCGTCGATTCGAAAACTCCGATTAGTCTTCATCAATGGATCCACCACGGAAGAAGGCAACTCGTATGAAAGAAATTAATCGAAAACCCAATGAATATAACCCTGGAATTGCAAGTTTGGTTGCTAAGAAAGTGAAGAAAAAAACGGTTGAAGAAGAAGAAATTGAACCCGCTGAAACACGTGAAATGGTGCGCTTAAGAAAGTAAGGGCTTGTTTAAACTCACTCTAGTACTTCGATTTCATGTTTGCATGTCAAATTAGGTCAGAAAATTCGAATTTGTGAATTGGCAGTTATGACGCCGGCAAGGTTTTTTGTTATCGACCTTTCCGGGATTTCATAGTTAGGGTTTGGACGGGAGGGTTTAAGGTTGAAGAACTTGTCGGCTGTATAGTTTCTGTAACTGCTACTAGCAGGGCCGGCAGGTTATTCATCGGTATACCATTCCGGCGTCTTTTTTTTTTAATGAAGTCGGCATCTTATTATTGTTTACCCTTCCGGCTACTTGTTTAGAATGTTTCCTGATGCCTAGAATTTTTTCGTCCTAAGGGTATTTATATAAAACCATTCCTACTGTTTGTCACCCGGCGATGTGTGGAAATGGACCTTTCCGACCAGTTTAGTGAAAAATCATATATTTTTTTGTGAGCCGGAAGGCTATTTTGATGATACACTGACGGCTTTGTCTTAGCCGGCACTCATCTTTTGGTCGACCTTTCTGGCCATTTTTCCGCCGGATATGTTGTATATGTCTACCCTGCCGGCCTTTGATATTTTTTTTTCTGAATTATTCTTGTTAAGATTGCATATGGCAAAGAAGAAAGCAGCTCTGAAGAAAGCAGCTCTTAGTCCTCCTTCAAACCCTCCTCGTGTTGGTGATAAACTCTTGTCTTCAAAACATCGAGGGGTATATGTTGTGCCGGGAACGACAAAGGTCTTAGAACCACTATCTGAACCCAGTGATTCAGACGAGACTCCAGATGAAGACCAATCAATTTCATCTGGTAGAAGAGGTGATGATGATGATGTTGATGAAACCAATCTGGCTGCTGGAGGAGGTAACAATGATGATGATGATGGTGATCAAGACATGCCTGAGACTGGAGGAGGTAATGATGATGGTAATGATGATTATGGTAATGGAGATAAAGGTAAGAATATCATCGAAGTGATTTTAATCCGTCTTTGTTATTTATTCAAGTGTGTAACTATCTTAATTAAATTTGCGTCAAGTGTTTGTATTTCTTTTCATTTTGTTTTTTTTTTGGTATTTAGGATCACAAGCATGCCATCCGTCTCATGAGGCGCCAAGCTTCGTGTTCAGTGACTCATACTTGGGATCTTGGCCTGGAATGTGAGGAGGTGAAAGTGATTGTGAGGAACTCCGGGTTGTGGCCTGCGGTGGAGAGTTCGAATATTAATCATGATAAAGTTACCGTATCTGCATTCTGTGAGAGGTTCTACGGAGAGACTGATACTATGTTATTCCCATTCGGTGAGATGGCAATAACTCCCGATGATGCTCAACAAATTCTAGGCCTCGAGGTTGATGGAAAAGCAGTCACTGAGGGATTCGATAATGCCATTTCTTTTGGGAAGATTTACGAATTGAGCAAGAAATTGTTAGGTTGGAATCAGGTTCAGACGGATGATGTTCTTGACAAGAAGGATGGTCGACTAACCAAGAAGTTTAATGTGAAGAAGTTGAGGGACTGGTAGGCCTTGGAATGGGGTTATTTTAGCCTACGAATTATACCGCAAGTGCACGGTGTCTTCAATGTAGCACACGGCAAATACGGGTGGAACCACAGAGACTCGTGGTGCTTAAGATGATCTAATGGCTTCCTAAACTGAATTCAGGTGATTTTGTAACACAAATAAGGTTGGGTGTCGATGCGACTGAACTGTTTTGTGACTCTAAACTAAGGCAGTGACAGGTAGAAGGCACCAGGGTGGTGAATCCACCACTAATCCCATGTTCAGGCAACCTAATTGAGGCTATATTCTTGAGCTTTCCATGAAAGTCTAAATGAGATGTTTATTAACTGAGTTTTGCTAACAATCCCCTAGTATGAGCTGTCTTCTTACAGTACAGCTCATCACAGGCTTGTTAGTTTCATCAGTTAACTAATAATCCTACACAATATTACACATCAAGGATAAAACCTAATGTAGAGATGCTTTAACATGAAAATCAGGGGTTTCATCAAACACCCTGGTAAATAAAATTAAAACATTATAAACACAAATACAACACAAGTTAATCTACAGTGGTGCTCTGGCTAGCCCAGGCATACCTCTCACAACCACAATTCACTTCTATTTATACAAGCAAAGAAAACCCTAACCCTAATCTTCATCAAATTCGAAATTACAAGAAATACACTCTCACCATACTCTCTGAACAATAATTAAGGACATACCCATACTTTCTCTTCTGCCAATTCGGCTACGGCACTCCATGCATCGACTGTGGAGGAAAACCCTAGCTCCATCTATCTCCAACTGAGCTTCTAGGGAAGAGAGAAGCTGAGAGAGAGAGAGGTCGAACTAGGGTGGTTCTGCAGTGGTTGTTGGTGTGTCAGGAGGGTTGTTGGTGATGGAGGAAGGTGATGAAGGTGGCGACTGTGGAGTTTGGTCGGGAGATGGGGGAATGGGTTTTGCAGAGGTATGGGGGAGAAGAAAGAGAAGATGGAATGGAGAATAGGGTTTGGTCGACTGAGGTGTAGGGGATAGGGGGTTTTGCTGTGGAGCGGGTTATCAAGATATGATGAAGAAGTCGGAGCGAGCGTAGGATTTAGCGGGTGAAGATCTTAACGGCTCAGGATATAGGCAGTTCTGGTGTTGAGCGGAAGCAGCAAACTTCGATGCGCGTGGAAGCAGCGAGCGTTGGATGAAGATCTAACGGTTCTGAATGGATGGGCTCGGATCCGGGTCACGGGTAGCTCAAGCCCATGTCTTGTAAGTTGGGTTGCAACTGATTCGCGCGCGGGCTTTGGCTTTCTGTTCCATAGACGCTTGCCTCCAACTTTCTGCTCTTTTGGCTCCTCAGATTCTCCGAACTTTATTTATTACCTAAAAACACAAAATTAATTAATACAAATATTTATTCTTGAAAACAAAGAAAACACAGAATTTGGGATAATATCTGATTTCTAAGCACAAAAGATGAGTAAAATGCCAATAAAAAGGTGTATAAATATGCAATATTTGGCACTCATCAGGGACAGATTATGGAAGACTCGGGAAATCCTTGATATGGAAGGAATAGTGCACCTGGTGCGAATCAATGCTACTGCGGCCACTTATTTGCTATACACCCTGGGCAAATGTATCTTCCCCCGACGATTCGGAAACCAAGTCGAGGCCGATTACTTGCAACTATTGGATCCCTTACATGAGATGCGTGGGTATTCTTGGGGTGCTCGCGGTGGTCGCCTTCTTGAACAATGAGTTGACAAAATGTTCTAGGGCACTCACTAAGCAAGTTAACGGAAACACATGTCTCTTCCAGGTAATTTTATTGTCTAGAACATTTATATTCGCAAAATTCTCGTAAGATAAGGTTCTTACTAAACTTTTTTTCTTTTTGCATAGGTTTGGATATATGAGCACTTCCCTTCTTTGTTCAAATACAACTCCTACGTCAAAGTGGATAACAGTGTTCCGGTTCATTTGCCAAGTGCCCAAAGGTACAGTTTTAAGGGTACTCAAGATAAGGAAATATCGCAAAATCTTATGCAACTCCGAGACGCCATCGACAAATTGACTGCGGAAGAGGTGATATTTGATCCGTATCGAGAGGATAGAAATCAAGGTTTAATCCTAAGGAGAAATGAAGTTGTTGCATTATACTATGGACCCTTGATGACTGTGTTTGAAGGATTTTCAATGTACGATCCACATCGGGTAATGCGACAATTGGGTTACGTCCAAGAAGAACCTCATTTCGATGCAAAAATCCGGCCTTTACTTGTGGATATGAGTGATTGCACCACGTCCCAAAAAGGTATGAGCGTCTCTTACCTTCCAGCACCAACTCAAGAACATTGGGCTGATAGGCGTCGCGGTCATATCGATGTGAGTCTTTTGGACGAGGTGACCACCGGTCATGAAGCTACTGAGAAATACATGGCGTGGTACTTGGGTTGGGCTCGTCCTACTGTGATTAGGCCAATGACTACTGAAGAACTGGCTCGTAATAAGAAGATCGAATCGAAATACCCAGCAACATTGCTTAAGATATTTGTAAGTATTTTAGAGTTGCTCTTACTATTTTAAGATTGATTGCATTACCGAATCATTCTATTAATTGTTTGTTGTTTAATTGAATATAGAAGGATCAGTTGAAGACCTTTGTGAGGGTGTTGTGTTGCGCGAAAGACAGAGGAGAACCCGTGCAAAGCAAGCACATTGACTATGCTTGCAATGTTGACAATGAGGATGCCCAGCTATTGTTCAAGCAACTTCAGGCTGAAGTAAAGGCGGAAGAAAAAGCTATTAAGGATGCACAAGCCAAGATAAAGGTTGATAAAAAAGAGGACTCGTAGTGCTCGTGGTGGTGAAGGTAGCAAGCAGTGGTCCTGGTGGTGAAGGTAGCAGCAGTGGTCGTGGTGGTGAAGGTAGTGTTCCAAAATGGGGCCGTGGTTGTCGTGGTCGTGGTCGTGGCCAATGAATGCTTTCCTAGTTCATTTCTTTATGTTGTGGTGGACAAATGTTTAAGTTAATGGTGTGGACAAATGTTTTTACCAGGTTTTTTTACGGTTTATGGGACATGTTTTCGTATTTTGGACAAAAAAATGTTGGATTTCTAGTTGTTGAATGAATGGTTTGTTTAGCTATATAAAGTGTCAATACATTTGCCGGCATGCTTTTTTGAAGCTACCCTGTCGGCTGTCCTAGGGCCGGAAAGGTTGTGAAATGTCAGACTGCCGACCCTGTCAACAAAAAATTGTGTAGTTACCAGGGCCGGCAAGGTAATACGATTCCTACTAAGGCGGCGTTTTTGTAGCCGGAAGGGTACGAAAATAGAGACCTATGGCCATATCTTGAAAAAAAAACCATTCTTCTGATGCCTAAAATCATGTAAGGTCGGGAGGGAAACAAAACAAGAAAATGCCGGCGGTATTTTGGCCGGCATGCTAATGAACCCATACATTTCCGGTCGTTTTGCGACCCCGGAATTGTAGCAAATTTACGACCCTGCCGGCGGGTTCAAAATTCAAATTTTTGCAAGTACAATTGCATTGATTCACTTGTACTTGGACACTATAACGGCCAAATTTGGGCACCATCCTATAAATGCACTACTTATCTCCACAAAACAACACACAACTATTTGCATATACTCTCCAAAGCTCATATCATCACACACTCCATCTAACTCACCCAATAGCTCTCTACACACAAGAAATGGCTTCATTTGATTCTAATGAAGATTTGGCAATCACCAAAGCTTGGTATGCGGAGACTAGAGTTCGAAGGCAGTCCTCCATAAGGGTGGATTCCACAACCTTTTGGATTAGGGTTCACAACACTTTCAGCCAAGAGTGTGGGAATCCTAACTCAAGAAGTGTTCAACAAGTGCACGATAGGCACATAGTCATTGAAAATGCGATACTTGCTTATTTAGCTATCCAAAAACTAATTTTCAACGCTCCCCACTTTAACTTGTCCATTGAACAATTTGTAAGTTTTTTTGTGGTTTATTTTACGTGATCAATGTTATTTGATCTTCCTACTAAACACCACTAACAAAGTAAGTTTGTGTTATGTTTTTGTAGCATGAAGTCGCCAAAGCGCGCTACTTGGAGGAAAAGGGGGAAGCATTCGCATTCGATGCAAGATATCAATTCATGGAATCCAAAATCCCGGAGTATGCCCCGGAGATGATGGAGGGTGTATCGTCCTCGGACGAAGATTGATGGCTTTAGAAGTTTTTGTGGGTAGACCTCTATGTAAACCCTCACGAGACTCTAACTCGTCCATTAGGGTCGCCTAGGGGTTCAAAGGCTTGATGCACATGCTAAGTGCATTCGTTTTTCCGTCGACAAGGATTAGGTTTTATGTTTCAACCAATGTAGTAACCAAAATTGAATGAATAAAGTAAATTACATCTTCCATATTATGTCAGCCGGCAATGTTGTTTTTTTTTGCATGCCGAGTTTAATATAGCCGGAAGGGTAGGAAATATTTACATGCCGACCGTAAGATTGTTTGCCCAAGATAGTCGGCGTGTTCTTCATCCGAGGACCATTCCTATGATATCCGGTCTGCACTTATTCAAAGTTGACCTACTTGCCGACGGAAGAGCGATCGGCAGACTTATTCAAAGTTGACCATTCCTGGATGTATGGTGGAAGCTTATTCAAACCACGACCTTGCCTTTTTATGCATTTTCAAAACCAAAATTTTTGGATCGAAATCGAACTCATAAGACGGATCAAAAGGTTAATCTACTGAATTCATAATTTGAAAATTTTAATCTAAACTCAATTAATTAACCTAATCAGAATTTTAGTGTTAATTAACCAAGGGCATATTAGCCATTTAGAAAAAACAAGGTTAAGGGGTGGCTTGGTTTTACTTCAAAATGACCCGATTTTGTCTTATTGGGTATACCCAATTAGTTTGAGTATACCCCAATCTCGCCAGGAGAAATTAACAGGAGTTCATTTTGACGAACGAACTGCTACAAAAAAAATAAGTTGGAATTAACACGGAAGGGTACTTTGGTCCATTTAATATTTTCAAATAATTATGGACCAAACAGTAAAGACGTTTTCCCAAAGACCAAACTGACATAGGACCACCTAAAAACGACCAAACGATATTCTTCCCAACAATAAATCTAGTGTTACCAGACGAAGTGCACAACGTACCATACTTGAATTAAATCAGACTAACTAAACAGCGTAGCTAGTTAACATCTTGATTCTAGCAGATAGAGTTTCAATTAAGTAAAGCCGAGATTACATAACAAATCTTCGAGAATGCAGCTGCAGCTGCAACTAGTATACATTATGGTGACAAGCAAGAATAGATCTCCAACTCAGTACGGTCGGCCATTGAATTTTGTGCATGCGTGACGATGGTCAGGATACATATAATTTCTTCAAAGTTCGAACCATCAAACATATATCTCAAACAAGAGCATTAGATTTCCTTCCATAATAGTCATTGTATGATCCTCCATCCTGTGACGATCTGTTAAAGAACTCAATGCAGTCAGCAATGGCTTCAGTATAGTGATGAGAGTTTGGTGAATAGTGATATGAACCACTGCATGAAGTCTTTGGTGGGTCATCAGGACGTTGATGGTGATCGACCCCATGTTTCTGGTGGCGGTTGTTAATATTCTTGGTGGATGATGAGAATATGAAACGCATCACAATCTTCCTAAACCGATCAAATAGCTTCATGGAAGAGAAGTTGTTATTGCTAAACTGCCTGATGTTGTTGTTGTTGTCGTCGTCGTCGACGCTGTTTTTGTTATGGGTGGTGCTGTTTTTAGGTGCAAACCTAGAAGAAGGTAAAGGGACTTGTCGTGATGAACTAGTGACTCGAATATTAACAAAGCAGCTCTGCCTTTGAGGTGGTCTGTACATTATATTCTTCTTTCACTCTCTCTCTCTCTCTCTCTCATGAAATTGCTCACCGGGAAATGTAATGCTCATCATTTCTCTCGTTATCCTTCTTAAATAGAGAGAAAAGTTAGGGGGAAGAGACAGGGATTAGCTAAGTATTCCCCTTCTCTAAGTTTTTGAATGATTAGAAAGTAGAACATGGTTGTTCAATCCATGTGCCAAAATCATTTGTGTGGGCTTGAACTTAATAACTTGATTAGTTTAATTAACTATTGCTACTTATCTGATTCTTCTTTGTTAATAATCTTCCTTACTCATTAGTTATAGTTATTCAATTTAGGCTTGGAAAAAGCAGTACTAGCAATGAGAGTAGAGTCTGGTTTGTGTCCCAACCTGTGCTTTGTTTCCATCATGGCGAATATATATGTGGTTTTTGACTGTATGGTCAATGGTCATCTCTATATAGAAATGACACTGGGAACTTTTTGATCTCAACTCCTCGATTAGATATTCCAGTGAATTGAAAGTCCATATAAAAAAAAAAAAAAAAATGGCTTACACTGCATCTTTTCTTTTTCGAAAATGCTAGATTCACTGGGATATTTGTCCCGTAAAAATCACGCGTGAGATAGAAATGGGCCCCACATTTGCCATTGATAATCCCTATGATGAGAACGTTGTGCTCGTCCATTGATTCCCCCTCTCGGTGTATTTCACGGTGCCCATTCAGGGTGAGTCTAGAATCACTCTTTCTTTTTTGAGGATCAGCATTATGTAACCCCTCATCTTAGATATATGATCCTAGGCTTGTAGATATTAGTTACACTTATTAATTATGATATGCCTCAAAAAAAAAGAATAGATGATTTTTCTTGAGAATTAGAAATCAAAATAAGACGAGATTGGAGACTATTGAAAAGAAAATAAGAAAACAAGAAGGTGAATAAATAGACAAATGACCAAGTCCTCCAAAATAATTTCTACCTCGTGTAGTTGTTTCAAGTTGCCATTACCAGTGGAACTGCCTGATAGTAAAATAAATCTTAAAAACTTCTGGCTTATTTGAGGCAATTCCAACGAGACAAAATAGGTTATTTTGAAGTAAAATCAGATACCCCTGTCTAATTGTTTTTGTTAATGGTTAATTTGTCCCTGATTAACTAGTGTTAGTTAGGCCAATTAATAATTATTTATAATTAATTGATAATTAATATCAGTTGATCATCCGTTAGTCTGAGCGAAATTTGTGAAGGAGGAAAAAAATAAAAATATGAAAAAGTTAAAGAAAATTTTTTAATCAAGAACATCAAAATAAAATCGGCGGATAGGATAGCACATGTATACCGGTTCCGCGTTGATGTTCTTCATGCACGAAGAAACTAAGAATCGATAGATATGGATAGGAAATGTGATCGTATAGTCATTTTCAGAATGCGTATGAAATTATACTCATATTTCATGCGCATATTGAGTACGATATGAAATAGAAATTGGGTATGATCTTATATGGGTTTTGAATTTGTACGAAATCATATGCATTCTGGGATTGAGTATGATTTCATTTTTCTAAAAAATCATAGCAATAATTGGGATAGGTTTATATCAGCAAATGTCCACATTGACCAATTCTGGATTAATTGATGTTCTTCAACCACGATGTGCACATCAACCGATTGTTCAGAATTGACTAATATAGACATTTATATCATCTAAACCTGGAAAAAAAAAACAAGAAAGCAAAAAACTTTGAAAATTTTAATTTGGAATGTATGAATCAATCAAAAATCAAATTAAGAAAAATTGGAAGGACAATAGTTAGTCCCACATCGCTAGTTTCCGCATAAATTAACTTAAAATATGATATGGAAGGGCCGCTCAACTCATTGTCAATTGGTTTTGAGTTGGATGCTGGTGGAGTATTTATGGAAATAGAATATACATGTTTATTATTTAATTTATTATAAGTTATATTTTAATTTATTTAAAATATTTTAGTTTTTATTATTTAGGTATCTTTTAGTAATATCTAATAATATTTATTGTAGTAGTTTATTATTTTATATAATATCTATTAGCTAAGGCAACAAATATATTTTAATTGATTAGAGAATAATTAATGATTTTACAAGAGTTATCTATATAAAGAGCTCTTTTGTTTAGTATTAGACAGTTTTTGATGAATGAAAAATATTGAGCTTCTTGAGTGTTATCTCAGAAATGCATGAGTTTTAGTATTAATTCTATTCAACGCTTCCGCACTGCATCAGTTGGTTCAGAGATAGGCAACGCTCCTGCATCATGTTTCGAGGAAGAAATTATGGTGTTGTTCGAAGAGCCGCTCTCAACGATGAGAAAGAGCAAGTGGTAATAGATAATGTCTAAACGGATGGTTAAGGCGCTCACCCTCTTATTGGCTGAAATGCAACTTCAGCAAGAGCCCCGTCATGGTCCTAGCCTACAAAGAAGTGGAGGAAGTGATCGGTGATGAACAAAAAATCCTCATTGGTGACAAGGAGGATGGATTTCAAGGAGTTGTACATGATCCGCGAGATTCTTTGGAGTCCGGATTAAAGCCTGAAATCCCAAGGTTTGATAATATATTTTCTTTTTCGGAGGTTGAAAATAATAATATTATGATTGATTGGAATCAACCTCCAATTTATGATATTTACCCCGATGATATTATTCCAGTTTGTCCTAGTTATGCTGATCTTTATTTTTATGAAGAAATACCTGATCAAGTGGGTCGACTGGACCAAGTTATCTTTTTTGATGTGCAAACTGGCCCAAAAATAAATTTGTCAAGAATATATGTGTTGAAGAATTATCATGATTTTCACAAGAGAAACATAATTTCAAAGTATCGTACCGGCAAAATTCGAGGACGAATTTTTTTTTGAGAAGGGGAGAATGGTGGAGTATTTATGGAAAGAGAATATACATGTTTATTATTTAATTTATTATAAGTTACATTTTAATTTATTTAAAATATTTTAGTTTTCATTATTTAGGTATCTTTTAGTAATATCTAATAATATTTATTGTAGTAGTTTATTATTTTATATAATATCTATTAGCTAAGGTAACAAATATATTTTAATTGATTAGAGAATAATTAATGATTTTACAAGAGTTATCTATATAAAGAGCTCTTTTGTTTAGTATTAGACAGTTTTTGATGAATGAAAAATATTGAGTTTCTTGAGTGTTATCTCAGAAATGCATGAGTTTTAGTATTATTTCTGTTCAACGCTTCCGCACTGCATCAGATGCCCACATACTTTATTAGAGCATATCCTATGGGTAGTCTCCATTTGGGGACTAACTAGTTCATATGAAAGACTACTTGCCCATATGAACGAGTGAAGCTACTATGGGCAAATACAAAAAAAGACACTACACGGGAGACAGTCTCCCGTTTAGTTAAAAAAAAAAATGGATTTTGGCTCGACGGGGACCGTCCCTCGTCCAAAAAAAAAAAAAAAAATCTTCTTAGACCCAATCCCCGTCAAACAAAAAAAACTAAAAAAGCTACATAGACGGGGACTATCCTCACAAAAAAAAAAAAAACGAAAAAGAAAAGTTTTTAACGGGGAACTGTCCCCCGTTTTGTACTAAAAGCTTTCTTTTTCCTGACGGGGAATAGTCCCCTGTCTAGTGTGACACTCCCGACCACTCGCTCGATCGAACGAGTGCATGATAGTCTTTGGCTGAAAAGGGACCAAAACACTACCCATAAAAGATTCTATTTTGGTCTAATTGGTAGTGCACTCCTTCAAATGAAAGAGTGACACTACCCATAGGATTTGCTCTTAACATGGTATCAGAACTAGGTCGTATGCGGGGTTTATGCCGAATTACTGGCCGCCGTGACCCGAATGTCACTTGTATATCCGTGACGGAACGACTGGCCACAAAATTTTTAAATTTTAATTGTGAACGTAATTTAGTAGTTTCACCATTTTTGGAAGCTTCCTATACTCTATCAAGATGGCGACAAAATTTTGTTAAGCATCAAGTTAGCCAGGTAAAAAAAATACGTCGAAACCCTTGCGGAAAGATAGCCTTAAAAAAATGTACTATTTAGCAGCCCTATACTTATGTACTTGTTAATTAATATTGTCGGACGATGTAATTTGTTGCATGATAACCCGACATGCATCAAAAAAGAATATCATACTTATAAAAAGTAATTGGGGATATGGATTACTTCTCCCAACCCATGGTGTGTGTTAAGGGGTGATTTTTGGGTATGAAAATACTAAAATACCCTTTGGTTAATTAAAAAACATTATGAAAAGACCAGAATACCCTTTCTACTAAAACAATAAAATCAAAAAACCAAAACATATATCCCCCATTTCTAATTCAAGACTGCAGACTTTGTTAGGGCTTTAGTTTCGAAAAAAAAATCAATCGTTCTTCATCGTTCTTCGCCGATTAATCGTCGATTCAAAAATTTCTTCGTCGATTAACCAACCCGAATCATTAACAATGCCTCCACGAAAGAAACCAAATGCCCAATCGAACTCAACATCATCGATTGCTCAACAAAAACAAAGGAAAGACTTGCTAAGATTGCTCAAGAGCAAGAACACGAAGAAGCAACGTTATCCGACGATCAACTACACAAATATATGGCTTCGTGAGAAGGTAAGTCATTTAAAACTACTTTTTAGGTGTTTAAATCGATCTATGGCAATGGGTTCAGAGTTAGAATCGCGAACCCTAACTCAAACAAATTGAGTTTCAGTAGAGTACCTAAGGCATTGAAATTTATATGAATACAAAGTCTTAGGTTTATGAGTTCCGGCATTGAATCTAGGATGAATACAAAGTGCTTAGGTTTACAACCCCGAATAACCAGAGACTGAATTTTCACTACCGGCATTCAATCTAGGATGAATACGGTGCTTGGTTTTGTAGTACCTAAGACTTTGTTTAATGATAATTCGTGTGTCTTTAGTGGACTAAAAACATACTGAAGAGTTTATGAATTTGCCACCAAGATCGGCATTGTTTTTGGATTCATTCCATGCCGGTGTTAAGTACCGCATTCGTTTCTAATATTTCGAGCATGCCGGTAGTACTCTTAAAACATACAGAGAGTGTATGAATTTGTCACTAGTACCGGCATAGATTTTTGGTTTCTTTACATGCCGGTTATTTGTACTTGCGTTGTTTTTAAATAATTAGAGAATGCCTAAGTAGTGGACTTAAAACATACAGAACATTGTCAACAATGCCGGCATAGATTTTAGGTTTCATTTGTATGCCGGTAGTTGGTACCGGCACTATCGACAGTCAATGTGTACTTCTTTGAATATTGTACCGGCGTGGTCTAGTTTAAAGTATTCAATGCCTAGGTACTAAAACTGAAGGTGAGTTGTCTTATATTCATTGCTTTCCGTGTGCTTACGATATAGGTCAAAAAGCAAAGGAAGCCAACAAAAGAAAAAAATAAAGATGTTGTCACTAAGAGAAGAAGGAGGGACGGTCTTGATACTCCTCGCCGCCTCCTCGAGGGAAAGATGAAGGTCGTAAGATACGTTTGGGGGCTGGTACAAGAGGGATAATTTGGGAGAGTGGTAGTGACCGTAGTCGACTTGCAAATCGTGAGCAGGATGATCAAGATGAACCAGATGAAGAGGAAAGTCAATTAGCAAGCCAAAGCGAAGTTGGTGGCCCAAGTCAACAACCAACACAAGGCAATGGCAAGAAGGGGAAGGGCAACATCAAAGTGAAAGTTAAGGGTTCTCACCTTCCTCACATTGATGACATGATTCCTGACCTTGATCGTGGTAGAATTTGGGCGAAGCTCTAACCGAAAATACTATTTGGATACAAGGACTCTTGGGCTCGTACTATCTATCAAACCTATGTAAGCATTTTCTATCTTGTACATATGTATTGTTGTGTATTTATGTAAAATCTCTTAATTGTATTGTCTCTCTTAATTGTAGGATCATAAGAAGGTCAGTGCGTGTTTGCCGAAACCAAGCCGCTGGATGGTTGGGACTTGTCCGAGGAATGTGAAGAGGTCCAAACAATAGTAAAGGATTCTCGGTCTATATGCTTTGGTTGAAAATTATGTGAAGCCCGATTCTCATTCTCGTCAATTGCTTCGTCGAAAGGTATCATGGTGAAACCGATACCATGCACTTCCCTTTGGGGAGATGACCTTCATCCCCGAAGATGCTCAGAACATTCTAGGCTTGAATGTTATCGGCAAAATCAATTGCGAAAGAGTTGAGTCTCTAGACCTAGAATGGTCGAAGTTGCACGGTCGACTAACAAGCTATTTGGTTGGGACTACAAAACTTCTCGTGGAGAGCTTTTATAAATCCACGTCTCGGTAAGACAAAGACAATCAAGTTGACGCTGCTTAAGAAGAATTTTGAAAAGACAAAGAAAAGAAGTTTGGAGGATGGATGGGACCCTAAACAAATTCGTTATCTTTATATTTGCTTACTGTTGTACATCTTGGGCACTAGGGTATTCCCCGACACCAATGGCAACAGGGGTTAGTACGAACTACCTTCGATTTGGATCCGTTGGAAGATGTCTATGGATATTCTTGGGGCACCGCGGTAATGGCACATTTGATGATGGAGATGAGAAGGGCCTCTAAGGCTAAAACCAACCAATTTGTCGGAATTTCACTCTACTGCAGGTAAATTTGTTCTTAAACTTATGTTATTGTGTATATTGTTCATATGTACTCTTATCGTGAAGTTAAAAACAAAACTTATTGCTTCACATTGGAATAGGTGTGGGCTTATGAACACTTCCCAACCTTGTTCAAGGCCTACCCCTCCTTGAAGATCATAGATCTTCCAGAACCCGATACGCCTCTAGCTAAGAGATACGAGTTCAACAGTACTCCAAAGCCCTTAACATGGGTCGACTGATCGATATGAGATTGGCTTTGGACGCAATGAGTACCAAAGATGTTGTGTTCGACCCTTACAAGGAGGCTAGAGGAAACCTAGCAGGTTTTGAGGTTTGGTAACGTTGCATTTTACCATGGGCCGTTGTTCCACCCAAAAGGATACGTTATGGCTAATCCTACGCGTGTGATGCGTCAACTTGGATATAAGCAATTAGCACTTTTCCGCATTCGGCCTCTTTTCAATGTTTTGATCTCGACCTTTCTCGGTGTTATTCAACTCCAAATCGGTTGCATGTAGAGTATGATCCGAAACCGGACCCAACAGATTGGAGGGATAGGGAACCACGTCGTTTGGTAGATATTTGTCAGTGGGAAAAGTTGGAGATTGCTGAAAACGGTGATGAAGTTGATGCCGATTACATGGAAGAGTACCTGGAATGGTCACATCCTTATGTCGTCCGCCTGGATGACGTCCAAGTTCCTCCCCAGAAAAACCCTCCAGTTCCAACTCCCGCACAGGCACCACCTACGATGACCCAACTTAATAACACCGTTGGATTGCTTGTAAGTATTGTTAATTGCTTCGTCGTTTAATATACACATAATCATATTTGTATACTAATTATGTGTTTGTTATATTAAACTAGCGGCGTAGGCTTGGCAAGTTAAAAAAGATGTTGGGTTGCAAGTACCAGGAAGGAGAGGTGTTGTCCTTGAAGAAATGAAGGAATTCGAGGAAAAGCTTGATAGAATTGAAGAAACCGACCCTAGTGCAAAAGCTTTGTTCGGGAAACTAAGTACAAACCGTCCCAAAAGAAGCAAAAGACCCAAGATTTAACTCTTTAGTTGTGTTTCTTTTTTGGATGGTGGTTGTCACGTCTTGAACAATTCCGAACTTGTTTTCGTTTGTACCTCGTGTTAAACTCTTTAGTTGTTTGGTTTGCTTTTGGTTTAGGATACCTGGATTAAGAACAATTGATAGCAAAATCCAAGTTGGTTGGTTTATGTTGAGCATGTTTTGATTTCTAGTGATTCGTTTATGTTGAATATGTTTATCCTTGCAAGATTTATTTGTGACTTTTTCCTAATAGATAAATTAGACTTACAAAGCCGGGATTTTGGGACCTGCATTGTTTAACATTTATACATCAATGCCGGTTCAATAACCTAGCGCTGAGATTCTTTATAAAACCACACCGGGACAAGAAGATTAAAAATTCCATGTTCCCGTATAGATATTCAAGGTACCTAAACACAGTAGTATTTTCTAACATCTATGCCTTTTTGATAATTTGAAAATTTTCATAGTTCTTATAAAACCTAACCGTAAAATTGAATACTTCCATGCCGGGTACTTTCGCTAGTTTTGAATAAAAATCCATTTCGAATGCTCTTCTATTTTATTCCTAATTAATCTATTACATTGGATTTGAAACTTTTAATTAAAACATGCTAAACAACATCGCATGGATTACATTTGGTTAAGGATAATCTATTTCCATCCCTTTTCAACAATTACTAACCTTTGAGCCTTTCTCGAACCTCTTCAAGACATCGTCCGGGAGAGGGGTGTCAAGGATCAACTTCATTGGTTCTTCTTCTCTTTCAACATATTCCTTTCCCTTCATATAACACCCATCACACCCATCGATTGGCTTGCAATGGCCCTTGTGGTTTTCTCTTGACTCTTCTAGTTGAACAGCTTTGTCAAACCATTGAAACTCATCGCACTTTGGGTGATTCAAACACCTTAGAAACATTCTTCCATTTTCAGCATCATCGTTTTTGCAATCCAAAACCGGCGTGTCCCATCACAAACTTCTACACTTTGAATAAATAAAAGGACAGTCCATGGCTAGATGAGAAGGTGACTTGCAAATTTGACACTTGCAATGATGACTCTGTAAGAGAAGATTATATTAGTCGTGGGTCATAGTAGTGAAGATCATATTGTTAGTAAATGTACTTACTTTGCAAATAGAGGAAGATGATGAATCCCCCATCCTTTGTAAAGCTTTAACCGTGCTTGCTTTCTTGAGAGAATGATTTTTGTTATTTGGTTGTTTGGTTTGTGTATAATTTTCCAAAGGAATGGGGGTATTATATAGATATGAATCTCCAACGGTCTTATTTTTCAAAAAACTAGCCGTTTTTTTTGAATTCATCAACTACCGGCATAGACGTTATTATAGATTGAATGCCGGTTTAATTTACCGGCGTTTCAAAGTGTTTTGAAACCATGCCGGTTTTGGTTGCATATTTGTCTCAATATCTCGTTAAAAAATTTCCTACTACCGACATTGTAAGATTATCATACACCATGCCTAAGTATTTGCCTGACATTCTATTTCACAGTTACGACAATGCCGGTTGTGGGGATTTTCCAAAAAACTAGTCGTTGGGTACTTTTTTGCTATAAATAAAGACCTATCTCTACCAAACTTATTCACCCATCACTTTCAAACTTCCTAAATCAGTAACCCATCACTTTGGAACACTAAAAATGGCTCCAACTCCATTCAATAATCTGGAAGATGTTGCTATTGTCAGAGCACACACCACTCTCACAAAGCATTCCGTTGAGGAAGCGCAATGGGTGGCCAGTAACGAAGACCCAACCGAGGGCCTTACCTTGGGGATGATCAAAACACCAATGCTTGGTGGAAACGTGTGTTTACGGTTTCAAAGAACTAAACGGAAATCGTTCAAGGAGGACACTCACGCAGATAAGGGAAAGGTACGCTTATTTATACAATGAATGCGTCTCGCTTGAGAAACGAATTGAAAGCTCGTAAGGACGCTATGCCAAACGAAGACCGCATGAGTAGAGTAAGTTTGTGAATCAATAGGCCGTTCATCAAAAATTATTTATTTGGTTATGCCAAATGCCGACTTATTAAAATAATTGTTTTTCCAAAGGTTCTTTGGGTCGGACTCACTACGAATTTAGGTACGGTCATGAGTTTCTACACGAGGACTGCTACACTCTCTTGGAGGAAGTTGAATGGCAATTCGCACAATATAATTAAACTCGTAGACTATAACTCGTAAGGTTTTGTGGGTATACCTCTATGTAAGCCCTCACGAGACTATAACTCGTCCACTTGGGCCACCAAGTGGTTTAAAGGCTTGATGCACGTGCTAAGTGCATTCGTTGTTCCGTCGACAAGGATACTGCTCAAATAAATTATAGTTCCCATTTAGTATGTAAACATATTTCAATTGCCTAATGATTCCGGCTTAGTATGTAGTATATTAATCTATGCCTGTACCGAGTGCCGGCATTTACGTTAAGTTTATACCAATGCCGGAATGTTCAAAAATCAGTGCACAATGGCTATTTTTTTGAACCATAAACCGACTTTAGAGTGCCGGCATTGATTGTAGGTCATCGACAATGCCGGCACTAAATAGCCGTTGTGCAATCATCTATATAATGCAATGGATTCACCCATTGCACTTGATACCTCCAATGTAAAATCCTTCATCAACTACCGATTCCATCATTGCCATGGAAAAAGAAAAACTCAAGAAGAACAAACTATCCACTCCATTGGGAAATCAATTATCAACCACCAACTCAGTTTCCCTTATACTAGAAAAACTTAAAAAGAAGGGAGAAACCACCAAGTCAATTGCCGCAATGGAAGAAGAGATACTTAAGAGAAAAAGAGAAGAAGAAGAGGAAGCAAAGCTTGAACATTATCGCAAAGAAGCTAAAGAAATCCTTAAACGCCAAAAACAATCTAAGATAGAAGCGGATGTCGAGGAAGAAACCGAGTGGATTAAAAATTACTACAAAGTATCCGATTTCCGAAGATCACCGCCCTTCGAATCTTTTTTGGGGTCTTGTTAGACTGGTCCTTACAAGAATAACTACTTTGAAGGTAAGAAAGGACGAATGGACTACGGTGATCTCTATGTACAAAATCGAACAATTGCACTCATAAAGTTATGTCGTAAATACAACGAGTTTCTTGCAAGATACGAGGGAATAGGTTTCAAGCTCGGGACGCATATACCAAATGGAGAAAAGAGCCTTTTAGGCATTTCCCTCAAGCTGGCAATGCTTATTGAATCTCGTTCCAAGAAATGATGTTAGGTGCAATTGGTTTGAGTTAATGTTTTTAAGTTTATTTACATAAGATTATGTGGTCTATGTTATTTATTTCATCAATTTTCTTTCCTTTGCCTAATTTCGAAAAATAAACCAAATACTATACCGTTACCCGTGCCTCCGTTGAATTCTGCTCACCAAATACTTATTGTCATAATACCGGCATTGAAGTGTTCCATTTGTCAATGCCGGCATGCTGACAGTTATAAACACAAGTTATGTGGCAGTTACAAAACTCATTCATTCCACTTATTTGACGGTTACAAACTAATTTATCCCACTTATTTGGCGGTTACAAAATCCTTAATACCAGTTTATGCGCGCTTACACACTCCTTCATTCTATTTAAGTGACGGTTTTAGAAAGGAAATCATTCATTCTCCATTTTTATAGAAAGGAAATCATTCATTCTCAAACACAATGGGTCGTCGTAAACCCTATGAAAACCAATACCCAATCCCAAGAAACTCATGATGATGGTGGTAAATCGAAATCAAAAGCGCAACAAGTGCCTGAAGAGTCTGTTGGTGAGGTGGAAATAACAAATTTGATGCGGTAAGTGATGTATATGTTGAATTGAAGTTTTTTACTTTTAGGGTTTAGCCCATAGTAGAAAACACAAAGTGAAACTTGGTTGTTTAGTCTTTGAAAATCAAATTGAAATTCATTGCATGTTTGATTGGCGGTAGAATACAATTTGAAAATCATGCCCGAATATATGTCCCGAATCCGTTTTTATTGCATGCCTTTACCGGCATACACATTTAATTGAATACCATGCCGGTTTGACGTACCGGCTTTGTTTATTTCATCAATACTATGCCGTTTTCTGTGTTAAAATCTCTGTACTAAAATCCCACAAGATCTGGCATTTAAGCTTACTTCTTAACAACGCCGGTTCTAAGTGCCGTGCGTTGTCGATATGTTAACTTACTATGCCGGTTTTCCGTTGAAAAAATGTTCATTCTCCGTCTAAAATTCAAAGACAACCGCATCATATATTAATTGATTAGAATGCCGGCACCTATGCCGAACTCATGTTAAGTTCGATTTCTATGCCGGTTGTCATTATATAACTCGGTTTACATATTGTCACATAGGTCTAGAGCACCACAAAGAGCAAAGGAAAAGGCAAAGTTGTTTTAGAAGCAAAACGTAAGTCTTCTCGACATAGCCGCTCCGATCCTGGCCATCGCTAAGGTCACAATTCGGGATCAACCTATAAGCTACCCAACCAGCAGTGATGATGATGATGAGTGGGAAACATATCCTGTACACGAACGAGCAGGTGGCTCATCCTCACAAGCAGGGGCTTAGGACACCGATGCCTGAGTAGAAGCCCCTAAGATCGGTAAAGGCACCCCCACCCCACTTTCCCGATAAGTATGACATGATTCCGCATCAGCGATGATGGCAAACATTGGGGTGAACCGATAAACCCGCAACTCTTATTTGCCTACAAATACTCTTTGGCTCACGGATATATCAAACTTATGTAAGACGTTTGCATCTTGTTATTATATTATTTATCTTTGATCAAGTGAATGTAATTTACTTCGTTGTGTTTTTATAGGACCACAAGAATGCCTTCCGTGTTAGCCGCCATCAACAATCGGATGTATGGCCTTTGAAGCTTGAGTGTGTGACGCTGTTAAAGCCGTAGTCAAAGCATCCGGGTTGTATCCTCGCGATAAAAAATTATGTGGCCACCGATACCGTCACGACAAACCGCTTTTTGGAGAGGTTTTATGGTGAAACCGATACCATGCATTTTCCTTTTGGCGAGATGACCATCATCCCCGAAGATGTCCAAAGGATAATAGGTCTTGAGGTTCTCTGAAACCCGTTAAGGTAGGAGATGACTCTAAGGACTTGGAATGGGACAAGATCTATGAACCGACTAAAAAGTTGTTTGGATGGGACAAGGAAACCACTTTGGAAAATATGTACAAGACTAGTCGTTCCCCGGACAAAGACTATCACATTCAAAACTCGTCGAATTGTTTGGGAACACGAAGAACAAGGAATTGAATCCCGAACAAGTCCAACAAATCGCCGCGCTTATATGTTGTTCATCTTGGGCACACAAACTATATTCCCGACGCCAATGGTAATAGGGTGCATATGAACAACCTACAATACTTGGATCCTTTGGAAAAGGTTCATGAGTATTCATGGGGCACTGCTTTCTTGGCACATTTTTTTGGCAGAAATGCGTCGAGCATCTAAGGCGAACGCCCGTCAATTTAATGGGAATTTCGCTGTACTCCAGGTATAGTCAACTACTTTTTTTTCTGATTGTTGTGATTAAATTTGTTAGTTTCCAATTATTAATTTTCTTATACATATCATTGGAACGATCTTTCATTGGCGTAGGTGGGGCTTATGAACACTTCAAAAAATTGTTCAAACAAAGACAAAGGATTGAAGATTTTCACCGAATATCAAGAGAATAGGCCTCTAGGTCGAAATACTTCTTCGACAATACCCCAAGGCCCAATAACAAAAACGGTTATTAGCAATGAGATTGGCTTTGGACTCGGTGGAGGTCCAAGATGTAGTGTTTGATCCATATAGGAATGCCGAGGGAGTTCACTTTCAACGGCGTGACAATGTTTCATTTTACAACGGACCGTTATTTCATCCAAAAGGATTTGTTATGCACAACCTCGCCGTGTAATGCGCCAACTTGGGTACAAGCGAAAGATCTCACGGATACATCTTATCGAAAATTCTCTCATGACTTTCCTCAATGCCAATCAAGTGAGAACCATACTCTCGTGGTTTACGACCCAAAACCTATTCTTGCACATTGGAGTGAAAGGGAAGAAAAAGGACTTGTGTTGGATAGGGCTGATTGGGAATTGGCCGAGAACGGTTATGAGAGTGAACCAACCTTCCTAAGAGGCCATCGGAAGTTCACGCATCCTTATGTTGTACGCCCGGATATAGTAGTTGTTCCTCCACCACCAAAGACATGCCTCCACAACTCCGAAACCGTACCCCGCACTTGTACAAATTTCGTTACGTTGTTGGTACGTACGTCTTGTTCATTGCCATTCTTTTAATCTATGTCTATGAACTTATACAATCGAACATACTAAGTACATGTTTAAAATTTCCTTAACAAATCAGTGATTGGAAATTTGACAAAGTTCTTTAAGAAAAAGAACAAGAAAGGAGAGGTGCTGACCCGAAAGAAATGGAGAACGCCGAGCAAAAGATGGACAAAATTGAAGATCCGAAGGCAAAAGACTTGTGGGGCGAAAGGAAGAAGAGGGTACAAAAGAAGCCAAGAACCGAGTGATCGTGTGTTTATTCTATAGTATTAGTTTGGTTTGAACAATCTAGTGTTGGTTTATGTTTGTTTGTGAGTCTTGAACAATGTGTTTGCTTGATTTGTTTTCGGTTTGGAACCACAAAACTTATGAGTTTGTTCTTTGATACATTCTAGTATTTTTATTATATTTTTTATGTTGTTAAATTTGTGTCAAATCACCTAAATTTCGTGTTTTTTTCATAACCTGTGCATGCTCGAGAACAAAGTAAACACAATGCCGGTTCTCTAAATGACAGAGTTCCTAGCATTTATTTGTGTTTGGATACTATGCCGGTGTCTCTGTAATCTCCATGATAAATACGATTTTGATGAAAAACCGCACAAGAATGAGGTTAATGTCAATGCCGGAAATGTCACCGATTTCTCTCGAAGTTTTTTCATCATATCCGGCATTGTTTCAAACAAGATTCTACGCCGGTACACATGTTCCGGAGTAGCCAATATAAAACACAACTATGCCTGTGACTGGCATCAAAATATGATTTAATGTTTACAATTCACACTTCCAAAAAAAGAAAAATTTTGCATACTAGTGAACAACATACATCAAAATTATTCATCGTCGCTTCCACACGTATGAAGTTGCATCTTCTCCTCTTGGAGAGGTTTTTTTGATAAGGCCAACGCATCCCAAAATTGGTGATTCTCCTCATACAATGCCATCCATCCCTTCCAGATATTGGGATCTAGAGCCTTGTTTTTAATCATCCCACAAACAGTTGGCAATGGACAATTTTCTTTGAGTTTTAGAATAACGAAATGATTACCGTTCACGAACGCCAAAACAACTCTTCTCTTCTTAAGGGATCATTCGCATTTTTGCCACTTTGGTGTAAATATACATTCTACGGTGGGGTAAAATAATGAACAACACATCTAAATGTATCCGCCACCGTATGCCCACAAAGCGGCATTCTCATCCAATATTCAAGGAAGAAAGTTCATCCGTAGTTCGGGCCCCAATACTTGAGAATGCATATCATCAAACCCCTCGCCTTCACCAAGCAATTGCTCATAAAATCTCCTCTTGTTCACAAGTTGTTCGGCCATCCTCGTTCTAGCATATTTGCATGGTGTCATACCTCTACTAACCGCCGTGTCAAAGATTCGTAATTGTTCAGTCACAGCATGATAGCCACAATTTCCATCTCCGTCGACATCATCCGTATATAAAATATACTCGCGAATAACCTCGGGAAGTTGGTCTATGTAAGACCAGATCTTGGTATGATAACTTCTAATTGTCCTACCTTGCTCGGGATCCTTATACATCTTCATATTACCCTTTTGTAACAATAATATATCCAAACCATCCTCTGCAATCTCTACACTTGCAATGTCTTCGATATTTGATGGGAGTCCGTACTTCCTTGGCCTACCCCTTCTCCTTCGAACTAAAACTACGTCAACTTTGCTATCACTTTGGTTTGTCACCTCCTTAGCCTCGCCACCTCGTTGTTCTTTGTCACTTGATGATGATACCTTTGGCGGCCTACCCCTTTTCCTTGGAACCTCCGCTAGATCGACTATGGGTATGGCTTCGGAATGCTCACCTTGTTGTTCTTTGTCACTAGATGATGTTACCTTCGGCGGCATACCCCTTTTCCTTGGAACCTCCGCTAGATCGACTATGGGTATGGCTTCTAATGCTCACCTTGTTGTTCTTTGTCACAAGATGATGTTACATTCGGCGGCCTACCCCTTTTCCTTGGAACCTCCGCTAGATCGGCTATGGGTATGGCTTCGGAATGCTCACCTTGTTGTTCTTTGTCACTAGATGATGTTACCTTTGGCGGCCTACCCCTTTTCCTTGGAACCTCCGCTAGATCGACTATGGGTATGGCTTCGAATGCTCACCTTGTTGTTCTTTGTCACTTTGGATGATGTTACCTTTGGCGCCTACCCTTTTCCTTCGAACCTCCGATGAGTTGGCTTTTGGTGTGGATACGGATTCTCGGGTTAGTTGTTGACTTAGCGGTTCCTTCCGCGGCCTACCTCTTTTGTTTGGAACTGCGCTTCCACGAACCTTTGTTCCGAAATCTCACATGCGGTTAGATCTCGTTTCTTACTTGCCGCGAGTTCTTCTTCACGTTGAGTCATTTCTTTTAATTCTACCCTTTGTTTTTTCCTTGTTGTTTTAGTTTGTGGTCTTCCCGTTGGATCTCCCTTTCTTGGCTCTTCGCTTTGTGCGATCCATGGACGAGCAATTAGCCTTAGTTGGCTCAACAAGACTTGTCGGCTTACCGAGGTGCCACGAGAGTAAGCTTCAAGAATTCCTTTGCTTCGTTCGTATCCCATGGAGATTGCCCTAGATCTCCCGGAAGGGGAGGGTCGAAAGATAGTTGCTTCCAAAACGGATCAATAACCTCCAAAGGTATCAGTTTTCATACTTCACAAGCATATGACGACATGGAAGCCCCAATGAAGACATGTCGGGACAAATACACACATCACCCTAGTTTTCCGTAATTTTTCTCATATTCCATTTGTCTCATCATATGTTTTATTGCCCAATGAGAGACGTTGAATTCTATTCCTTGAGAAAGTTACCATAACGAAGAAATGGAGTCAACCTTTCCATTGAGCTTTTCTCAAAAGCCTCCTTGATCCTATTGATATCTTGCTTAAAGTATTGCTCCATTGCCTCGATGACCGTAACCACATTGCCTTGACCGGACTGGATGAGATCTTTAAATCTCCCATGAGCGGCCTCAGCTGCACTAGTTGCTTCAGTCTTGAAGTGTCTATACCGGTTTGTCCATGCACGTACAAATTTTTCCTTGAACTTATCCAACCATTGAGTCCGACAATACCAGATGGCAGTCGGATAAACTTCGTTCCAATCGGCAATAAACTTCTCCAATCTCTTTTCGTACATAACCTCGCAAAGAGACCAATAAACTTTCTCCCAATCTCTTAGAAATTCCAACCACTTTTTATGATTTTCCGCATGTTCTTTGTCCACTCGCTCCTTTATCTTGCCTCTCTCATCTTCTTCTTCTTCGGGGGATAGTTTGTTCTTTCGAACATCTTCCTCTAGTTGTACCATCATTCTCTTCTTAATATCCGCCTTTAAGGGTTCAAACAAGGCATGGCAAGTTTTTATCACATTATTACATATATGATATGTACATAGGAAATTTTGTGCGTCCGGAAGACGTCGGATATTGCTCTCATTAATGCGGCATCGTTATCGATTACGATGACCCTCGGAAGTTGATTTTCAGGAAGAACAACTTCAATTGTCGTAATGCCCAATGATAATTATGGTCCCTCTCGTTTTCCATTAAACACCAAGCCAATGTGAATGTTACCTTGTCCGAGGTTTGCCCCACGATGTTGAACAACGGCATATTGTATTTGTTTGTCTTGTAGGTGCAATCCATCAAAAGAACACCACAACATGTATTTGCCAACTGTGGAAAGCAACGGATGCGAAATGAATATTTGAAGGGGCTTGTTGTCGGGCCCTCTTTTAATGATACGCGTGTAGTTGTTATCCCAAGCTATCTTCTCAAATTCTTGCATAACGGACCTCCTTCCCATTCCACCCTCCTAATAGTTGCTTGTGCACTATAAATTGTACGTAGAGAAGACACGTTAGTCTCGTCCTTTCCTTGAAGCCTCGAGAATTTGTCTCGGTTTGATAAGTGCTTTGGTCAATCTCTTTACATCCTCGAACTCGTCGGGTTTTAGCTTCGCAACTAAGGAGTGACCAACAAAATCTTTCGGATCCCGATGGTTATGACAACCACACAAAACCTCACAAATGAATTGTTCATGTCATTTAAACGGAATACAAGCTTAAAAGGGCAATCATTCTTCCTCGTGCGAGTCTTGTATACCCTATTAGTCTTCTTTGGATATACATAATCCTTTTCTTGTGGCTATTCTTCTCCTTGTATTTCCCACTTCTCTCGCAAGCCATCTCAAAACGCCTATTCTAACCTTCGGTGTTCCTCACCAACAAACACATGTTCTTAAGAGCCGTCTCTTTAGCCCAAGCGATTGCTTCCTTTCGATCAGCTTATTCCCTACATAAGAACAATTTCGCATTCATTAGAAGGTTCACTACTAGCAATCCATTAGTAATGTTCAAGATACTAGGTGAAAAGTATTATTTGGTCACATACCGAGGGATTTTATAGCATTCCGACGTATCCCGATAAAGCGGCTTTGCATTTGTTGGATCAATATATGGCACCACCTAAGGATCGAATGAAAATTAGTTCCAAACAACATTAAAACACTATGCCGGAAACCCGCACCGGCATGCTCGACAATTGTTCCGGCATAGTCTAAGTTTACCAAAACGGAAGACCAAATTTGAAACCTATTCCGCATATGTGTTTCGTAAGACTACAACGCCAAGCAAGGATGCCTGCATTATCGTAACATATTGTTCCAAGCGTTACACAATTAAGCATTAAAAATAATCGATATTAAATGCCGGAATTTAGCTTTGGAAAACATATATTCCTGCATGTTTTTTTGTAGGTACCGGCATTGAAAAGTTGTAACTTAACAACGCCGGTTTCTTTGCCGCATTATCGATAGTGATGGTACCACGCCAGAGTGCTAAATTCGGCGTTAATGTTTATTAAGTTTCAATGCCGGTTTTTGGTTTGGGATGGAATTGTTTCTGTATGTTTTTCATTCAATACCGCATAGTAGACGATAAATGAAACCATGCCGGGTTGAATATTCCGTAGTATATTCCTTGGTAGGTAAAAAGGTTAAATCAGACTCGGCATAGTTTTTTGGTAGAATTCTATGCCTAGGTTGATAATTCAAATCGGGGATATAAGTGTACCGGCATGGTCGTAGTATGAATACAATGCCGGTTACTTGACTACCGGCATGGAATTCATACAACCATTATGCCGGGCACCGAGGTTTTTCAGTTGAAAAATGGCGGGTTTAAAGAAAAATTGGATTTTTCGACATCTTAGCAAACTTTACCGTGTATTGGGGATGCTAGTATGTTGTGCAAGTTTACTTTCTTGTGTTGGTTCTTCATGAAACTCTCCATACTCGTCAAAATCATCATTCAAGGGTGTTGGCTCAACAATGAGTTGCAATTGAGAGTTGTTGTCGTTAGTCAAGATTCAAGATATGCTCCTTGTTGTAGTTGAGCTAAAGATTCGGCAGCAGAGAATCCTCTCTTCACAATCATCCTCCATTTTCCACAAAAAATTTCTCTCTCAAAATATTTTTCCCTCCTTCTACTCTCACCTCACTCACCCAAAAACAAATAAAACACACACTAATCATTTAACAAAATCTTAAGATTTTACTAATTATTATTAACCACTAAACCCGATTAGTGAGGGGTAGATTAGGATTTAAAAAAATACTTAGATAAGGGGTGACCTGAATTGATATCCGGATCCAGTTTTTGTCCTTTTCTTGTATCCCCCAATTACTTTTTATATCCCCAATTCAAAGCGTTCAAACTAATATGGTCTTAGTAAGTGTTAGTAAAGCTTTGTTCATTTAGATTAAAGTTTATCCATCCCGTTACTTTCTTTCAAAGCCAACTAGAAAAGGGGCCAATATGATTGAGGCCGAATGTTGTAATTATGGGTGAGGATAGTCTCTTCCTCCGAACAAAGTGAATTCGTCTCTAAAAAAAAAGCGTCAAAGAATTATGCAACAGATAAACAAAGCCAGAAAGGAGTGGATTTATGTTGTTTGCCTTTCCTAAAAGAATAAGTAATGTACGAGTACCAGTTCCAATTTTGTAAGATTTCGCCAACTTTTAATTCCTTTCTTTCATGGAGTTTTTGAAGTATTCATGATGTTTCACAAGCGGCTGGTGCTAATTAAAATAACACAAAATTGGTCAAAAGACCAAAATCAATAATTCATCTTTTTAGAAGGTGAAAAGACACTTAGGTTTTGATATCTGTTTAAATAAAAAAAAAAATTAAGTTTCAAAAATTAAAAAGATATCTTGTTTAAATGGACAAAAATTTAAAAATAGGCGGACATGTAATCATCTATCGTCCATTTTCAAATATTTTTTTCTTATTTTTATTTTTCAACAAATGGGATGCATCCAGGTTTCATCCTTGCTATTTTTTAAGTATAAATTTTTTGCCATGATGAATCCAGTTTCATCCTTGTTATTTTTTTTTGGCTATTTCACCCGTACTTTTTTTTACTTGTCCATTTGAACCGTGTTTTAAATTTTTTTGGACAAATGACCCATTTTCTCTTAAAATAATAACAAACTTTTAATTCCTAACTGTAATTTTCACTTTCCATTACTTGGAGTGGATTAAGAAAGGAAAAGAAGAAGCTTGGAAGTCATAGACGACCGCGTGCCCGTATGCCCAGTGCGATCTGAGTTTTGGCTGATAACTTGAGAGGCTTGCAAAAACACTAATACGCCGCACACTTGGAGGTGCAAACTATGTCAAGCCAGCATATTTATGGGACATTATATCATACTGAAGTTTGAGCACAACGCGATATTGTACGCTAGATGGAAATTTAAGAGGATGCGAAGTACAAAGATAATATTGTAGCACTGATTTAAAGAATATTCCTCTTCTTTTAGACAATTGATTTGGTCTTCTGATGATGGTGGAATTTTCTCAAAGACGAAAACAATAAAATTTCATCTGCCCAGTAACAATTATATAACTTTTTTATATTTGTTTCTGGTCTTGTATCGGAAATACAACCTATATCTAACTCCTTTAAAGCCTAAGGTCATTAGGCTCCACGTTGAACGGTGATCCTCACCCTCACACAGAATTGCTCCGTTTCACTTTTCCTCAAAGGAGAGAAAAAAGAGGAATTCCCACACAAATTTCGGATGCAAAACATAAAACCAAAAAAAAAAACACATACCAAACCCTAAGAACAAGTTTTCTGTTTCGCTCACAAAACATTTAAAAAAAAAAACTGAGAACAAACCCTAGGATATGCTTTGTTCATGGGATAATAATGATCCAAAGAAAAGAAAAACAACTAGCCAGGGGACAAAGGCTTTATCGTTTACTGCACAAGGCGTTCTATGTGCAGATGAGATCGTCCAGACTTCAAACAACAAGAAAAAGATTCTTATTGTTTCTAAGAAGTTGTATTGTATCTTAAAATCGGTTGTTTCCCTGATTAATCCTAAACCTGGAAATCAGTCCTATTTTTGTTTGGTGTTGATTGTTTCACAACAATATCAATCTCGGTTTCTTTCGTTTAATTTTGCTGAGTTATTATTTAGATTTGTACACCTGTAGGGTTCTACTAAAAGCTCAATATGATCTCAACCCTCCAACTCTAAGTGGCAGTTCGCTTAAAAAGAAAGTAACTTTCACAAGATCACAACTTTATGCGAATCACTGTCATGCTTGCCATGGTTGTTAGGTAAAGACTTTTTGTCAATCCTGTTTTTCTATTTTAACATTATAATATCTCCATTTTTCATTTTTTCCTAAGAAGTTCGGTGCATCTCTAAGCAAATGGAATTTGTTCCAAAATAGTTGCAATGATTTGCTTGATGTATCACTCTACAGTGTATCAATTAGGCTCCAAATTTTTATGTTGTTTACTTTATGACATTCTCACTTGGTGGCGACACAGCTGGCATAGATTACAGTTTGTGTAGCATTGATGGCCACACTTACAAGTAGGTAAGCTCTTGGTTTCCTTGTATTGCAAAATGCAGACATCTTAGACATTTTAATTTGTCGTTGTGTTTGGACTTCGATGTACTCTATCCAGTCATTAAAAATCCTTGCATTTTGTCATTGCAGCCGTCTCGCTTTTAGGTAATTTATTAAATAAGCTATCAGCCCTTGGTAGTCATTTTATTGAATAAGCTATCAGCCTTCTGGAAGATTTTTGCCTGTGATAGATATTCAATATCAGCATCTTGAGTTTTTGATATAAAGAAATATGTGTTCAGGTGTCAATTGACGGCGTTTTTATATCGCATTTTCGATAGGGTTCGAGATTCAATCAGGTCAATCTCGACGTGTATTTTCAGCTGAGTTGCCTTATCCTGGCTACTACTTCTAACCATGTTATCTCAAACTTTTTGGTCACTGGGGTTAGCAGTAGTTGCCAGGGTAAGACAACTTAATGGCCATCACCTGTGCAAAACTAAAGAGTGGTGGTATAGAGATGTATTTAGCAAGTGAAATCCTTAGTCCAAGTCTTTAAGACCTTATTAAGGTACAATGGCTGCTCATTAGCTTAGTGAATTATTCTTTAGAATCTTAACTCTTTGACTCCAGGCTCCATTATTCCTTTCATAGCTTGGATATTTCCCAATATATATGTGTGCTAACTCATTCTTTATATTTCTTTCGCTCTTTCATTCAATTTTTGCAGGTGCAATTGTCTCGGTGGGTTAACGACTATCTCTTCCTTATTGTTCTCAACTACCCGTAGAAAGCACCAAGGTTTCGCTTCTTTACCACTGAACGTTAGGATTATTAAAATGCATCTATATTTCTTTATGACTTAGCATTCTTTTTGGTAATGAAACTTCGTTTTCGGTTTGCCGATATTTTGGGGACAATAAAGATATATTAAGAACTTTGGTTTCGGTTAACAATGGGAATGGTCCTTGGGTTTATAGCATGGTCCTTAAAGATATTTCAGGGAATTCGATAGTACAAGGCTGGATTTGGAAGATGATGGTTGTTGGCAAGACAAGTCTCTCCTTAAAGAACATGATTCTATGATCAGAAGAAATACACTACAGGTACACGCAAAAAATATTCTATTAGTGATTTATAAATGGTTGGTTGCATTATGTAGATCATCTAGGACCTTCATGGGTTTTTGTCTCTCACACTAACTTGTGGTTGTAACCACAAATAAGAATGATCGAGCTCGGGACACAAAGAGTGGTGAATTTCTATAAGACTTTGTATATATGGTTCTTTCCAAACGTTTCCAATCAGTCAATGTTAGATGACACATAGAGTTGAGCACCACCTGTCAAGCAAATAAAACTTGGCATAGAAAGTAACATTAGTGGGAGGGTTTTTTACTTTAGTGATATCGTTTGAACATTCTTCCCGGTTGCTCTATTTTCGCAGTTGTGTACATAGAGTGGACGTGGGAGTGGGAGTCTTTGCCCCGAAGGATTGCAATCATAATGATAATGGGTGGAGAAGGATTACGAGATACCGTCAAAAACATTTCTTGCAAAATTTGTCCCTAATAGTTTAGTATGCCATACTTTTGCTAAATATTGATTCCACTTTCCACTATGGATCGTAGCAATCAAATTTGCTATATTCTTTTGCATTGATAATTAGGTACAAGACACTAACCCCTTTTTCAAACTTTTCGTGTTAATGGAGGACATGCAACTGTCTTACATAATGCTCAAGGTATGCTTAATTAGTATTTCTACACTCTCCATGCAGTTTTCGGTAATATTCCTTGCTCTTAATCTGAATTTACTAATTTTGGTTCTTATATATAAAGATATATATATTGCATGTTGTTATACCCACTAATCTATCAGTGGGAAGTGTATGGACTTGAGAAATTCAACACCACTACAGAGAAACCTGAATGATGGCCTGCAGTAGGCGACCTTGACGCCTTCTTCAAATGGAACACTGACATACAAAGTCTGGAAAGCCATTCCACGACAAAAGTTTCCTTGATTACCTTCGACGAATCACACTCTAGACATATTCCATCGGTTTTTAATTGTAAATATTTTCGATGATATTAAAACATCCAAAGATTGCGATGACTGTTTTTTTCCTTTGCATGTCTTTGAGGTGCTTGGGGTGTTGACATGCATAACCAACTGTTTTTTTCTTTTGTTTACTTATGATTTTTGTTTTTTGTTTTTCCAAGTACAGCAGGGAGTGGTGATGTCTATATTAATGTTACGATGTTTATACTGCAGGTGCAAGATAATATACTGACGGCTAAGGTACAGAGATTGCAATTTACTGGGCATTGAAATTTTTGTTTTATCTGCTCCACATTAATCTTGCCTAATTGTGCAAAAGAAGTTCTCAGTGTAATTCTGGTATCCCATATCAGTGTAATTCCGATTATCCAAAGATCCCATATCTGTAATTTGTTGTTAAATACAGGAAGACGTTCGCCTGCTAATTTCTCCATTGATCAATGACAAGTTCAGGATTTCGAGCGGAATAGGTTGAACCTATCTTCCATCAAAAATGAAGAAGTTCGGCGAATGCGAGCTCAAATTGATGAGTTGATCATGCGGTTCTAAAATATGAATGATGATGTACTTCTTTAACCGTCCTAAACGCCATGTTGGGTAAGATCATAAAAATGATATCATTGATATGTAGTCTGATCATCTTAAACACGTATTGTGGATATACACCTCCATATTCATCGGATAGGTGTAGATATATACATGGCTCTACATGTACTCGATGTCATATCGATTTGTACATGTTTAGATTAGTTTCTTCAATGGAGTTAGAATGATGCTTAGCCTTTAAGGCTAATGTAAAAGCTAACTTAAATCACATTTGGGTTGTATATCTGGACTATATGATTGACCAATTTAGTGATATTTAGACTTAAAATACTTTTATTGTGATTATATAAGTTTTAGTTGTATATGCATACGAGGGTAATGATATCTCAAAAACAGAAGGGGAAAAAAAACAAAGCAGCGTGATATGACATAGACATGAGTGGTTTTCACCGCAAAGAAAAAACTGGGTTGGCCTGAATCAGAATAATAAAGGACACATAACATTTTCCAACGTAAGCTGAGGAATTCATTACATAGAAATGCAGGAGCAAAATCTTAATAAAGACATGGAGACTCAAATCCACAATCAAATTCCTAATAATGATATGGAGTCTCAAATCCACCATCTTGATCAACATGCAAACATCACGGATTGTGGGAAAACTAAAATAAGATTATTTCTTAGTAATAAAATTATTTGTCGAAGAAATATATTCGGCACTGTTAGATTTATATCGTGGGGAAAATTAAAGACGACCAACGGGACCTAGGGAAAATATTGGAATTCCTTAAATTAAAATGCATGGGCACAAATCAAAATGCACAGGGGGCGAGGCGAAGCCGAAGCTGATCCACACCTAATAAAAAATGTATCGCGATGCGGTGGGACGAAGCCCCACGACACTAATAAAAAATGCACGACGGGGCGAAGCGAGGCGAAGCCGAGCCACACCTAATCAAAAATGTATCGCGAAGGGGCGTGGCGAAGCCCCATGACACCTAATAAAAAATGCACGACAGGCGAGGTGAAGCCACATCACACCAAATCAAAAATATGGTTAAAATGAAAAAAAAATGCCATATCAAATCGGGATCAAGCTTCTTACGCGAGGCGAGGCGAGGCGAGCCGAGCCAGCTTTACCAAATCAAAAATATGGTTAAAAGAAAAATGCCCACCTAATGCGTAGATAGAAAAGATAAATCAAGGGCATGGTTAAAAGAAACAAAATCTAGTTTCTAAGATCCATGCATTTACCGATCGTAGCCTATTAAAAATAAATGCTTAAGCTAAGCAAATAGACCTTTATAATAATGCCACATAGCCTATAAATTATACATAACTAGTGTATTGTACCTGGATCAAGTTAATTTGAAGTAATGATATCTAAGAAGCTATAATTTAAATCTATTTGGATACCATTTACAATTGCCTTGAAAAAATAGCAAGGGATACTTGACCCCATTCCATTCTATTTGCAACAGTTGTAGATTGAATTGGCTAAGCAAGTTTGCGGAGCCCGCAAGAAGAATTGTTGGGACGAGCACAAATCTAGTTTCTATTTTATATTCACAATAAAATAACTAAAATGTGAGGATACAGATTCAACTAACACGTACCATAATTTTTATAAATTCAACGAGGCAACTTTATACTTATCCTATAACATTTCTCTAAATATATATACTAAAGTTTGTCTTAAATGTAATCCATGCATTTGGCCTATTAAAAATAAATGCTTAAGCTAAGCAAATAGACCTTTATAATAATGCCACATAGCATATAAATTATACATAACTAGTGGAAAAAACAAAGTATTGCAAACAAATATTAAATCATAAGTTGATAAGTATTAGGGACGTTGCACAGTATGTGTGTTAAAAATGTTGCATTAAGAATCAAGTGAACCAATTTTACCCTTGTTTTAGGGATAAGGCAGTACTTACCACTTATGACCCTTCTAAAAGTGAAGCCTGATCTGGCCAAGTCTGTCACTGAATGCATGGATGTAGACATCACATAATTAATCTGTATATATATTAGAAATGAGTTTGTCTTGCATACTTCTGAATATATGGATACATTTGAAAGTTCTAAGGATTCGTTAACTACCGACCTTCGGTAAGTATTCCGTAAGTGCTAAGATAATAATTCACAATTGTTACTAAGATAGTTCTCAAACATTTACTTGACATTCAATTCAAAGTACTAAAAATAATCAAGTTTCTCCAAATAATCAATAAGAAAGTAATTTTACTCAAATCAACTAAGAAAGAATGACTAAGAATGAAACTAAAAACGAAATTACTAAGAAAGAATAACTAAACATGAAACTAATAATAAAGCAATCCTAACCAAATCACTAAGAGAATCATATGCACTCTACTCATCCTCATCACCTTCATCTTCTTTTTCATCCTCGTCATCTTCTTTTTCATCCATATCACTGGCCATATTATTATCTTCTTGAGTATCCTCATCATCTTCTAAAAGCATACGCCGTAGCCTCTTTTTTTTGTTGCATTTCTGTTTGGCGTGTTTTATCCTCCAAAAGCATGATCTTTTGTTGCTTATCTTTTTGTGGTGTTTTCGGATCCAATTGCTCACTGGCGGTATTCTTTTTTTTCACCATAGTATGAACCTTCAAGACTTTTAATTGTCTGACTGTTTTTGGATGTTTTCTTCTTGTTATCTTTAGCTTAAATCCAAACTTTTCTCCAATTAGTTTATCAAACACTTGTGCAGATTTTTCGGGTTCACCTAGCTACAAATCGTGTAACATTTCAGTTGTGTATTTTTTTTTTTATGAATAAAATATATTATAAGAGTAAATTTATCTCTCGCAATGCTCAGCGTACTCAACATGTTCAGCCGCAGTATATTTCAACATCTTCTAGACATTAAATCCGAAAATTTTTAAATCTGCATATTATGTGTTATGCGATACTTGTTTCAACGAATAACAATTATCATATTAGGTTTCATTTTTTTTCATAGAATTGACATGCTTTATGTTATTCCCTTACCATGGCAATACTTCTCCATCAAAGTTTTGGGGCAAGAAGGCTCTCCATCCTTGTTTTTGACTTGCCTTTCCCCCATTGGCATAGGAATCACATAAATTTGCATTTACGTGAATTAAATCTTAAATGTTTGAATTAATATAGGTCAATGTATAACTGCTACATAAATTTGCATTTACCTTATTCTCATAGTCTATCAGCATCTGACTGGTTTCATATAGGGAAATTTTGTCTTCAAGAGGGTCTTTCTCCTGTTCAAGGTGTATCTCTTATATTTATCCTATTTCTTCTCCAAGCCCAAAAACAGTAGCATGATTTAATTTAATTGTGTTTATCCATACGGTAGCATGGTTTAATTCATTGTGTTTATCTATAAACTGCATTTAGATCGTATGTTTTGCATACCTCATTCTAAATTCCTGAACTTGTTCAGAATCCAAATTCATAAATATTCTTGATGCTTGTGTACTGGAAAGACTGATTTAACCTGTAATAATAACAAATAAATTAGGTTAGTGGTTTTAAGTTTTTGTTTATGTATACGTTATATGTATTTTTTACCAATGCGCTCTCTGACAAATGTTCCAGTGACAATGATGACCACTGCGACATTTTCGTCACTATTTGGCACTCCATCCTCTATCATAGTCGCTAATTCAGCCCAGAGAGTTATCTTCATCGTCTCTCCCCTAATACAGGTAATACTAAGTGTATTTCTTTTATCTTATAATACATATTAAATTAGTTTGAAATGAAAATAATACTACGATATAAATCTCTCACATGTTGACATCATTTCACCATGTTCCTCAACTTGCTTGACAACGATGTTAGATATGGAGTGCAATCGCCAACTTTATATTTTTGATGGGTAAAACTTGGTTTATTCTTTTATTTGTATAGAAGTGCTTGTCGTTTTTCCTTCCAGGTACCAACTCCAAAGGCAAGAAAATGAATCTTTATACTGGAAAAGTGGATGCATCCAGTTCTAGCTGTTGTAATGTGGCGTTTTTATTCATTCACCTAAAATAGTGGAAAGATACAATTTTGTATCCACCAGTAGGATCCTGGAGGGTAAAACGTTGAATGGAGTATATTCATCCACCCAAAATTTTCCCTCGGAACAAATCAAATTAAATTACAACAGATTACTCATATATGTATTTTTAGTTTTATTCATGTTTTAAATGTTTGGAGTAAAAAATATGACTTATGGTGGAACACATACCTTGGCTATTCTTGGAAGAAACCTTATTCTCCACGTTTTTTCACCATGTAAGGAAATAGCGATTATGGGAGGCTTCATCCTTTGTCAACGACGGTGTTGGAGCAGGTTGTATATCTCAGCGTTTTTTCACCATTCATCTTTCCAAGTTAGGCAATGCGCATTCATCTTTCCATCTCCTTATACCAACACGTATGTTCATGAAGCATATGTTCCTCTCTTGTTTTCTCATAATGATCACATATCTCAGTGGTACTCACATCGGTTGCATCTACATCCTTTCTAATTAGTAGGGTCCGATTGGTGCTTTTTGGATTGTTACCATTTCATCATTACTATGTACAAAACCTTCACATGAAAGCTATTGACCACACATTACTATGCGCCCCTGTATTAGAAATTAACTTTTTAAGAAAACAAAACATATGTATTGGTCGAATTACAAAGTGACTTGCAAATCTACCATTTAGAATCAAGAAACATTTAATCTTGATAAACAATCCAAATCTACCATTTAAATAACAATCCAAAAAAAAATACGCAGCATGACCCATCAAGTACAGGAAACTTCAAAAAAAAAAAAAAAAAAAAACCAAATCAAAGAATATGCACCATAACCTAATTACAGGGAACTTGTTTAAAAAAAAAAATCAAAGCATATGAGAAAACGTTCTCTTGGTCCTCCAAACACCCATTGCAATACTTATGAATCAAAATACTAACATTTTTCTCCAACTAAAAATATAATAAATCAGTCAACAGTACACGACCCATCAACTACAATGCTTACTGCCAAAGGGAGATTCATGAAGAAAAAGGAGACCTAATCCTTAAAGGAATTTTCTTACCCCACCCACCTCTATTACTCACATCTGTATGTATGCTTGTTGGATTGTATCGTATAATCCCCACAATTGACAAAAAGAAAACGTGGCCGGATCACCATCTGAAAAAAAGAATACGTGATCCTTCTTTGCTGAGCAAAAAAAAAAAAGAATACGTGATCTAGAAACCTATTTGAATCTACGACTTTGAAAAACAAAGTCTATCGGAGGAAAGGGAGGAGTGATAGGTTATGTTTTGTATTACCGTAGATTGGTAGCCCTCGATTTTTATTGGTAGGGGGCCAGGAGCTCTAGAATTCAAGCTTTTGGCCCAACTTTCATTCTGGAGCCAGTATTTCGGCCTCAAATTATATATACAATTATTATGTATAACCAAAAATATTAAGATAATCATTAAACCCCTCAATCAAACAATAAAAAGAAGTTAATTATCTAATTTTTATAATTAAATTTATATAAAATATTTGACCTAATTAATGTTTTTGAAAAATAATCAATACCCTTAATAAATTTTAGTATAATCATGACTGAGAAAAGAAAGAACGCGAAATTGGGGGATAAAAAAGCAATTGGGGGATATAGATTACTTTCCCCAACCCATGGTGTGTGCTAAGGGGTGATTTTTGGGTATGAAAATACTAAAATACCCTTTGGTTAATTAAAAAACATTATGAAAAGACCATTATACCCTTTCTCCTAAAACATTAAAATCAAAAACCAAATTCATATATCCCCCATTCTCAAATCAGTACCGACACTGGCCAAGGGTTAGGTTTTTGAATTTTTTTTTTCTTCATCCGTTCTTCGTCGATTCAAAAATTTCTTCGTCGATTAACCTACCTGAATCATAACAATGCCTCCACGAAAGAAACCAAATGCCCAATCGAACTCAAAATCGATTGCTCAACAAAAACAGGAACAAAGAATTGCTAAGATTGCTCAAGAGAAAGAAACAGAAGACGCAGCGAACTCGGACAATCAACCTCTCGCAACCATGGCTTCTGTGAGAAGGTAAGTGATTTTAAACTACTTTATGAGTGTTTAAATCGATTTATAGGAATGGGTTTAGGTTATAATCGCGAACCCTGACTGAAAAAGTTGAGTTACAGAGAGTACCGGCACTGAAATATGTATGAATACAATGCCGGTATTGAGTTACGGCATTCAATCTAAGATGAATACAGTGCCGGTATTAAGTTACGGCTTAGATGTTAGCATGAATGCAATGCCGTTTCCAAACCCTGAAACTGAATGTTATGTACCTGCATCGAAATTAGGTTGAATACTATGCCGGTTTTAGGTTATGACATTCACTAATAATAATTCGTGTATGCCAGTATTGGACTTAAAACTTACAGGAACATCTATGAATTTTTCACCAGTACCGGCATAGATTTTCGGTTGCATTGTATGCCAGTACCCTGTTACGGCATGGAATTGATTTATTTCGAGAGTGCCGATAGTAATCTTTTGGTATCCAAGAGAATTACATATGACTACCGGCATTGTCGATAGTTAATGTTCACTGCCGGAACAATGTACCGGCAGGAGTTATTTGCTAAAATTCTATGCCGGGAGCTATGTACCGGCGTGGTTTGTTTAAGTGAGTCTATACCGGTACTAAAACTGAAAATGAGTTGTCTTATATTCATTTTGTGTGCTTATGATATAGGTCAAAAGCCAAGGAAGCTAGCAAAAGAAAAACTAAAGATGTTGTCACTAAGAGAAGAAGGAAGGACGGTCTTGATACTCCTCAGTCTTTGCCTCCTCGAGGGAAAAATAAAGGTCTCAAAAAGCATTTGGGGGCTGATACAAGAGGGATAATTTGGGAGAGTGGTGGTGACCGTAGTCGAATTGTAATCCGTGAACCTAGTGGAACTGTTGAGGACGATAAGCATGATGAAGAGGAAAGTGAGGAGGAAGATGATGAGGTTCAACCCAGTCAATTAGCAAGCCAAAGCGAAGTTGGTGGGACAAGTCAACAACCAACACAAGGCAAGGGCAAGAAGGGCAAGGGCATAGTCAAAGTAAAAGTTAAGGGTTCTCACCTTCCTCACACTGATGACATGATACCTGAACTTGAACGTGGTAGAATTTGGGGTGAAGATCCAGAACCGAAAATACTATTTGGATACAAGGACTCATGGGCTTGTACTATCTATCAAACCTTTGTAAGCATTTTTTTATCTTGTGCATATGTACTGTTGTGTATTTATGTAAAATATCTTAATTGTATTGTCTCCTAATTGTAGGATCATAAGAAGGCTGTGCGTGTTTGCCGAAACCAAGCCGTGGATGGTTGGAATTTGTCTGAGGAATGTGAAGAGGTCCAAACAATAGTAAAGGATTCCGGTCTATATGCTTTGGTTGAATATTATGTGAAGCCTGATTTCGTGACTGTCAATTGCTTCGTCGAAAGGTATCACGGTGAAACCGATACCATGCACTTCCCTTTTGGGGAGATGACCTTCATCCCTGAAGATGCTCAGAACATTTTCGGCTTGAATGTTATCGGCAAATCAATTGTAGAAGGAGTTGAGTGTCTGGACCTAGAATGGTCGAAGTTGCACGCTCTGACTAACAAGATGTTTGGTTGGGACTACAAAACTTCTGTGGAGAGCTTTTATGAATCCACGTCTAGTAAGACATATACATTCAAGCTGACGCTGCTTAAGAAGAAGTTTGAAAACACAAAGAAAAGAAGGGAACATTATTTAAATACCCCTTAAAATCTACCTCTTGAAATATACCCTTATTCAATTTTTAAAAATACCCCTATCTTCTGAAAAGTGGAAGCAACTAGCACAAGTTGCTTCCAGAAGTGGATACAACTAGCACAAGTTGCTTCCAGAAGTGGACGCAACTTTATACAAGTTGCCTCCAAAAAGTGGGAGCAACTTTCTCAAGTTGACTCCAAAAAACTTAATTTTTACCCCTCGAGGGTATTTGTGCAAAGTCAACCAAAATGGAGGGTATTTATAACATTCCCACAGAAAAGAAGTTTGGAGGATGGATGGGACCCTAAATAAATTCGTTATACTGCCGCTAAGGTATACATCTTGGGCACTAAGGTATTCCCTGACACTAATGGCAACAGGGTTAGTGAAAACTACATTCAGTACTTGGATCCGTTGGAAGATGTCTATGAGTATTCTTGGGGCACCGCGGTAATGGCACATTTGATGATGGAGATGAGAAGGTCCTATAAGGCTAAAACAAACCAATTTTTCGGGAATTTCACTCTACTGCAGGTAATTTTGTTTTTAAACTTATGTTATTATGTATATTGTTCACATGTACCCTTATCGTGAACTTAGAAACAAAACTTACTGCTTCACATTGGAATAGGTGTGGGCTTATGAACACTTCCCAACCTTGTTCAAGGACTGCCTCTTTTTGAAGATCATAGACCTTCCTGAACCCGAGACGCATATAGCTAAGAGATACGAGTTCAACAATATTCCGAAGCCCAGTAACAAAGGTCGACTGATCGATATGAGATTGGCTATGGACGCGATGAGTACCAAAGATATTGTGTTCGACCCTTACAAGGAGTCTAGAGGAAACCGCCAAATTTTGAGGTTTGGTAACGTTGCATTTTACCATGGGCCGTTGTTCCACCCAAAAGGATACGTTATGGCTAATCCTACACGTGTGATGCGCCAACTTGGATATAAGCAATTATCACATTTCCAGACGGACTCTTTTCAATGTTTTGTTCTTGACCTTTCTCGGTGCTTTTCAACTCCCAATCGGTTGCATGTAGAGTATGATCCAAAAACGGAACAAACATATTGGAGGGATAGGGAACCACGTCGTTTGGTAGATATTAGTCAGTGGGAGAAGTGGGAGATTGCGGAAAACGGTGATGAAGTTGATGACGACTACATGGAAGATTACCTGCAATGGTCACATCCTTTTGTCGTCCGCCCGGATGACGTCCAAGTTCCACCCCAGAAAAACCCTCCCGTTCCAACTCCCGCACAGGCACAACCTACGATGGCCCAACTTCGTAAGACCGTTGGATTGCTAGTAAGTATTGTTAATTGCTTAGTTGTTTAATGTACACATAATCTTATATGTATACTAATTATGTGTTTGATGTATTAAACTAGCGGCGTCGGCTTGGCAAGTTGAAGAAGATGTTGGGTTGCAAGTACCGGGAAGGAGAGGTGATATCCCTTGAAGAAATGAAGGAAGTCGAGGAAAAGCTTGATAGAATTGAAGAAACCAACCCTAGTGCAAAAGATTTGTTCGGGGAAATTAGGAAGAAACCGGCCCAAAAAAAAGGAAAAGACCAAGTGATTAACTCTTTAGTTGTGTTTCTTTTTTTGGATGGTGGTTGTGGTAGGCTGGAAAGATGGTCTGATTTTAGCCTACTTGTGATAACCGCAAGTGCACGGTGTCTACAATGCAGCACTGAGCAAATACGGGTCGATCCACAGAGACTTGTGGTGCTTATATTGATCTAAGGCTTCCTAAACTGATTTCCAAGGAATTGTGACACAAATATTGTTTGTTTGTCGATGCGACTGAGTTGTAGTGACTCTAGGCTAAGGTATCAAAAGGTTATAACAAATTGGAAAGAGCACTAGGGCAGAGAGTCCACCACTTGATCTTATGCTAAGGCAATTCCTAATCAAATTATACTCTTGATTCATTCCAGGGAAGAATACCATGATAGTGTCTTGACTAATCTCACACACTCCCCCTAGTATAGAGTGTCTTCTTACAGTACACTCTATCACAGGGTCATGTGTTCAATTAGCTAATTCAAATTTTCTAATGAAGCATAACAAGAACAATAAAAAGAAAGTGAACAACTTAGCATACAATCAAGGGTTTCATCCCAACCCCAGTTACTTAATTAGAACATCAACAAAGTAAAGCACAAATTAACACTAAGTTGGTGCTCTGGCTAGCCCAGGCATACCTCTAACACACACAGTTCCCCTTTATTTATACATGCAAATACAAAACCCTAAATCACTTCTCAAAACCGAAATTGAAATCAAAACTCTCTCACCCACGTCGCTGAATCGTGCTCTCTCTTGTCAAATCGTCTCAGAGCTCCATGCGTCGACTGCTTTGATAAAACCCTAGCTTTAGTTATCTTTAAATTAGCTTCTAGGGTTATGGAGAAGCTAAAAGAGAGATAACTAAACCTAGAGGGGAGGTGAAGGGATTATCAAAAGCGGTTGGTGGTCAAGCAAATGTGGCGTGTAGGTGATGGAGGTATGGGAGAGGAGATGGAAGGTAAGGTGGCGTTGCAGAGCTTGGTCGGGTGAAGCTCTGCAACTGTCGGGGCAGAGAGAAGAAAGAAGAGAAGAGAATAGGGTTAGGTTTTGGCTAACGGGTGATATATAGGTGGTGTGGTGTTAAGCGGGTACATCGAGCTTCGATGCGCGAGGCTGGAGCGACCGTAGGATGTGGCTGGGAGAGATCTGAACGGCTCAGGAAGAACGGGATTGTTTTGGTGTTGAGCGGGATCAGCTAGAAGATGATGCGAAGGGCGGAGCGACCATAGGATGCATAGGATGGAGATCTCAACGGTTCAGGAAGAACGGGTTCGGATCCGGGTCGTGGTTAGCTTGGGCCCATGTCTTGTAAACGGGTTGCTACTTGTTGGGTTGCAACTGATGCGCACGCGGGCTTCGGCTTTCTGCTCCATAGACGCTAGTCTCCAATTTTCTGCTCTTTTGGCTCCTCAGATTCTCCGAACTTTATTTATTACCTAAAAACACAAAATTAATTAATACAAATATTTATTCTTGAAAACAAAGAAAACACAGAATCTGGGATAATATCTGATTTCTGAGCACAAAAGATGAGTAAAATGCCAATAAATAGATGTATAAATATGCAATATTTGGCACTCATCAAATACCCCCAAACCTGAATTTTACTTGTCTTCAAGTGAAACAGAAATGAAGAAATCTTAACTATACCCCTGTCGCAGGTTTCTCGAATGCATTTAGCGTATGCACTAAGCCTTTAAACCCCTAGGTGTCCCTAGTGGACGAGTTGTAGTCTCGTGAGGGTTTACAAGAGGTGTACCCACAAAACCTTCTCCAACTTCGAGTGTAAAAGAGTCTCAAGCATCCAAGGAGCTATGAGGACATAGAGTTTCGCATGCTAGTAACAAGAAGTTAGAACTACCAAAGAACGCATTCTCATCCTTAAGTCTTTGAGCGAGAAGTAACCATACCATATGAAAGAATTCGGATTCGATTGTGATCATAAGCCTCGACTTCGCCTCACTATTAGGGTTTTATGATAATTACACTCAAAAAGATCGCTTTTTAGTCTCTCATGTGTGCAGGCGGGATTAAAGAGAGAAATCCCGCACACGTTGTAGGTAAGAAGGATAACCTTCCGAAATAATTTCTGGAGACTCCACGGTAGTGTGGACAAAAGGAATCTTTTTTTCGATGATCTCTAAGAAAGGAAATCAACCATTAGCAAGGATGGGAGTACTCACTTACCTTCTCACCCAATCGGCAATTAACATCACTCTCTCAAAGATTCATAGAAACGTCTTCAATCTTCTGGTCTTCGGTCTTCAAATGTTGATGACGAACTTCTGAACTTTACAAAAACTTGAAAATAATTTAATTAATTTTTTTTTTTTTTTGGAATTACAATAAAACAATAAAACTCAATTTTTCACAAACTTCATTAATTCTCATCTTCTTTTCTTTTCTTTGTTGCACGTAAACCTTGGACTATATCAAATTTTCCTTCAAATATTCTGATGTTGCTCCGCTTGCTGACGATGATGTGTTTCTATGAATGTGTTGATTGAGAGGAGAGAGTGATGCTAACTCGCAAATCGGTATTTAGAAGAAGTTTTCATCTTTAAACGTCACCCTCATGATTGACAAAAATAGCACTCAAGAGATCAAAAGTAGTCTTTGAATTGGTGCGAAGTTGGGTAGCTCACCATTCCTACCCTAATTGACGTACGGTGACACACACTCTAACAGACTTTTCTAGAAAGTTGCAAAAATTTGAAGGTTGGTGCCTCACTTGATGTAAATTGGGTAGTCTCCACTATGGGTGATCACAATTCTACTACCGAATATCTAAACAACACCTAATTCTCCCTCCGGTATGGTTAAATCCAACTTTAACGCTCTAATCAACTAAGAAATCCGATTGCGTTTTCCAGTACTTCCAAGTTCTGTTATTTCGGTCAGACTCTCTATGTAAACATAGCTAGAAGCATGCTAGTGACTCTAAAATCTCTAAAAGTTGGAGGTTTTTATTTACAAAAAGAGTTTTTTTTTTTTTTTTTTTTTTTTTTTTTAATAAAAGAAAGACTAAAAACTCTAAATGCAAATGCACCCCCAAACCTAAATCAAACATTGTCCTCAATGTGTCGACAGATAGAAAAAAATTTAAACAGTCACATACCGAGAGAACTATGTTGAGTAGAGAAAAGGGAAGATATTACCGGATGTCGGCGGAAGCAAGGTTGGAGCTTCATTAGTCAAGGCTAGAATCCAACATTCTCAGTGGAGATCATATCGGATTAGCACAAAATATGCACAAGAAGACTCAACCGATTCAAGAAAAGAAAATTTAACAAGTCCTACTGGATTATATACAATGAAAAGTCACCATATACCAACAATCTAAAGAGTTGAGGATCAACCCAAAAGACGATATATACAAACATCAACAGCTTTATACATATATAACATGAGAGTGCAGGAAAGATTGCAGATGTGAACAAGTTACCCCCAAACCTAAACTTGTCAACAGATCTGTTCTTGAGTACAAAATCTTGTAATTTTAAAGGTACATCATGCAAAAGGTCTAACTCAAAATGAGTTTTGCTAAGAACAGGCAGATATACACATTCCAACTGTGGTTCCTTAAAAGTGTTATATTTTGATGCAAAATAGTCCAAGAGGACTTGGGAAGCACAAAGCTCTAGGCCTAGATTAGGCATTCTTAGAAAAGTTGGTTTTGCAATTTTGTTACAAACTACACCTAGGTTTGGTGGAGGAGTTTAAATCTGTGCCTTAGGAGAGAGATTAGGTACATCTAAATTGTGTTCATGTATAAGATCATTTGTACCATCACACACTTTCCTAAGGTCAGAAGAGGGTAAATCATGTTCACCTGCATAGAACAATTCATCAATCTCCATGTCATAATCATCAGAGGAGGCAACATGTTGTGACATGGGCAGGGAATCAGACACAAAAATAATATCATGATCCAAAAGAACATTAGTGTCAACAGAAGATTCATCCTTTCTTAAGTCACAAGCAAGTTGTGTAGCATGCTCACATTCACTGAAGAATTTCACAAATCCAAGCTCAGGGTTAATATCACATGTATGAATGTTAGAAGAAGTATCATTCATAGGGTTCACAGAAGAGACGCCTAACGTCTCTGAACCCAAAGATTCCATCATATTTTCAGCATGCACATGCTCTTCTAACATATCATAATCATCATCATCATCATCATAACAAAATGCATTTCCCTATTCAAACTTGTAGCATTTCTAGTGTACTAATTTACCTCTAGATTAGGTTCATATTCAATATTAATTGCATGAGTAGGCCTAGAGACACTATTTTCAAAACCATCAGGAATAATAAACATCCTATCATAAGTTTCCTTCCAATCTTCATTTTGTAACTCAATCAGGTTCCTTTGAAGAATCATAGTGAGTTGTTCTATTGAAGGAGAGTCTTCACTAGTGGGTATGCATTCCTCATATGGATATTCATTGTATGGTTGAGCATGAGGTTCACTAGAGAAGGGAAATTCAGACATGTTGCTATATGGATGGTCATGTATTGCATTCAGTTCAAGCCTAGCATTTTGTTCCATGAGCGTTTCCATTAGTGATTGTAAACAAGGAGTCGGGGGAGTATAAAATTGTTCATCTCCCACCGTGGTGACTGATACATGTGCTCATGATGGTTAGGGTATGAGTATTCAAGGTCAGGGCCCTGAGAAGGCTCATAATATTCCCTAAAATCACTATGGTATGTGGGGAGTTCATACTGTGAAGCATGCCCGTAAGCAAGCTCTCTAATGGATTTGTTTGTATCTCCAGTTGCAGACCAAAATCCTGACATGATCTAGCAACTCAATTTGAACTTAAAAAGAAGCATAGCACACATCAAATCATGTATAACCAATGATGTTTCAAAACAGGGAAGGTAAGCCCAAGTGATGCAAATGCACAGCCCAAAGGTTATGCAAAAGCCCAGTTGTAGTGGGCTCAGTTTGGTTTATTGGGTTTAGTTTGGTTTATGTGGGATTTGGTTTGTGTGGGCTTTGGGTATGTTGCAGAGCGTGGCCTCGGGTTATGTGCAAAACCTAGTTGTTATGCAAAGCCTAGATGTTGTGAAAATGCACGGCCCGGTGATTGGGCTTTACTTATTTGCTTTAGCGCAGCCGAGCGGTTAGAAGCGAGCCCAGTGATTGGGCTTCAGTTTATGTACAGCCCAGCAGTGTGGCTTATGTGGGCTGAATTTGTTGGAAATGTACAGCCCAGTTAATGCAAGTCTTAGTTTGTGCGAGCCCGTTTTGGGTTTTGTTGGCCCAAAGAAGAAATTACCTAAGATTGGCTAAAGCACAGATTGGCAAAGCCCATGTTGACAGTTCTCACGAACTAAGCACACACGTAAGTTCTTCTATTTACACAAAGACACGACTTAGCGAGGCTTGTGCACACAAAGAAAAGCAAACTCACGAGATCAAAAGTCACAACACTGGTTATCAACTTGTTCACGGATGCAATAAAGCAACATGTTTTTAAGAGATTATGCGAGATGGGTGACAGGGTCTCACGAGATGTGGTTGAATCAAAGACATAAACAACACAATATGCTCGGGTCACACGGATGAGCGGATGGCTCAAGAGGATCGTTGACAAGTTTATGCAATCAAGGTTTGCGGATGTCCGGGTTATCCTGGATTCTTCGCTCAAGCTCACACAAACCCGGGCTGGAGTTGGGGCACATGGCAATGAAATTAGCTAAAGGCTACAAATACGATTAACACACGAACATTCAATGGAAACTAAGCATAGAGAACACAATTCAGGGTGTGAGCAATACCCAGCAGGGTTTTATCATGCAATTAGGGAAGTTAGTTTGTCGTGAGTAATCGCCACAAGTCGGCTCACAGGGTTTGATCTAGCAATAGTTCAGGGAGCATACAAGCACAGGCTCCAAATTTACCACAGTGATGGCTTAGCAAGGTGGCTAGTGCATTATGCAAGCACAGATAAGATGTAGCTCAAGGTCAAGGTTGAGCATCCCTGGTAATCGCCAAGGTGAGCAACCACGTGGTATGCCTTGGTTTTCCAAGGGGTAGCTCTAAACTTGCACTTGGGGACTAGCAAGTTAAAGCGTGTCCTGTCATGCAATCGTGTGTAATGGCTTACAGATTTAACAGTCAAGGTTGGCCAACATGCACACGTATACCAACTTTCAAAGAAGCATTCATTCAATTATCACAGGATTGGTCAACAGGTTTGCACAAAGTTGATGTAATGCATCATGCACAAGATGTGACAGGCGTAACTCACCAGCTCGATAGCAGGCTTACAAGGTCTCACACAAGGCACGGGTATGAGCTCGGTGATGAGTGCCAAATAGTGCATATTTATACACCTTTTATTGGCATTTTACTCATCTTTTGCGCTTATAAATCGATATTATCCCAGTTCGTGTTTTCTTTGTTTTCAAGAATAAATATTTGTATTAATTAATTTTGTGTTTTTTTAGGTAATAAATAAAGCTTGGAGAATACGAGGAGCCAAAAGAGCGAAGAATTGGAGTCAAGCATCTATGGAGCAGAGATAGCCAAAGCCCGCGCGCGAATCAGCTTGCAACCCAACAAGGAAGACATGGGCTAAAGCTACCCGCGACCGGATCCGAGCCCGTCTCTTCGAGACGTTGAGATTTCTTTCTCCCTCATCCAACGGTCGCTGCTTCCACGTGCATCGAAGATCGCTGCTCCCGTGCTACACCAGATCACATCAAAACCGGCTACCTCTCTCAGCCGTTCAGATCGCAGCCGCCTCATCCAACGCTCGCTCGGCCTGTTCCATCATCCGTTGCTGTGCCCGTCTTACACCCTATCAACCTAACCCTATACACCCCATCGAGACAACCCACTCTCTTCTCCATCTTCTCTTTCTTCCCCGACGAGAGTAGCTCGCTCCACCTTCTTCCCCCGACCAACCCTCTGCAGCCGCCACCCTCCATCTCCCGCCAAAGCCATCACCACCATCTCCTTTCCCATCACCACACACCAACAACTCCTACACCTACGCCTCATCTCTAACCCTAGATATCACTTTCTTAGTTTCTACCAACCCTAGAAACTAAATCAGTGATAACTAGAGCTAGGGTTCACAACAGTCGAAGCAAGGACGATTTGACAAGAAGAGAAGGTGATTCAGAGTATGGGTTTGCTTTAATTGTCATTTATTTTCTATGTTTAATCGAATTTAGGGTTTGGGTATTTTGAGGAGCTGCATGTATAAATAGAGAGTGAAGAAGATGAAATTGGGTACGCCTGGATTAGCCAGGGCAGTCATTTAGATTTAATTTCTGTTATCTTTCAGTTTTAATTTAGTTTGCTAGGGTTTCATGAAACCCTAATTCCATGTATGAATTCAACTCAACAGTGTTTGTCTTGAGTGCTTAAATTTAGAGATAACTTCAATCTTAATACCCAACACTTTACTCTCACAATGGATACTTTAAATAGATCCATTGTAGTTAGACTACAACTGTGTTGTGGTATTGCAGCTCAACCCTTAGGCCCTAATGCTAATTCCCTTGACTGGTTGTGCTTAATTAGACAACCAAGGTCTCCGGGTTAGTAATTTCAACATATTGAAGGATTACAAGGTGAAACTCCTTAGCTAGGTGATGGAATTGACACACCTCACTTGTCTACCATAGGAACAAGAAAACTCAATCTAGTTGAACACATACTAGGAATCAAGTGGTGGAATGAAGACCCAAGCACCCTTTTGTCACTGTTATACCTTAGTTTAGGTTCACTTCACTAAAAATCAGCCGTATTGGCACAAAAACATCTGTTTTACCATCTGTTATCACCTGTCACCACTTGAAACTCAGTCTAGCAAAGCCTTAGATCACACTAGAGCACCACAAGTCTCTGTGGTTCGACCCGTACTTGCCGCGTCTCCGATAGACGCCGTGCACTTGCGGTATTACCCGTAGGCTCAAATATAAACATCTTTAGAGGCCTACCAAGTTTTTGGCGCCGTTCTTGGACTCGCGTGTGCCCCGTTGACCGTTGGCTTGTTTTACCGAGTTCCAATCCTCCATTGTACATACTCACTTTACGCTTTGTTTTCACCAGATTACTATAATTTAGTTAAAGTTTTTCTATTTTTATCCTTTACCTTTTTCCACTTTTACATTCCCGCATCTCGTCTTGCATCGTTAGTGCACTTAGTATAACTTAACCCCGCATTAGTATAAATCAGTCAAATTTTGTTCTTTCGCATCTCGGCTTCTGACCCGAGCTATAAGCCTCTCAGTCGTAGCTTAGTGTCACTTGTCACTTTTAACTCCCGTCGGTCAAATCTCTCACTTGTAGTTTCACTTGTAGTTTCACTATTACTTTTCCACCTCGTGTCGCATTTTTATCCCGTGACTCAATTCTTGGAATCGAGAGTGGTCGTTGAGATTTACAGTACATGCTCTAACAACCAACCCAAGGAGACAAGAGAAAGGTGCAACCGAGCAAGCCACCCGTGACTCGTAAGGTACCTGAGCTCGTTGTGCCGCAGACCTGTTGTGCTGCTGCTGCTGAGCAACCAAAGAAACAAAAGAAAAAGTGCAAACTTGAGGTGCCTCTTGTGCTTGCTGTGCTGCTGAGCAAGCCCAAGGAGTGGGAGAAAAAGGTGCAAAGCCCTGAGCAAACTGCAGCTCGGGTAAGTGGCTTCTTGGTAGTCAATTTGTAAGCATGATAGTTGTGTATGTTTGAGAACCCCGTTAGCCGAACCATGTTAGCTAAGCATGCTTAAGTGATCTCGTAGCTTGACTCGAGAACCCTTGGCCTTGATAAGGCTTGTGATCAACTCCACCCGGCGTCGTGAGTTTGAGCCACAACAAGTACAAACATCTGCCCTATATTGCTCTGCACCCTGTATTGTATGCTCTGTGCCCTGTATTTCCTGTGAATGATTTGTGAATGATCTGTGATACCCCCCCTGATGTGGTTGTGTGCTGTTAAACCTTGTACTTGGGCCTTGATATCTCGAGCTTTGCAAACCCCGAGCATAACCATCCGCCCGATCTCCACCCCCGGGCCGTGAGTCGAGTCGTGGTAGAGTCGTGAATTCTTGGCCTTTACAAGACCTATGCTTTAAAAGCCTAGTTGTCACCTGCCCTTGCCTTGTGTGATCTTGTGAGCCATCTCGTTGCATGTTTTAAAAGCTTAACCAGCTCATCTCATGCATTGCCATCTTTGGGTATAACATTGCATTGAGCTTCACTTGTGAATCTGTCAACCCTGTAGAGGCCAGTCTGATTGCCTGACCCTTTGCATGCTTTAACTCAGATCCATCTACTCCCTTGTGTGAGCCTGTGTGAAACCACCTTGCTAGCCCCGGCAGTAGGGCAGTGTTGGGTCACAACTTGAAACCCAAGTTAGCCAGCTTAAATCTCGCCCCGCTCCGAGATGTACCTTTTGATCTATAAATATACTTGTGCTTGAGCCCCGAAAACTTGAGGTACATAGACCATCCGAGCCGCCAATCTCCAGCCCCGGGTTTCGTGAGTTGAGCTCCACTTGAGGCTTCCAAGTGTGTTACGCACCCAGTTGATGCACCCCGAGCTTAGCTCAGTGAGAAATCCCGCTTGAAGTCAATCGAGACAAGTTGACATCAACTCGTGCAAGCTTGTTGATGCCACAGCTCCCGAGCTGAGCCATTTGCTCCCCCATAACCCGTGAGAGCCAATTATATGTGCATGCTTGCTAAATTAGAGCTAAGCCAAATATGTCAATGACTCGAGAATTCAACACCTAGAGTCACAACTTGCTAAGTGACAATTTGGACAGCCAAGTTGGCCGAGCTACCACAGGGAAGACAACTGATCCCCGTTAAGCCAAAGCCCCGAGCATAATCCCAAACTTTGCATGAATGAATGAATGATACTTGCTTGACTATTGTGTTGAATGCCGACCCGCTCACTTGCTAGCCCTCGAAGCTACAAGTTTGAGCCAAGTGTGAACCATTGAGCAATTGATCCAAGATCCTGTGAGGAATTGCTTAACCCGACCGACTTGCAAACTATCGACCTAGCCAACCGTGCATAGGCTGCTCGCAGTTTATTGTCAGTTCTCTTGTCAGGCAATTCTTAAGGCACTTCCTGGTACTTGAATTGATATGTCAATTGTGTGCCGTGTATAAGTTCAAACCGTGCTGAGCATAGCCTGTGTGTGATTCATTGCCACTCTGTGCACTCTCCTTCAAAGACCAAACCATCCCCGTATGGCCGGTAATTGTGTGATTTTTGAGCCGTGTCTCACCGAAGCCCAAACTCCACAACCCCGAGCATACTCACCTCCGATGCCGCCTTGCTTTGGATGAGTGCCGGTAAACTTCACCCGACCCCGTGATGTATGTTCTCAGGTTGATTTGAGCACATAACTTGTCTTTGTGCAATCATTGAGCCGCACATAACCAAACCCAACAACCAGGCCGATGACAAACCAAAACCCGCCCACCTCGGGCTAACACAACCTGGGCTTTGCACTCGCCGGGGCTTAAACTAAACTAAGCCCACATCCGTTGGGCTCAGTACACACTTTGTTGGGCTATGCACAAACATCACTCACGTAACTGGGCTTTCTGAGAACCAAAACTGAATTCTTTGGCTGATCACCACACCAGTTGGGCTCCATCAACCCAAGTCGGGTCGTCTAAACCACAATCGGGCTATACATTTTTAGCCTAATTGGCCGTGGGCCAAAAACTAGGCCCGACCATCTAGGCTAAGCCCCATCTGTGGGTCGTTTAGCATCAACTGGGCTGGACTTTCCCACATAAACCAAAGCTCCCAACAAAACCAAAACCAAATCCCAAACAAACCAAAGCCCAATAAACCAAATTCCCACATAAACCAAAGCCCATTTTTATGTTGTATTTGTGTAAGATTGTTGATGGTTGTACATATTGTCTTTTGGGTTGATCCTCAACTCTTTAGACTGTTGGTTTATGGTGCATTTTCATTGTATATATCCAAATAGGACTTGTTAAATTTTTCTTTTCTTGAAACGGTTGAGTCTTCTTGCACATATATTATGCTAATCCGATATGATCTCCGTTGAGAATATTGGATTCTAGCCTTGACGAATGAAGCTCAACCTTGCTCCTACCGATATCCTGTAATCTCTTCCCTTTTCTCTTTTCAAAGATAGTTCTCGTGGTACGTGACTTTTTTAAATTTTTCCTATCTCGTGACACATTGAGGACAATGTTTGATTTAGGTTTGGGGGTGCATTTGCATTTAGATTTTTTATTTTTTATTTTGCATTTAGAGTTTTTAGTCTTTTATTTTACCTTTTATTTTCAAAAAAAAAAAAAAAAAAAAAAAAAAAAAATCAAAAACTTTTTGCAAATAAAAACCTCCAACTTTTAGAGATTTTAGAGTCACTAGCATGCTTCTAGCTATGTTTACATAGAGAATCGACCAAATAACAAGAACTTGGAAGTACCTAAAACGCAACGGGTTCCTTAGTTGATTAGAGCGTTAAAGTTGGATTTAACCATACCTGAGGGCGAATTAGGTGTCTTTTTTAGATATTCGGTAGTAGAATTGTGATCACCCATAGTGGAGACTACCCATTTTACATCAAGTGAGGCACCAACCTTCAAATTTTGCAACTTTCTAGAAAAGTCGTTAGAGTGTGTGTCACCTTACGTAAATTCCGGGTAGGAATGGTGAGCTACCCAACTTCGCACCAATTTCAAAGACTACTTTTGATCTCTTGAGTGCTAGTTTTTGTCAATCATGAGGGTGACGTCTAAAGATGAAAACTCCTTCTAAATACTGATTTGCCGTTAGCATCTCTCTCTCTCTCAATCAGCAAGACCCATAGAAACACATCATCAATTCGGCCTGAGCGGATCGAATATTGAAAGAAAAGTTGAGATAGTCCAAGGTTTACGTGCAACAAAGAAAACGAAAAGAAAATAGGATGAGAATTAATAAAATTTATAAAATCAAGACAATACAAGTTGTGGAAAAATTGAGTGATAAAGTACTTTGTCCATGGAGTTAGTTATTTCATTATTTGTATTTTTATTTTCACTTATCAAAAAAAAAAAAAAAAAAAAAAAAAAAAAAAAAAAAAAAAAAAATCAAAAAATCAAAAGTCAAAAATATTGTAGTTTATTTTCTTATTTTTGCTACCACCATGGTAAAGAAGAGTTCAAAAAAGAAAAAATCCAAACAACAAGGAATTTGAGTAGAAAAGTTAAAAATTGTCAAGTTTTGTGAAATTTAGAAGTTAAGTCATCAACAATTGAAGACCGAAGACCGAAGATTGAAGACGTTTCTATGGTTTCTTATGAGAGAGTGATATTAATTGCCGACGGGTGAGAAGTGAGTGAGTACTCCCACCCCCTTGCTAATGGTTGATTTCCTTTCTTAGAGATCATCGAAAAAGATTCTTTTGTCCACACTTCCGTGGAGTCTCCGTTTTTATGTCGGAGGGTTATCCTTCCTACCTACAACGTGTGCGGGATTTCTCTCTTATTTCCTCGCTCGCACACATGAGAGACTAAAAGCGATCTTTTTTGAGTGCAATTATCATAAAACCCTAATGGTGAGGCGTAAGTTGAGACTTATGATCACAATCGAATACGAATTCTTTCATATGGTATGGTTACTTCTCGCTCAAGACTTAAGGATGAGAATGCGTTCTTCGATAGTTCTAACTTCTTGTTACTAGCATGCGAAACTCTATGTCCTCATAGCTTCTTGAGGCTTGAGACTCTTTTACACTCGAAGTTGGAGAAGGTTTTGTGGGTACACCTCACAGGTAAACCCTCACGAGACTACAACTCCTCCACTAGGGACACCTAGGGGTTTAAAGGCTTAGTGCATACGCTAAATGCATTCGAGAGACCTGCGACAGGTATAGTTAGGATTTCTTATTTTCTCGTTTCACTTGAGGACAAGTAAAATTCGAGTTTGGGGGTATTTGATGAGTGCCAAATAGTGCATATTTATACACCTTTTTATTGGCATTTTACTCATCTTTTGCGCTTATAAATCGGAGCATTATCCCGTTTCTGTGTTTTCTTTGTTTTCAAGAATAAATATTTGTATTAATTAATTTTGTGTTTTTAGGTAATAAATAAAGCTTGGAGAATCGAGGAGCCAAAAGAGCGAAGAATTGGAGTCAAGCATCTATGGAGCAGATAGCCAAAGCCCGCGCGCGAATCAGTTGCAACCCAACAAGGAAGACATGGGCTAAAGCTACCCGCGACCCGGATCCAAGCCCGTCTCTTCTGAGACGTTGAGATTTCTTTCTCCCTCATCCAACGGTCGCTGCTTCCACGTGCATCGAAGATCGCTGCTCCCGTGCTACACCCCGATCACATCAAACCGGCTACCTCTCTCACTCAGCTTCGTATCGCAGCCGCCTCATCCAACGCTCGCTCGGCCTGTTCCATCATCCGTTGCTGTGCCCGTCTTACACCCTATCAACCTAACCCTATACACCCCATCGAGACAACCCACTCTCTTCTCCATCTTCTCTTTCTTCCCCGACAGAGCAGAGCTCTTCTCCACCTTCTTCCCCCGACCAACCCTCTGCAGCGCCACCCTCCATCTCCTGCCAAAGCCATCACCACCATCTCCTTTCCCATCACCACAGCCAACAACTCCTACACCTACGCCTCATCTCTAACCCTAGATATCACTTTCTTAGTTTCTACCAACCCTAGAAACTAAATCGGTGATAACTAGAGCTAGGGGTTCACAAACAATACAAGGACGATTTGACAAGAAGAGAAGGTGATTCAGAGTATGGGTTTGCTTTAATTGTCATTTATTTTCTATGTTTAATCGAATTTAGGGTTTGGGTATTTTGAGGAGCTGCATGTATAAATAGAGAGTGAAGAAGATGAAATTGGGCACGCCTGGATTAGCCAGGGCAGTCATTTAGATTTAATTTCTGTTATCTTTCAGTTTTAATTTAGTTTGCTAGGGTTTCATGAAACCCTAATTCCATGTATGAATTCAACTCGGTTGTGTTGTCTTGAGTGCTTAAATTTAGAGATAACTTCCAATCTTAATACCCAACACTTACTCTCACAATGGATACTTTAAATAGATCCATTGTAGTTAGACTACAACCGTGTTGTGGTATTGCACTCAACCCTTAGGCCCTAATGCTAATTCCCTTGACCGGTTGTGCTTAATTAGACAACCAAGATGCTCCGGGTTAGTAATTTCAAACGATATCAAGGATTACAAGGTGAAACTCCTTAGCTAGGTGATGGAATTGACACACCTCACTTGTCTACCATAGGAACAAGAAAACTCAATCTAGTTGAACACATACTAGGAATCAAGTGGTGGAATGAAGACCCAAGCACCCTTTTGTCATCAAGTATACCTTAGTTTAGGTTTACTTCACTAAAAATCAGCCGTATTGGCACAAAAACATCTGTTTTACCATCTCATATCACCGTCACCACTTGAAACTCACTCAGGGTATGCTCAGGTGTGTCAACAACCTTGGTTGACTGAGTAGAGTATGGAAAGTACAGGGCAGCTAGTCTATCATGCAAAACATGGTTCACAGGTCATGCTCATACAACTTGGGAATTGCTGCAACTGGGTTACCCGGTTGCGGCTCGGTCTCTACAACTGCGGGGGCTGGAGCCGAGCACAATGCAAATGTAAACTAAGATGTTACAAAGACACTCACACAAGAACAAAGGTTTCGGGCATGAGCACTACCTAGCACAGTGAAGACACACTCGGGTTACACACAAGCACACGGGTGCATAAACAAAGATGCTCAAACTTACTTTCACCATGCACAAAGTTAGCATAATAGCAAATAAACTCAAAGAACAAGTGACAACTTCATACAGGGAAAGTTTTCAGAGCATACATGGCACATGGCACAGGGCATACATGGGAAGTTTAGTAATGCACTTGGTAAGCTTACCTCATTCACAAGGCAATACAATGTTCAAATACTAACCTCAAATCCTGCACTTTTCCTTGGGCTTGCTCAGGCGCACCACAGCACCTAGCTCAAGAGAAAATTTTAGTTTCCAGAAATGTGGAAGTTATAGCAAATGGAATATGCAACTAAGAGATATAGCAAATGGTGCCTATAGAAAATAACATGTAGCAAATGAACACTAGCATATGCCACTGAGAGTATCTTGGATTGACACAGGGGGAAAGCTGTTAGACTCAATTGACCGATCGGGACCAAGAATTACAGCTAACACTAAGCTACAAGGCAATGATGCTTATAACTTAGATCAAAAAGCTAAGATGCAAATGAGATGCTAAAAATTACACTAACTATTATGCAAATTGAGACTTAAAAGTAAATTTTAACTAAACTCTAGCTACGAGATGAGAATGCAAGTAAAAAATACGGCTAAGTTACACTTATGACAAGAGCAATGATGCTATTGATACTAGTTAACTATGATATGCATAAGATGGCAGGCTTAATGAGGATAATGCTAAACTAACTGATGACAGACAAATGTAAGTTAAAAACAAGTTGCAAATACAAGATGCTTGAGATGATGATAGTTAACTACAATGTAGTGACAAGATGCAATACAAGCTAAACTAAGTTATAACACAAGGAAGCTAAATTACAAAAAACTGAAGTAAAACAAAGAATGATGGAAGCTAAGTTACACTACAACAGGACTAAAAGAAATAATACAGAGAGAATATGTATAAGGGTGAGTAAATCTCAGTAAAGATAGGCCAATGATCAACAGGGCACTCGCCAAGTCCCCGGCAGCGGCGCCAAAAACTTGGTAGGCTGGAAAGATGGTCTGATTTTAGCCTACTTGTGATAACCGCAAGTGCACGGTGTCTACAATGCAGCACTGAGCAAATACGGGTCGATCCACAGAGACTTGTGGTGCTTATATTGATCTAAGGCTTCCTAAACTGATTTCCAAGGAATTGTGACACAAATATTGTTTGTTTGTCGATGCGACTGAGTTGTAGTGACTCTAGGCTAAGGTATCAAAAGGTTATAACAAATTGGAAAGAGCACTAGGGCAGAGAGTCCACCACTTGATCTTATGCTAAGGCAATTCCTAATCAAATTATACTCTTGATCATTCATTCCAGGGAAGAATACCATGATAATGTCTTGACTAATCTCACACACTCCCCCTAGTATAGAGTGTCTTCTTACAGTACACTCTATCACAGGGTCATGTGTTCAATTAGATAATTCAAATTTTCTAATGAAGCATAACAAGAACAATAAAAAGAAAGTGAACAACTTAGCATACAATCAAGGGTTTCATCCCAACCCCAGTTACTTAATTAGAACATCAACAAAGTAAAGCACAAATTAACACTAAGATGGTGCTCTGGCTAGCCCAGGCATACCTCTAACACACACAGTTCCCCTCTATTTATACATGCAAATACAAAACCCTAAATCACTTCTCAAAACCGAAATTGAAATCAAAACTCTCTCACCCACGTCGCTGAATCGTGCTCTCTCTTGTCAAATCGTCTCAGAGCTCCATGCGTCGACTGCTTTGATAAAACCCTAGCTTTAGTTATCTTTAAATTAGCTTCTAGGGTTATGGAGAAGCTAAAAGAGAGATAACTAAACCTAGAGGGGAGGTGAAGGGATTACTGGTGCGGTTGGTGGCTGAAGCAGCTGTGGCAGGAGGTGATGGAGGTATGGGAGAGGAGATGGAAGGTAAGGTGGCGTTGCAGAGCTTGGTCGGGTGAAGCTCTGCAACTGTCGGGGCAGAGAGAAGAAAGAAGAGAAGAGAATAGGGTTAGGTTTTGGCTAACGGGTGATATATAGGTGGTGTGGTGTTAAGAGGGTACAACGAGCTTCGATGCGCGAGGCTGGAGCGACCGTAGGATGTGGCTGGGAGAGATCTGAACGGCTCAGGAAGAACAGGATTGTTTTGGTGTTGAGCGGGATCAGCTAGAAGATGATGCGAAGGGCGGAGCGACCGTAGGATGCATAGGATGGAGATCTCAACGGTTCAGGAAGAACGGGTTCGGATCCGGGTCGTGGGTAGCTTGGGCCCATGTCTTGTAAACGGGTTGCTACTTGTTGGGTTGCAACTGATGCGCGCGCGGGCTTCGGCTTTCTGCTCCATAGACGCTAGTCTCCAATTTTCTGCTCTTTTGGCTCCTCAGATTCTCCGAACTTTATTTATTACCTAAAAACACAAAATTAATTAATACAAATATTTATTCTTGAAAACAAAGAAAACACAGAATCTGGGATAATATCTGATTTCTGAGCACAAAAGATGAGTAAAATGCCAATAAATAGATGTATAAATATGCAATATTTGGCACTCATCAGGTTGTTACTTCTTGAAAAATTCCCGAACTTGTTTTCGTTTGTACCTCATGGTTAACTCTTTAGTTGTTTGGTTTGCTTTTGGTTTATGATACCTGGATTAAGAGCATTTAAGCAGAATCCAGTTGTTTGGTTTATGTTGAACATGTTTTGATTTCTAGTGATTGGTTTATGTTGAACATGTTTATACTTGCAAGATTTATTTGCATCATTGCCCGGATAGATAAGTTTAGGTTCAACAACGCCGGTACCTATTCCGGCATGCAAGATAATTATAAATCAATTCCGGTCCTTGATACCGGCAATGAAATTGTTTATAAAACCATACCGGAACAAGAAGATTAAAAATTCCATGTTCCTGTATAGATATTGGAAGGTACCGGCATAGTAATATTTTCTAAAATCTATGCCAGTTTTATGATATTTTCAAATTTTCATAGTTGTCAGAAAACCGGCATTGTAAGCTTGATTTCTTCTATGCCGATACTCTAGTTTTGAGTATAAATCCATTTCGAATGCTCTTTTATTTCATTCCTAAGTAATCTATTACATTGGATTTGAAACTTTTAATTAAAACATGCTAAAAAACATGGAATGGATTACATTGGTTAAAGATAATCTATTTCCATCCCTTTTCAACATATGCGGAACCTTTGAGCCTTTCCCGAATCTCTTCGAAGACATCGTCCGGGATGGGGGTGTCAAGGATCATCTTCATTGGTTCTTCTTGTCTTCCAACATATTCCTTTCCCTTCATATAACACCCATTACACCCATCGATAGGCTTGCATTGGCCCTTGTGGTTTTCTCTTGACTCTGCTAGTTCAACAGCTTTGTTAAACCATTGAAACTCATCGCAATTTGGGTGATTCAAACACCTTAGAAACATTCTTCCATTTTTAGCATCATCAGTTTTTGCAATCCAAAACCGGCGTGTCCTATCACAGCTTCTACACTTTGAATAGTATTCCGACATATCCCGATGAAGCGGCTTTGTATTTTTTGGATCAATATATGTCACCACCTAAAGATTGAATGAAAATTAGTTCCAAAAGAAAGTAAAACACTATACCGGAAACCCGTACCGGCATGCTCGACCAATGTTCCGGCATGGTCGAACTTAACCAAAACTGAAGACCAAATTAGAAACCTATTCCGGCATACAAGTTCCATTAGAAAGCAACGCCGGAAGCAAAGGTGTCGACATTCGCGTAATCTATGGTCCTAAGCCGGTACATATATCCGGCATAGAAAATAATGGAAAAAGAATGCCGATATTTAGCTTTAGAAAACATTTATTCCGGTATGTTTTTTTGTAGGTACCGGCATTGTAAATTTGTAACTGAACAACACCGGTTTCGGTGCCGGCATTCTCGATATTGATGGTTCTACGCCGGTACACACTTCCGGCGTCGTTGTTTATTAATTTGCTATGCCGGTATTTGCCTTTGGATGGAACTGTTTCCTGTATGTTTTTCATGTAGTGCCGGCATGGTAACCTATGAATGAAACCATGCCGGTAGAATATTCCATAGTATATTCCTTGGTAGGTAAAAATTTACTTTCGTACCGGCATAGTTTTTTGGTAGATTACCATGCCGGATCAATATTCAAAATAGGGGATATCGGTCTACCGGCATGGTCGTAGTATGAATACCATGTCGGTTTGGGGACTGCCAGCATGGTATTCATACCACTACCATGATGGCATCGAGGTTTTTCAGCTGAAAAAATGGCGGGTTTAAAGAAAAAAATCGAATTTTCAACCTCCTAGTAGCTTTACCTGTGTATTGGGGATGCTTGTATGTTGTGCAAGTTTACTTTCTTGTGTAGCTTCTTCAAAAAACTCTCCATGCTCGTCAAAATCATCATTCAAGGGTGTTGGTTCAACAAAGAGTTGAAATTGTGAGTTGTTGTCGTTAGATGAAGATTCAAGATATGCTCCTTGTTGTAATTGAGCTAAAGATTCAGCAACAACAATTCTCTCTTCACAATCATCCTCCATTTTCCCCAAAAAATTTTCCACTCAAATATTTTTTCCCTCCTTCTACTCTCACCTCACTCACCCAAATTCAAATAAAAAAAACACTAATCTTTTATCAAATAATCTTAAGATTTTTACTAATTATTATTAACCACTAAACCTGATTAGTGAGGGGTAGATTAGGTAATACGTAAAATACTTAGATAAGGGGTGACCTTGATTTGATATTGGATCCAGTTTTTGTCCTTTTCCTATATCCCCAATTGTTTTTTTTATCCCCCAATTTCGCGTTCAAAAGAAAAACATCATTTTAGAAGAATCTTTTTTTATAGATTACTATAGGTTTTTTTTTTTTTTTTTGATGGAATGGTAAAATATTATTGGCTAAAAAATGTAGTATAATAATTTCATTTTTATCAAATACATTGGAAATGATACTTGATTTTAGGACTTTTTTATGTAAATGAGCTGATGTGTGTTGAAGGTTCTTTATGTTTGCTTATTTAGCTATGTATTCCGCAGCTGAGTTATGTTTTCTGTTTATATACTTAACTTTAGCTTGGGATAATTTTTCCAATATCATGGAAGCATCTTGCAAGGTGTTTTCCACAATCCAAGGAGTTTCGTTGCTTACCTTGTTAATTTTATCTATCAAATCTTTGCAGTCTGTTACTATGGATACACTCGACAAGATGTTTTCGCGTAACCACGTGATTGCCTTTAACAAAAATTTTGTCTCTGAATGGAAAGCCGATGATGCCCACTCCGACTCTGCTGAGATGTGCGTGAAAGTCTCTTGATCCACTGAGTAAAGGATAAAGGCGTAGCCCATGGAATAATCTTCTTTCTTAAAGGCATCATAAATAAAGAATATCCAATCAGTGTTTAGTTCTGAACATTTAGGCCTGGAAATTTTTCCTCTCTGAGGCGTAGTATTCTTATGAACATTATTTTGAGGTGTCTGTTGCAAGAAATTTTTGATATCTTCTATAAGATTTGTCGGCTTTGGAATGGCCTTTTCAAAAACGACCAAACATCTATGTTTTCAGATGAACCAAAATATGATGACAATTTTTTCTGATCTGTGATCCAACCTTGAATCCAAGAATTATAGATTATTAGAGTATAACTCTTGCCATAATGGTACGAAATAATATATACATGCACATGTGAAAACCTTTATGTTTGAGAAGTCCACGTGTTAAGGGTAATGTGATACTTCAAAATTACTTCGCGTTTTTCGAAAATCCCCGACCTTCTTCTCTTCCAAGTTCCAACTTTACCTGCCTCCTAACTCCATGGTTCCACATCCACACCTTTTTCTGTTTCTTGCATAATTAATTTCCTAAATTAAAGTCTAATCAAAACAGACAAAAATGTTGCATTATATTCATTGATTCTATTTTTTTCTATTCCAACATTTATTGCCAAACTCTGTAAAGTCTGATTTCTCCTTCTTCACCAAGCTACAACTTACTAGTTTTGAATCTCTACCATTTTTTGTCGAACTTATTCGAAAAAATCATGTTTCAGGTCGTAGTCAATGAAACTATCACTTTTCATCGGTTTTATGCAAGAAATTAATTTTCATTTTATGTTATCATTTTAATTGATTGATTTATCATAAACTAAGAAGACAATTCTTTTTAATTTGGAAAAAAATTAGATGTAAAACTGATCTGATTCTATCAATCTGACTTTGTTTTGAAGAATTGGAACCTTATATAGTTGTTTGTGATCATATGTAACAGAAATGGAATAAGAAAATACTTTAATTAAATTTATTTTATTAGAATTTGATTGATTTGATGGCACACACTGAATGTAAAAAATCTGACGGTGGTGATGGTGGTGGTCGAATATAAACTGAAGGAGGTGGAGGAGGGTGGTCGAAGGAGAATTGGTTTCAAAATCAGAAAACACAAAGGGATAATTTTTTTGGTTTTTGCACGAAGATTTTGTGGTGGTGGTGCTTCTGGTTATGATATGGTGGTGGTGTTGTTAGTCCCGACAGAGACGATGGCGAAGGGAGAGAGTATTTTTAATTTATGTTAATTTTATATTTGAAGTTTCCAGTGCATAATTGAATTGTGAGAAAGAAACACGTAGGGTTTTGGACTTTTCAGTGTGTACATACCAAAAAATCTCGGGACACCAAACAAACCATTTCGCTTTATGCAAAAAAAGACCCAAGCCACTGCCAGGATTCCAAGAGTTATAATTACCAAGGAGATTGCAGTATACTTCAGAATGCAGAGCGAAAACATCGCTTTCACAAAGACTGAAAACAACTTACATTGCCAAACCTTAACTACACTCAGACCATTTCGTGTAAGCAACAAAGAAAACTAAACTGAACACTTTTGCAAATCATTGCCAACACAACACTGCAGTTCATATAAAGTAACCTTCTCATTACCCGTCTGAATGTTCAAATGGTATAAGTCTGCAGTACGTTTCCACTGCAAGTTACTATGAGAACTGCAGGGAAGACTGCAAAGCATGAACTGCATAAAACGAAACCCATTTGCAGTACATTGAGATGTCAGCAAAACAAGATGATCCAATTGCAAAAAACGATGGCTGCAGTGATTAACTCTTTACCCATTTGTTGAATGTATAATAATCAACAAAACACGAAGACTGCAAACCTTGTAGTAAATCCTAACAATACAGATTGATGATTGCAAGCTTATACAGGGTACTGCAGGTTAGTGCAGATGAACTTCAGACCTCATTTTACTTGAGAAACAAACTGCAACATAACATCTCCAAATCTGCAAGATAATGCAGTTCAAAAAACCGCAATTCCAACCAACCTGCAGAAGGACAAAGTTGAATTTTGCCAGAAGTTTCTGAACATGACCTCAATTACATATGTAAACCTGTCTCCCAATTATGTAACACAAAATTTTCATCCACAAATCTAAATAAATCCATCTTACAGGACCAAAGAACTATTGTCTGTGTAACAATAAAAATCATTTCCTCAACTGATTTATGTCTATAACCAAATACCATATTCCCGCGTTCCTTCCATATGCACCATAATTGCATAGTGAGTGATGTCCCAAATATTCTAGCATCTATTTCTCAACACATTTCATTCCCAAGCATCAAAAAGCTGTAAAATAGTCCCCGAAAGAGGCCAAGCAATGTGAAAAGCTTCTATAAAATAATCCCAAACCTTAAGTAAGTGATCAGCAGTCTCTCTTTCTGTATTGCAAAGAACGTAGTTCTCGCTTTCAAGCAGAATACCACGATGCATTAACATAGGTCTAGTTAGAAGAGAGTTGTTGAAAATAGCCCATAGCATGAAACTAACTTTATCAGGGATGCCACTAATCCAAAGAAACTTCTCAAACCTACACTCTTTCATATTTTTTTCAAAAGCTTCATAGCATCTCTTCACACTTAAATTTTCCGTGAAACTAACTTCATCCTCTTCCTCAACAAGAACTGGAACATCACATAAATCACTTTTGAGCAAATCCCACTCCATTCTCTCATTTAAATTTAGATTGTGTCTGAAGTCTCCTTCCCATCTCCTATCAACAATCAATGGAAGCTTGTTTGTTTCTACAAGCTTTAAAAGTAACATAAAACATATCCTTAATACACCCTCTATCCACCCATTTTTCATGACAGAATTGAATGCTCTTGTCATTCTTGATAGTAAAATAAATAAATCCTTGAACATCAGGTACAACTTTAGCTACATTTGCCCATAAAATTCTCCCTTGAACTGTAGAAGTGTCAGCCGACAATGTTATCTCTTCTTTTGTTTCACCCTTTTGTTGAACAATCTTTCTCCTTATGTTTTTTGCATCTCCAAACCCATTTTACTAGCAAAACCTTGTTAGTTAATCTAAGGATTTTAACACCTAAATCTCCACTTTTCTTTGAACAACAGACTCTTGTCCAACCCACCCAAGACATTTTCATTTTGCCCTCCACGACACCACAAACAAAACTTCTCATCTTCTTATTCATTTTTTCCTGAACACTGACATGCAAATGAAAAAGAGACAAATAATACAATGGTAGGCTTGAAAGACAAATCTATATGAGAATTAGTCTACCATCCTTATTGAGAAACTTCTTCTTACATGAAGCCAATCTTAAAGAAATTCTTTCTAGAATTGTGTCTCATACAAAGATACTTCTTGATCTAGCACCAATAGGGAGCCCTAAGTATTTTATTGGAAGAGTTTCAGTTTTACAACCAAGCACCTTGACTAAAATATGAATAATATCATCTGCCCCCACACTCACCATGGTACTTTTCTCTGGATTCAGTTTCATCCCTGTCATTTGCTCAAAGATAGAGAGAATAATAAAAAGTATAATTACCTCTTATTCTTTTGCATCAATAAAAATCAACGTGTCATCTGCAAACTGAAAATGAGTGATCATCGCTTATGTATCTGCAACTTTAAACCCATGTAGTTGTCCCATTTAAACATCATCATTCATTAGTTTTTGAGAGAACTTCCACAACCAGCAGAAAAATATATGGTGAAAGAGAATCACTTTGCCTCAATCTCTTTGAGGGTTTGAATTTCTCAGTTAAGGATCCATTGACAAGAACAAAAATATAAGACGAGGAGACACACCGCTACATCCAAGAAATCCATTTAGAGCCAAATCCATGTCTTTGAAGGATAGACAAAAGAGCACTCCAAATGACATTATCAAAAGCCTTTTCCATGTCTATCTTGCACATGATACCTGGAGTCTTACATTTAATTCTTCTATAAACGCACTCGTTAGCAATGAGGACTCCCTCAACAATTTTCTTGTACAGGATAAAAGCACCTTGATAAGACTAGGCATGACAACTTTTAGTCTTTCAACAAGTATTTTAGAAATGATATTATAAGTACTGCTAATTAGACTCAAAGGTCTGAAGTCTTTAGGAGTATAAGAGTTTTCTTTTTGGGGAATCAAAGTTATGAAAGAACAATTTAACCTCCAATCAATAGACTTGTACCTGTAGAAGTCATTAATAATGTTCATGAAATCCACTTTGATTGTACCCCAACATCTTCTGTAAAATTCAGTTGTGAAGCCATCTGGACCAGGCGACCTGTTACACCCCATTTTCTTAATAACATTCCAAATTTCGTCTTTTGAAAAACTCCTTTTCATCCACAGTTTTATCTCTTCATCTAACACGGGAAAATGCAAGTAGTCAAGAGAAACCAAAGTATTATTGTTATTAGAAAATAAATTGATGTGAAAATTCCTAATCTCCTCTCTAATCACATTCTGATCAAAGCAATCAACTCCATTAGTTTGAAATTTAGCAATAGTATTTATTTTCTTCCTTAAACTAGTTATTCTGTGAAAATAACTAGTATTAGTATCACCCCATCTGAAGCCGTTCTGCTTAGCGCTTAGTTGCCATTTTCTAGCTTCCATATTCTCAATAACTTTGAGATTAAGCTTGGCTTGAAATCTAGTCTAATACTGATCAGAAAGCAAAGCACCAGTTTCTTCCAACAAGTTTAGCTTACTATTTTTGTCAGTTAGTAACTTTTTCTCCCTTTTTGCCGAACCAAACTCCTGCAAGCCCCAAGTCTTAATAAAGAACTTAAAAATTTTGCATCTTTAAGAAGAAAATAATATTATCACTCCCACTGCAACCCATAGTATCCCACCAAAGCTTTACTTTATTGTCGAAATATTTATGATCACCCCAGATTCTTTCAAGCTTAAAATATGGTTTACTACATGTTGAACGACAAGTAATAACCATAATGAGGTTATGATCAGAAATAGTTCTCGTTAGTGCTATCAAAATAGCGTTTGGGAAAGCTTTATCAAAATCAACACTAAATAAGAACCTATCCAGCCTACATAAAAGAGGATCAAGTTGATTATTAGACCAAGTATAATAACTTCCTATCACGGTTGATCCACCAACACTTGCTGAAGAATTAAGTTTTACATAAAAAAAAATATTTCTATTATCTCAAGCTCTTCTGTTTCTTTCATCCTCTGACCCAACAGAGTTGAAATTACCAGCAAAACAAATTGGACCACTCCACCAGTTCCTTATGTCTACCATGTCTTCCCAAAATTCAGCTCTCGGATTCTGTTCACATGGACTACAGTCAAACCTCAATAAATGAATAACCTCGCCAAATGAATAATTTTATTTGGTTCCAACTTGGACAAAGGGTATAAATGAATAACCTCGCTAAATGCATTAATGAATATTTATTTATTTTTGAGTCTTAAAGGCCCTATGAAAATATAAATGAATAATCACTTTATATACCAAAGTATTCCATCCATTCCATAATGTTCGTATATGAAGTCATCCCTTCTTAGAAAATGCATCTAAAGTTGATTGTTTTTTCCTTCCACCTAAACCAAAAAGCATCCCATCCTTAATTTTTTGTAATGCATGTGCAACTTCTGGGGTATTTTGCTCGTAGTGTAGCAAGTAATTCCATGGTGATTACTGCTTGAAATACCTCTCTTGATGACACATATTGTATGGCTCTATACTATTATATGGTCGGGATCATTCTCTTCATTTGTTACTAACTCGACAATTTCTTCGCCCGTAGACGTTTCATAACTGTGTCATTCTCCTTAGGATAATTTAAAAGATGTTCGACATCCATCACATTTCTGTAACGTGGGTTAAAATTAATAATATTACTTAATCTTTGAATATCTTCTTCTAATTGACCAACTTATGATTCAGAAACATAAAACTACATATGCAAAAAACTAAAAATACTCTCTAAATAAATAAATATTCATTTATCGATAATTAAATAACTCCGCTAAACGAATATTTTTTTCTCGGTCTCAAGGGAATTTATTTATCGAGGTTAGACTGTATACGCATTAGTGATAGCCCATTTTAGTCTGTTAGTTCTAAGAAAAAGAACAATTGAATTATTTTTGTAACCCATCCGTTCATCTTCGTCGGCAAATCTCGAGTTATCCCATATAGATAGTAGTCCCCCACTTGCACCTACTGAAGGATTATGGTTCCATTCAAAAAGCTCATCATACCAAAGTTGTTTAATAAACCAATCAGAAAATTTCACAATCTTAGTCTTCTGTATAAGACATATTGCACATTTTTGCGCTACAATTAGATTCTTCAGAGAAGTTATTTTGTCAAAGCCGTTCAATCCTCTCACATTCCAGTTGAGAATTTTAAAGTCCATTGACAATATCATCCTCCATCGCGTTGCTTCTTCCTTCACTAGAATATGACGTTCTTGCTTCAACTTCAGTATTAACTGCATCCTCACCTTCATTAGACGAAAACCTTTCCTTGTTTTTTGACACCAGTTTAGTCATATTTTCCTTCAGTGACTTAATATTTTCATCACTTTTTTGGCCATAGCTACATGTGTGATTAACGGAAAAATCAACAGTCCTATCAACTATTTCTTCACCTTTCTCACCATCAATCTTGGTTTCTTTTCGGTTTTCTACAACCGCATTCTCCATATCATTCCTTTCAGAGTTATCCTTAGATGATGGTATACCTCTCTTATTGATCCTACACCATATAGGTCTATTGTTGGAGCCTTACAATATCTTACTTGGACTAGGCCTGAGATCAGTTATTCAGTTAATCAAGTCTGCCAATTTATGCAGTCTCCTACAACTGTGCATTTAATAGCTGCCAAAATAATTTTGAGGTATATTAAGTCAACAGTGGACTATGGGATTCTCTTCACTAAAGGAATGCTGGCAGTTAATGGTTTTAGTGATGCAAACTTGGAAGGCTCACCATATACTAGAAGAAGTACAGGAGGCTATTGTATCTTTTTTGGTACTAATCCAATTTCATGGTCTAGCAAAAGACAAGCCACTGTTGCTAGATCCAGCACAGAGGCAGAGTACAGATCTCTTGCAAATTCAGTTGCAGAGGTTGTTTGGGTGTTTCACCTTCTCAAGGATCTACATCTCTTTCTGCATCTTACTCCAACTATTCAGTGTGACAACATAAGTGTTATCTCCCTTTCTTCCAATCCAGTGTTTCACGGCCGCATGAAGCACCTTGTTGTGGATTTTCATTTTGTCGGGGAGCTTATTCACTCTAAGTATTTACAGGTTCACTATGTTTCTACATTGGATCAAGTTGCAGATGTTTTTACTAAAGGCCATTCTAGTCCCAGATTTCGGTTTCTCAGAGACAAGTTGCAGGTTCATCCCTCTGGACACCTCAACTTGAGGGGGGCTATTAGACAGGCTGTCACTTAACAGCTTTCACTGTTTCATTTGCTTCTGCTGATCACAACTGTACTAGTTCATCTCTCACACGTGCTGCGTTCTCATTGATTCTTGATTGCTGAGTCACATGTGCTGTTTGCTTAGTTATTAGAGTATAATTAATTACTAGTTGTATGTCATTATTGATGTATGTTAGAAAATACATAGACTTTGTCTGGTTCATCATCTTTATGATTTCTGTAACAATGTTCTTGAATAGATTCATGTCTTCATCAAGAACATAATTCCATTAAAAACACCACTAAATTGATCAGATTTGGTCAATTTCTTTATCATATTCACTGAATATAAAATAAGAAACAAATTCTCAATGTTGAAAATCCATTTGAAGGATCAATAAGAGAAAATATATTTCAATTTGATGTAAATACACCATAAAAAGGTCTCCATCTAAATTACGAACCTTCATTTGAGTTAATCTTAACAAATTTAAGACTTAGAAAATCAATTTTCCCTACAAAAGAAAACAGAGTATTGAATTATCACAAAACTCATCAAGGAAGAAGGCGGCGGGTTATGGCGCAGTTTCGCGGATATAACGGATGCCTGACTCATACTCTATCCACACTTTCACCCTGATTTCTTAATTTCAAGGGCTTCCCTTTACTCTTTAACGATGGTTCCTAAGCTAGCTCTATCTTTCCTAATGATTCAAACCATTTTTGATTGACCCTCATCAATTAATTGTAAGTTTCAGAGAAGGATCGGACTTCGGAGGAAGAAAGAAGAGCGAGTGAGAGCAGGACTAGGGGTGGGACTTGGGTTGGTTGGTCGGGTTGGAAGGCTTGGCCGAGGCAGACCCGAGGTAGAATTTTTTTTCCCAGATTTCCCATGGAACCCATGGAGGTGCTGCCCAAGTCCCGCCCAAGTTATATTCCTCGGGTTCCCCGGGTTTCTCGGGTTGACCCATGCTAATACTTTACAACGTAAAAATTGTGGACATAGAATGGGGTTAGTTAGTAGACTCATATATATATACACACATAGAAACCCTAATGACCTTAATTTAAGTCTTAAATTTATTTTTTATTAATGTGATAGTAACAAATTTTAGTAATTATAAGATTTAATTATTGTATTTAGCTTAAATTAACAAATAACTTATGAAAGAGAAACTTATGATTATTGACAATAATATAAAAAATTTTCATATCAACAACCTAAAAACTCAATACCATCCCTCACTCCAGAATAAAAGTAGCACTGGTGGAGCTTACCCTCTCTCTTATTGGTTGGTGAGTGTAACCTCGCGCTCTCATTAGCTAATTGAGAAACCATTCGTATTCATCGGATGAAAATTTGTTAGATATGGTGCGTTGATCTGACAATGTGTGGTGTAGATTGGGTGGATTGCTGGGACACACGCGACGGACAACCCTCATTATTTAGAAAAATTGCAATATTAATTCCGTGCATTTATTGTGAAAATATAGAAAATAAAGAAAACTACTATATTAATTTCGGACATTTATGATTAAAATAAAAAAAAAAATCAATTCAACGTATTTATGGAATAAAATAAAATAATTTATATTTTTTGAATCTTTTATAATTTCATGTATTTATTATAAAAAATTCAAATAAAGAAAACTACTATATTAATTTCGGACATTTATGATTAAAAAATAAAATCAATTCAAAATATTTATGGAATAAAGTAATATAATTTATATTTTTTGAATCTCATATAATTTCATGTATTTATTATAAAAAATCCAGAAAATAATAAAAAATACTATATTAATTTCGACCATTTATGACTGAAATAAAAAAAATCAAACTCAACATATTTATGGAATAAAATAATTAGTTTTAAATTTTTAAAATCTTTTGTAAGGAAAAAATATTAGTAATCATAAATATTCGAATTATGATAAGATGAAAAAATATTTGAAATTATGTTAGAAAATAAGATCCTATATTCATTTGTTAAAGAATTATTTTTCATGTTGCAAGTATTTAACTCATTTGGAAGTTTTGGATCCTTTCTTATTTCTTCTTTTTAATTGTCTTCTGTAATCAAAATAAGCCTAAATTATAACAAAATTATATAAATTTTAAGATATCCATTGATATTATTTTCGACACCAAATATTTTTTCATAGTTTGGTGACTCCCTATATAAGGCACTATAGCAAGAGCCTCATTATTTACATACTGTTTTTTGCTTCCCAACTGTTTGTTTTTCTTTTGTTCCTTGAAATTAAGGTTTATGATGTCTCATCTATTTTCATTATTTGTTTTGCAAGTATAATCGGTACTTCCAAAAGAAGTTGCCGCAAAGGGAGGGTTCTTGAACACTGATATTAAAGGTGAAGAAATTGATCTAATAGGCTTCTGTTGGTGTTTAGTATTTTTTGTTTGATTTTTTTGTTGATGTTTTTAGGATTTTGTTTGATTTGTTTGTTGATATTTAATTGGTGTTTAGGTTTTACGTCTGGACTGCATACCGGGTACCATGCTTAACAGTAGCTCCATATCCTTCACGTTGAGGTATAGCTTAGCAACAACTTTAAGAGCCTAATTTTAGAAAAATCTATAAAAAAAAAATTAATAAAGCATCAGCATCATTGTTTGTTCCATTATATTTGTTTTATGGATGGTGCGATTGTATCATTTTTCTGGATAAATAATTTCTGGTACGGCCTCCGCAATAAGGTGGTGATGTAATTATTACTCCTATTTTCCCTCTTCAACTATGGATACTACTCTAACCGCATTTGGTTATGACTATTAGAAGGTAAATGTTTCACCTTGCTGCACCCGCTTACCTTACCTTGATTATTCCAAAAAATTCAGTGTGCACCTGGAGAAAGGCTACGGTAACATGGCTACATTTTACGGCTGATTTTGATACACTTGCATCAAAATCTTACTCTTTTTTTTTGTTTGTTGGCGAGCAGGGGTCAATGGGAAAATTGGGTTTCAAACAACCATAAATGTTGTTACCGACTAGAATTTCTTATTCGTACACTTTTTGATAATCTATGCTACACCTTACAACCAGTAAGATAATATAAGGTTAAATTATGATATAAATTATCACTAAAGTTCTGTATGACTTTATTTAGAAATTATGATATAAATTATCACACTTTGGATTTAAAAAAAAAAAAAAAAGGTTAAAATATTAATGTTTTTTTTTATTACTACTAATATCATGTGGTATAAAGTGATAGTAATTAATTAAAGGTAAGATTTGATATACGACTCTAATTACTTAACTACTGTTTTCAATTTTGAGGTTGAAAGAGCAAATTCTATAATCGATTGGTAGAAGTATCTTCGTCATAAAAGGTGATAGCAGGATTTGGAGCACCCAAGCAATGTACATGCATTTTCGAAATATCGAGAAGTCCATCGAGCCTATGCACTTGATGGTTCTGTGTTAAATAGATGTTTATGGTAATGATCATACATGCATATTTATTGTTGGTTAAAGTAATTACCATACTTGATAGCTTAGCGTAGATAAAGACAGACCGAACTCTAATCAACTCTCCAATCTCTTTTTTAAGTTTTTGTAGAACAACACATAACAAAGTTATGTGCAAGTTCCCATCAATTTCCTGTTTTTTTTTTTCAAAATTTTTTTTCTTTCAAATTTTCTTTTGAAGGTTTAGAAGAAGGTGCAGCTTTTGACTGAATCGGATTAGTGTTTGTACATCTAATCTATGCTGCTTTTGGAGATGGTGATATTATATGTATAAATACTAACCTTGTATGAATTGAGAAAAACCGCGGATTCCGCATGTTGTCCATTATTACTGCTTGGTTTGTTAATATATTAATACATGATAGATGTACATCTTCCATTTGAGCTCATTTAAGAGATTTCATTTTGTTCCCATTGTCAGTTGTGGATGATTATTTAATGTTCATGGTGTTAGCACGCTTATTTGGTGCTTGACCACCTGCTTGAACTCTTCAAATGGGAGTGGTAGTTATGAGGCTTCATCTAATGCATTGTAGCCTTGAATATTTGTGAACAAGCTTCTCAAAAGTCCGCGGTATTCCCAACCAAGACTATGGGCCTTTTTCATTTTGCAAATGCCCTTGCATGGTTTATGGTTTGTGTTATAAAAACACACCCATATGTTCTCTCTTGAACTCACGAACCATCTCGAAAACAAAACCAAGAAATTCGGTTCATGGAAGTTGGCTTCCAACCTTAGAAATTTGTAGGATCCGTTGCCATCCGGATAATCATCCATTTTAATCTGATTTGACAATTTGTTCTTATTTCAAAAGTGACATGTAAAACGCTACAGATTTTCTGCTTCAAAAATAAATAAATAAATATACAGACTTTCTTGGTAAAATATGATTTAATAGTGTGTACGGGTTTAGGGCACAATTATGCAGTGCTCATTTCTTAATTTGCTAATTTTTTATTCATATCCTTTGTGACTTTGTTTAGCCCAAAAATAGTAATTATGTACAGTTGTACATTCATATTTCATTAGTCCACATTGTGCTTTGCCATTGCTTGATTACGTCATGGTAAATCATTCCGAGACTTTTCAATACATACAATAATTTTGTCGATCAAATTCTTAACATTTTTTTTTATTGTTCATTTAGCATCCCTTGACATGCTCATTTATTGATAAAAAAAAAAAGACATGCTCATTTCTTAGAGTAAAGACTTCAAGTTGTAACAGGGACTTACTTAGTAAGTAGGTTCATAGTGCAAATTAAGGACGTTCATTGGCGGATTAATTGTATAGTTTGGACGATACAAAGGTCGTGAAAAAATGTCGTTGAAAGACCTGAATCCTTTCAAACCCCTAACTTAAAATGATTTTATTAGAATCCTATTATTGGGACGCACAAGGTTGACTTTTTTGGGGGCTGCATAGGTCATGAAATAGTAATAGCCATAGTCGGTTATCCGGCTATTTTACATAATGACTAATTTGCCCCGATTTGGTTACTGCTAATTACAGTGATTAACTAAATTAATTATTAGATTAAAATTTCGAAAAAGAAAACTTTTTTTCCCTTTTATTTAGGATGAGGATTTTTCTGAACTTTTAAAAAAATTCTTATAAGAATATGAAGAAACATATCCTCGAAGTATTCCTAGAAACCTTATACTTCACTCTCATTACAATTTTATTGATTCAAATCATTAACATACACCAAAAATCTGTTTTTTTTTTTTTTTTTTTTTTGCACTTACGGCTGGGAAATGTTTTCTACCCAACCGCCACCGACACATTTCGGCTGAGAATTGAAGACGTTGTTACGACTGAGAAGTGATGAACTCCTAGACGTAAATATGAGCTACCAGTGAAAACTCTTGGTCGTAATTGAAAACCATCCTTACCTAGCCGTTTTATTAATAAACCCGCCGGTTATGATTCATAAATACCCAACCATACCCGTTTTCGCTAATACTCTAATTATTTTTTATTGGGTAAATAAAGATTACTAACCAAAGATTTCTCCTTATTTATTTTTTACTATCGTCACAGATTTTAATGTAGTTGCAGAAACAATAGAAAATCAAGCTAAATGTGGACACAAGCCCCTCCAACCTTGGATTGAACGGGGTGGTCCCACCCATTCCTTAAAATCCGACCCCTGTAAATCCAACAACAGAGCAGCTGGTAACATCACTAAAATCTAAAAGCAACTTATTACAAGTTCAGTTTATAAAGGCAGAAATAGCAATACTTAAAACCAATACAAGAAATAGAAGAAATAACAATGTTTTATTGACGCCCAATAATCACGGGATCTATTTCCTCTATAATCGGGATTGATGCATGCAGTATAAATGTTCACTCTCTCGCAATAATCTTGGGATTATACGAGCATTTTCCTCAAAGAAAATATTACATATCAACCATAGTTTAACTACACGGAGTATATGATTTATGAAGAAATATATATCAATGTATTTCCTTGATTACGACTTCTTCAACGGGAAGCAAATCATAAGCTTTTTACAATTTTGAGTTTGTAATCTATTTTATATTAATATCATGTTTATCTTTTAGTATATGTAATATAGTTATTGATACAACTATATAATGAGTGTGATTTTTCAAGGAGCGGTTGATTTGATTTGGCCGCTTGATTCTTAACGCAAGTATATGATTTTTGAGTAAACATATATCAATGCATTTTCTGGATTAATTTGGAAGCACTTCATATGCTTTGCACTTTTTAGAGTTGGTAATCCATTTTCTACTGATATAATTTTTTTAGCGTCTCTAATATCAGGTATTGATATAACTATAGAGTGTGATTTTTCATTTAACTACATCGAGTTGAGTTGGCTGCTTGATTCTTAATGTAAGTATAGATATGATTTCTAAAGATAGATATATCATTGCATTGATTACATCTTCTTCAACGACACTTCATGTGCTTTGCACTATTTAGAGTTGGAAATCTATTTATATTAATATCGTGTTTCTTTTTAGCGTCTTTAATATCATATATTGATTGATACAACTATACAGTGAGTGTGATTTTTTATTTAACCACAAGAAGTTAAAGCACTGATATATCTTTCTTTGACGGGAAGCACTTCACATGCTTTGCACATTTTTATTAATATCACTTTTTAAATGTCTTTAATTTCATATATTGATACAACTATATAGTGAGTGTTTTTTCATTTAACTACAGTGATTTCAATTGGTTGCTTGATTATTAATGCAAGTATATGATTTATGACTACATATTCTTCAACGGGAAGCACTTCATATGCTTTGCTCTATTTAGATTTGGCCATCTATTTTATATCAATATCGTGTTTCTTTTTAGTGTCTCTAATATAACTATTGATACAACTATATAGTGAGTGTATTTTTCATTTCACTGTAGGGAGTTAGATCCTGAAATGGTAATTGAGTTGGCCGCTTGATTTTTAGTGCAAGTATATAATTTCTGAAGAAAGATATATCAATGTATTTCCTTGATTACATCTTCTTTGACGGGAAGCACTTCATATGTTCTGCATTATTTAGAGTCAACAATCCATTTTTACTAATATCGTGTTTCTTCTTAGTGTTTCTAAACATCATATATTGATACAACTATATAGTGGGTGTGATTTTTCATTTGAATACAGGGGAAATAGATCCCTAGAGGAGCAGTAGAGTTGGCGGTTTGAATCTTAATACAAGTATATGATAAACAATATTTGACCGAACTGGAAGCCATTATTGGAGTTTTGAGGTAGAATATTATTAGGACTTTATTTCCTTACTTTTAAGTAGCAAAAATTGATTAAGCAAGAAATGTGTATTCTAAAATCTAGCAAGACTAAGTATCGTTATAGTGCTACTGGATTAGTAGACTTCAAATCTATCCTTATCATTTATTTTTAGAGTATTGATATTGGCAATTTCATGAGCTACTTACTGATTTCAAAAGTTGGATAATTTTACAGGAATATTTTCTTTAAGAGGGTTTATTAATCTACAAAACTTTAAACACTATTTAATTGGTGAATTTGGTTCCAACTATTATTAATATAGTAAATCGAATGGGTGGTTTCACATACGAGTTGTTAATTGGAACCTCTTAAGGACGGGTGCGTGGCAAAGCCCCCCTCACCAAATAGGAGCCAATTCCCATAATACCTGATGTTTAGGTATCATGTTGGTTGGTGTTTAGGTATCATGTTCGTTAATTAGTAGCTTCTAGATAACATTATTTACTTAATTAATTAAATATTTATTTTATTTAATGTTCATGATTAAATGTTTTGAATTAATGGACGAAATTAATTTTTTTAGTTACTTTTATGAGTTATCAAGGCTAGCAGTGTTGAACATGTTATATTTGTTTTTAGTATGTGAGGGTTTAATCTGGTTTTATGCTTTAATATCCAGAGTTTAGTTTAATTTTATTTTTGAGATTACTTAGACCTATTTATTTTAGTTTATTTAAAGAATTGATTACTGGTTTTATTTTAGATTACTTAGACCTATTTATTTTAGGGTTTTATCTGGTTTTATGCTTTAATATCTAGAGTTTAGTTTAATTTTATTTTTGAGATTACTTAGACCTATTTATCTTGGTTTATTTAAAGAATTGATTATTGTTTTCGAACAAAGATATATTTAGAAACCATTTTTTTCTTACGGTCGCATCACACATTAGACTAAGTAAATGAGCTTACTAACTGGCACTGTAGAGTTATAATATTTCTCCGAAATTAACTAACTCTTTTGTATAACAAGAAAGATTATTCTAGACGATGAACAGTGGAAAATAATATTTTGTAATGAATTTATCTGCTAAATCTCCTAAAAGATCTATGGGTACATACATAACCTAATTTTTCAGCTAATATTTTTTTGAACCGTTGTACTCAAGTGTAAGAAGATCTTTCTAGAAACTTGAATGTGGGGCTTATCTAAAGTAAAAAAAGTGTGTAAAAGATGTTAGATGGCTCTATATACCCTTGGAAGAAGAGAGTAACAAATTGCTAAAGACCGAGATGTAACAATGAAAGGTTCAAGTCAATTATATGCTACGGTATAAGAATTTTTTATCATTTGAGATTGTGTTCAGGTCATTTAGGCTTCGTTTGGTTTCTTATTCATTAAATTTATCTGATATTAGATTCTTTGATTTTCTATTTATTTTGGTAGGGTTTGCGTTTTTTGCTTTTTGCGTATTGCACAACATTACTTGCATTAGTGTAGGGTGTCTTTGGCAGCAAGGAAGTCAAGAAAGGCCTCAAACTGGCAGTTATAAAACATGCTTAATTTAAAAAAGATATATCACTGCATTTTATTGATTATATCTTTTTTGACGGGAAGCACTTCATATGCTTTGCAGTATTTTAAGTTGACAATCTATTTTATATTAATATCGTATTTTTTTCATTCAACTACAGGAGTTGGAGCTTGGAAGATCAGTTGAATTGATCGCTTTATTCTTAATGCAAGTATATATGTGAATTACGAAGAAAAAAATATATCACCATTTTCTTGATTACATCTTCTTTGACGGGAAGCACATCATATGCTTTGCACTATTTGAAGTTGACAATCTATTTTATATTAATATCATATTTTATCATTTAAGAACAAGGAGTTGGATCGTCGAGAGCACTTAAGTTAGCACTTGATTCTTAACAAGAGTATATAAATTCGAAGAAAGATATAATAGTACATTTTATTGATTATACCATCTTCTACTGGATGCACTTCATATGATTTTCAATTATCTATGGTTGGCAATCTATTTTATATTAATATCATATTTTTTTTTGTCTGTAATAACAAGTACCGATACAACGATATGGCGAGTGCAATTTTTCATCTAACTACAGGGAGTTGGAGCTGGAGGATGAGTTGGCCGCTGGATTTTTAATGCAAGTATATGATATCGTACCTAAGAAAAGTAGGGAGTATATAGCAGGTGAAGTAAAAAACGAGATGCGGCCCAACTAGATGCCGTTGGAGCTGGAGGATGAGTTGGTCATTGGGATTTTTAATGCGGGTATATGATATCGTACCTAAGAAAAGTAGGGAGTATATAAAGGTGAAGTAAAAACGAGATGCGTGACTAGATGCCATTAGTACCGGTGTTTTGAGGTAGAATATTGTTATGACTTTGTTTATTTACTTTAAGTTGAAAAAATGATTAACGAAGAGATGTTATATGGACATTCTAAAATTTAGCAAGACTAAGCGTAGTTGAAGTGCTACTTTGAATGGCAGACTTCAAATGCAAATTTTCCAATTATCTAGATCGTAGATGTTGCCAATATCATGATATACTAATTGATTTCAAAGTATACTTTTTAAGATGATTTCTTAATCTCCAACATTTTAAAAGTATATAATTAGTAAATCTGGTTCCAATTGTTAGACTACTAAATAATAAATGTAATTTTCATTATACATTGCAACTGTTAATTGGTATTCCTTTTAGGACGGGTGCGGGGCGAACTCACTAAATGGGTGACGATTCCTATCGTACCCGGTGCGTAGCACGGGTTTCAAGCTAGTTGAATTAATAATGAGATAGATATGATTTATATTTTCATTATTAGGTTTGAAGATAATGGCTAAAATTGCTTTTAATAGATAATACTACCAATTATAAAAATAGTTTATATAATTATATTATAGTTCCTCGGGTTGGGTGGGTTGCTCGGGTTAGAAATATTTGTGCCCATGCTTGCCCAAGTTTAACTCGGGTTTATTAAAATTGTACCAAACTTGCCCAAACTTTTAAAATACATTGCCCATGTCCGCTAACGTTCGGATTGGGCATGGATTGGGTGGGTTGACCCAATCCAAGTCCCACCCCTAAGCTGGACTATATGAGTTGGCCGAGTAAAGAAAAGGTGGAGGAGGAAAAGTCTAAAGAAAAAAAGGTGCGTTGTTTATCAAAAATTCTATACGAACCATGAGAACAAAACCACATGAAAACTACTCTCACGTTTTGAATTGTGGGGCCTAAAAGTGGCGCTCGCTAACTCCGGCGGTGTTGGGCGGTTTTTACCTGGTTTTCTCACCTGTTAGTGTAGAACTACCCGTTGTTTATTAACCACGTGTCCCTCTACTTCCCTCAATCGCAACGTGGCAATTCATTCACCTGTTCATTCAGTGGGAGGAGAACAGTGAGTTGTGTTAGCGATTGACCCGCCCGATTCGTTTGACGCACATCCTAACACAACAAAAAGAAAGATAACAAATTGTTAAATGAGGTATGTTAGTGGCTGACCCGCACATTTCTCTGACCGATTTGCTCATGCCTATTTTTCAATAAGTTGTTGAGTCCTGCGGATGGGATATCATGGTGACATATCATAATAATTGAGCAATTTGATATTTTCTGTACGACTCCATCTCTTTCTTCTCCAATTTTTTTCGGTCAAATACCACCCGTAAGGGTGATGTTCTCGTACCTGATACCAGTAAACAACTATTGATACTAGCTAATTCAGCCGTTTTTCGACCGTTAGAGCTCAGAAAAACTATCAAATGACCGGAATCTAACCGGCAAGAAAAAAAATAACCACAAAACTGGTTTCCAATTCTAACCCAACCGTTACCTTATGATCAATTAGAAAAATAAATCGTTCAAAATTATCTGCTCAAGCTTCGTCAAGTTCTAGCAGCCCATATCTCCGGCTACTTTTATCATCTCCGGCTGCCTTTTCTCTGAAGTTTTATATGTTATCAAGACACTGAAGAACCATTGTTTCTAGTAGACACCAAGACACCGAGATTCTAAGACACAAATACCCAATTCTTGTTACCGGCTATATAGACACTAGAACCTAATTTCTCGAGACTCCTTCTCAGTTACTGAAGTTTGGATTCTGTTCGAGTATTAGAAATCGCCTTTTTTCGTCGCCAAAGCAACAGGAACAATCGGCTTTAAAGGGGCCTTGCTTTATCTCTGCTTTACTTTACAAACCATTTTGTCTTAAGCTTCCCCCTTTGATATTTCGGAACATTAATTGTTTACCGTAGCAATAAACCTTGGCTATAACGGAAATCCACTCTTTTTTTCTTACTTTTGATACTTATTTACAGTACCTCCTAGCTCTTCTTAACAATATTATACAACGGAATATAGCCAGCAGCCACCGTGTACGACGGTGATGGTCTCCGGAAACCATCATTAACGGTCTAGGTCTACAAATTTAAAGATCTGGTTGCTCACCCTATTATCCTTTTGCTTCTACTTCTAAGATACCCTTTATTCCTCTTCCATATGTTACCAAGACACTGTTTTCTTAGAGATCAGAAAATTTGAAGTTTCAATTTCAGCGGCTGCAAAGACACCAAAGACTCTGCTACATTTTGGCTACTAAGACACCAAAAATTACCAAGCTACTAAGACTCTGAAGATCGTATCTCAAAGTTATCTAAGGCTCCTTTCAACTCCGGGTTACATACATTTTTATAGGTACTTTTTGTTACAACTGGAAAAAAAGGAAACTACTAAGAAAACCGGGGATTCAAGGTGTTTATCCGTTAGCTGGTACTTGGTCTGGTCACTACAAACCTTCAACATTTATCTACAATTGGAAGAAAAGAAAACCCCAGGCAAAAATCGCTGGTAAGTTTCATATCTTTTTCCAAATGACAGACAAGGAGAGCATTACAGAGGTAAGTCCTAAACACTCTAATATAGAATGGGTAACAAAGAAAATGATAAATATGCTTCTTCTACACTTAGAACACAAAATCATTATCTCAAATTGGCATGAAACAAAACACTGGATTAGATTGGATTATGAGAAATACTATAAAACTCCCATGATAGAGACACATTATATCATAATTAGAGATTACAATAGAAATATAAATGTTAATCACATCTTGTCTGTGTTTGAGTACCCGACTGTTTCCTACTTCTGGCAATTTATCAGTGCCATTGCTTGGAATTGTCAGGGGTTGGGAAATGATGAAACTCTAAATAGCCTAAATGATATATTAAATAAAGAAAATCCGGACATATTGTTTCTATCCGAGACCAAACAGCAAAATGTTGAAATGCATAAGTTATTGAGAAAGGTTAATGTTAGTAATTATTGGTTGGTCTCTCCTAGAGGAAGGGCAGGAGGACTATGTGTTATGTGGAAAAATAATATGAAAATTGAAATTGTTGATTCTGAATTTCATCATATAAATGTTAAGATCCATGCTACTAATAATAGACCTAGCTGGATGCTAACCTGCTTTTATGGTAGCTCTTCTAGTAACCGGAAAGTGGACTCTTGGAATATTATTAGACAAATGGCTTCAGAGATTGACGTTCCCTGGGTCATTCTAGGTGACTGTAATGTAGTGCTTCATAGAGAAGAAAAAAGAAGTAGGTTTCCTTTCAATGAATATGAGGCGAGAATATTCAATAATATCATTGGAGATAGTGGTCTCCATGACTTGGGATTCATAGGTTACACTTTCACTTGGAATAACGAAAAATAGACCAAAATTTCATCAAGAAAGATTGGATAGAGCCTTAGTTAATTCCAAATGGAATACTACCTTTCCCAACTCTAGTCTCGAGACACTTAGGCCTCCCGACCTCGGACCATGTTCCCATTTGTCTTAACACTCGAGAATATCCGGAATGACTCCCCTCTCCTTCAAGTTTTTGGAGAATGGTTAAAACATGAGCAATGCAAGCCATTAATTCAGGAATGTTGGAATAGTGATGTTCATGGGTCACCCGCTTTCACGTTTATGTAAAACTCTCTTCGATTAAGACCACTCTTAGACCGTGGAATAAAACTAATTTTGGTCACATTAAAACTAATATAGAGATAATAAAAAATAATCTGGTAGAGATAAATAGTAGACCTCCTTACCCTGAGAAAGCTAAGGATTTAGCTACTGAGACAACTAATCTCAAAAATTGGTATAACATAAAAGAAAAATTTTGGAAAGACAAAAGTAGGGATCAGACCTTAGCTCTAGGAGATAGGAACACTAGGTACTTCCATAGCAAGGCCAAACAAAGATATAGGAGAAATAGGATTGAAACAATCCAGAAAGATAATGGCGATTGGGCCACTAGTAGATTGGAAGTAGCTTCTTGTATTTCTAACCATTTTAAAAACATAGCTACTACATGTTAATCCAACAACCGATGGAAAAATGATAGACCTTATCCCTACTTGTGTCATCAAATGTATAATGAGATGCTTTGTAAAACTCCTGATATGGTAGAAATAAGAAAAATTTTATTCTCCATGGAGCCGGACAAGAGTCCGGGGCCTGATGGCTTCCCTCCTAATTTCTATCAGCAAAATTGGGAAATCATTGGGGCCGACCTAACCCACATGATCCAGAATTTCTTTGAAAGTGGTCACATTTCTAAAGAAATGAATGCATCTTTCATAACTTTGATTCCTAAAACCCTGAATCCTACAACTCCTTCTGAGTTTAGACCAATAGCTCTGGCAAACACTTGTTATAAGATAATCTCAAAATTAATGGCTGGTAGAATGAAATGCCTTCTTGATAAAATTATTTCTCCTTTTCAATCCGCATTCATTCCTGGAAGGCAGATTAGTGACAATATAACAATAGCTCATGAGATTATTCATAAAATGAGAAACAAAAAAGGAAAAAATGGTTTAATGGGACTTAAAATAGATATGTCAAAAGCATTTGACAGAGTGGAATGGAATTTCCTAATAAAAATTATGGCTAAGATAGGCTTTAATGAGAAATGGTGTAACTTAGTAATGGAATGCATCTCAACTACCACTCTTGCTATTCTGTTAAATGGCTCCCCCACTTGATTTTTTCAAACCTACTAGGGGCTGCGACAAGGTGACCCATTGTCACCCTATCTTTTTTTGTTTTGTATGGAGGCTCTTTGAGAACTATTTTGTATGCCGAGTCAAATGGGTTTCTAAAAGGAATAAAAATCACTCCTAAAGCCCCTATTTGTCGACCATTTGCTCTTTGCTTGATGATTGCCTAATTTTCTGTGAAGCTAAAGCTTCTACTTGTAGAAATCTTGTTAATCGCTTCTCTGAATTTGGTAAAGCTTCTGGCCAACTAATCAACCTTACAAAATCTGGAGTGTTTTTCAAGAGTAAAACGAATGAAATCATTAGAAATGAGGTGATTAACATCTTAGAAGTGAATGTGATTCCTTTGAATGATAAATACTTAGGATCTCCTTTGTTCACTAATAGATCTAAAGTAAAATGCTTTGAACCCTTGGTGGATAAAATGCGTAATAGATTAGTAAGTTATAAAGGAAAAAACCTAAACACCGCAGGTAGGACCGTCATGATAAAAAATGTAGCTTCTTCTTTGTGTGTTTACCAGATGAGTAGCTTTAAAATCCTCACAAAATCAGAACAAATTAACCACAATGCGTAGAGATTTTTGGTGGGGGAAAAATGAAAAAGGTCGAATGAAAAAGGAAAAAAAGGATTGTATTTCAAAGCTTGGGATGACATGAACAAATCATTAGATGAGGGGGCTTGGCATTCGAGAACTTACGTGAAGTTCAATATTGCAATGTTAGCAAAAATGGGTTGGAGACTTAAAGAAAAACCAAACTAAGCTATGTGCCTCTATAGTAAAAGCAAAATATTATCCTCAGAATGACATATTGCATATGAATACTAAACCAAAACAAAGAGATAGTTGGATTTGGAAAGGAATTCTAATGGGAGTCAATCAAATTAAACAAAATTGCTTTTGGAAAGTAGGTAATGGTGAAAACATTAATATTTGGACTGATCATTGGGTGCCTGAGATTAAGCCACCAATAAGACACAACTCTGCAAATAAGGAATTTTCGAAAGGTAGGTGACTTAATTACTAGTTCTCATACTTGGGATATTGAAAATTGGTAGCTTGTTTTGATCAAAATACAATTGAGAAAATAGTGAAGATTCCAATCCCAAGCAATAATACGTCGATGAAGCTATATGGACCCTAAACAATTCGAGTAAATTTCTTGTTAAAGTCTTTATATAACTCTTTAAACTCTTCTCAGTAGAGCAAATCAAGATTGGAACAAAATTTGGGATATGCAAACTACTCCCTCTATTAAAATGTTTATTTGGAAAGCTGACTCAATCTATTTTACCAACTAATATGAGAATTGCGACCATTTTACCCGATACTCGGACTTCTTGTCCTTTGTGTAACTCGGTGAGGAATCTCTATCTCATATCTTTATCACTTGTAATTTTGTTTCGCAAGTTTGGATGCATTTAAATTTCGATATGTCTTACGTTACAAATGGATTAGTAAACTTTCATGATTGGCTTAATACTTGGTTTAGGGATCACGATAGAAATGGACTTGCAATGGACTGGTCAGTCCTTTGCAGTATAGTGAGCTGGCATGTTTGGAAGGCAAGATGTGATGTAGTGTTCAGAAAAATTAAGTTGAATAGCATGGAAAAATTCCAAAACAATAGTTAGGTTCATAAATAGTTGCATGAACATAAACAAAATGGAATATGATATTATGCAAAACCTTTACTACAATCCTATGAATGATGAAAATCTCAAAATCACAACGAGAGGAACCAAATAGAAGTGACAGGTTTATGATCAGAAAATTAACATTGCTTTGTCAATGTCAAATTTCAAGGCAAACTCGCAGTGGGACTAACTATTTCGATTATGCGGGTCACATTAATGAAGGAAGTGGTAGCCATGCAAACTGTTTTACCGTAGAAGAATGGAGAGAATTGGAGCCAAAGAAGCTTTCCAATTAGCGGCAAAATGTAGAGGACAAAATATTATCTTCCAAAGCGATTCTGAACCGACTCTCATGTTGCTAATGGAAATGTATGCTAAGGCTAGGAAAAGAGATACACTATCGATTGAAGATTACAACGTAGATCCAAGAACTTGCATAAATTTTAAAGCGCAAGGTTTTATTTTAAAAAGTAGATACCATATAATTGAGGCAGCTCATTTATCCAATTTTTGTAACCGTCATGGTCTCAAGAAGTATTGGTCAGGGGAAAACTTTAGAACCCTAATGAACAATTTACAATTCCAATTTTGGAACTACCAATGTAACCGATATCCCACCATGATTTGCGGCGGGGTTCTTTTCAATGAATGAATGAGGATCGATCCTTCTTTTCGAAAAAAAAAAAAAGGGATATCATGGTGACGTGTATATCTACAGATCCTAAATTACTGCTACTTTATTATTTTCAGTTTTGTTTTTTACTTTACACCCATAAACATCTCCCATATTTGGCCGACCTAAAGGAGGCCTTCTATAGGGTGACTATATTGGATTTTGTCCGTCACACTTTCATGGTCCTCTTTTTTACATCAATTTCTTTTTTCCAATTTGATTAAAATTCGATCAATTTTGATGTTTTTTTCTTTAGCTTTGAATCTAATTCAAACGTTACTACTTCAATAGTTACCAATTTCAGTTCAATGATCCAAAACGATCTGTAACAACGTCGAATTCGATCGAATTAAAAAAATGAAGAATGATGATGATTTTCAATTTTGAAATAAATCCATCAATTTAGCTAATTACAATCAATTGGTACCAAATTACTTAACAGAAACGATCCTAATTAGAACCCAATTGAATAATTTTACCAAATAAAGAGTCTAATTACCAGTTACCTTAATAATTGCACTAGCAGAGAATAAATTTTGGTATTACAGATAATCGGGTGGAGAAGATGAAGTATCGGATATGGGCTTCACTAGTCCAACACTGACCCATATTCGACCCATATTTGCACCTTTGTTTTTCAGAAAAAATTGCAGTGAATTCGGATATTTTCGCGGTTAAGAAGAACACGGGTACAGTTCTGGTAATCCGACCGATGATTAACACCCGACCCAAACCATTTCCTACAGCTCAGTTTCCGAGCCAGTGTAACAGAGTCTACCGTTTCAGCCATTTCTCATTCAATTTTTAACAAAAAAAAAAAAATCCTCATGTATATAACACTATGGGTTGAAAATAATCCGTATATATGACTCGAGAGAACAAATTCCATTTCTTCAAGCAAGTTGCGCATCCATTTTTAATCCACCCTAAGTGTTGCCGCAATTTGTTGCTTTAATCATCTCTTCAATAAATCGACATCAAAATACAACAGATGATAAACCATCTTTCACCTGAGCATTGATTTCTTAATATGCTTAACCCAAATCTCAAATATCTCCAAAGCCCCCACTTACAAACACCATGATAAAAAAAGAGCATTTGCAATGAAGAAAATAAAAGAAAAAAACAGTATCTAAATATCTCATCTATTTTCATGGCTCAATCAAATGTCTGCAGAAAAAAAAAATTGAAAACAGTTTTTGTTTATCGGCAGAGATAGAGGAATGGAAAAATTGTTGTGAAAAGAACAATAGCATATGTTTATTTTGACTGAAAGAATGAAGTAGGTTACTAGTATACCCTCGTTTTTTCTTATAAATTAGTTGAACACGTTTTGTCCATGCATTAGCATATAACAATACGTGGAGTCCAGCCGGGTCCTTTGACAAAACGACCAAGTTGCGGCTGAACTAACAACCCTCGTTTTACGTTTTTGAAGATCTTTCACAAAATGAGTTGTCTGGTTCGTATTTCGAGCCCATGGGCCATGGTATCGAGCGTTAAGTACATGGGCTTGCTTTGTATTTCGTCAGGACATTAAGCTTAGAACACGCTAAAAGTTGAGCACAACCCAGCACAACACGTAACTTAGCCAGCACAGCACAACACTTTAGCTAAATGAGAAGTGTTGGGTTTGATTAATCGGCCCAGTAGCTCAACACATCATGTGGTATGGATAAGCACGTGAAACGACACAACATGTTAAGAATCATGACACAATTCAGTGCAGTTTACAAAAGAGAAACAAAAATCGATACAGTGCATTCGTCGTCGGCCCCCACTGCTGCAGCAGTCATCTAGTTTATATTCAGTCCTTCACCCCCTGTTTCTCTGTTTGATCTTCTCTTTCATATTAGCAGTGATGATATGATTTAGCTAGCTTACAACCATACCACGAGAAACACAAATAAGTTTCCTTGAACCCCTAATTCTCTATTTGATCAATCAAGAGATTTTAATAACGAAATGAATATTCTTGTTATATTCAACAAACGACATGAAACATATTAATTAGAGCACTGGGATGAAACAAAAAAAATTAATGGGATCATGTCCACGAACACATAAATAGAATTGAAAATTGAAGTCAGAGCATTATCAAATCTTGATAGTTCATCATGACAGAAAGTTGCACAGAAGAGACCTGAAAGAAAAGCGGGAGAAAATAGTCTGAATTCGAAAGCCTAGCTGAGAACTTAAGATAGTTTCAAAGGTATCGGAGAAGAAGGTCGGGTCAAAATAAATGGAATATATAAGGGTGTTCAAAGAATAAAATATAAAAGAAATAATAGAAAATCTGTATAGTCAAAATCTAAAATGGGAGATCGGATCGGACGGTTGTAAAGCGCGGTTTCATTTTGGCTGTCACGCGGATGCGCGTGACAGCACGACTCATAAGTTGTTTGGCATGGAGTATAGACTTACATGGACTTAAAATGAGTCGCGTTAATAATTGACCCGAACAATTCTATCATGATTGCTAAAGGTCGATCTACGAATTTCTTGGGACCAGTCTCGTCAATCCATAGACAAAGTAATCTCAATTAGTTGGATCATGAATTGGTACCTCCTCACTGAAAACGGTAACAGCCAATTCTATAACCATTCAGGCATAAATATTAGTACACAATTTTTTGTTAGAATTATAACCCACCCTTCTCTCTGACACAGTTTATACACCGGTTGCCCAATTTAATTTGTGAACAAGGATTGTCGTATACTTTTTGTCAGCCCCACTGCTGCAGAAGTAATATAGTATTCGTATTTAACGTAACTAGTAGTCGTCTGGTACTTGGTAGGTCTTGGGTACATACGATTACAACAAAAATGCCGATGTAATTGGCGACTTATTGGCTCAATCTGGTGGATAACATAAACGTTTTTTAGTTCATCGATAGCAACGCACATGACAAGCATACAATTATTCTGCCTTGAGATGTAGCCAAAAGTCCTTAATACCGACTTCTTCGGATCTAGAGCCAGAAGTTCAAACAAAAAACAATATGACTTGGCAAAATTACTTAAAAATGTCCGTTAAGTTATTGCTGATTTGTTTTGTCATTTTATATTATTAATCGGAATTGCCAAGAAAGAAAAACATTGCCCAAGAGAAGAGAAGAGAAGGAGAAATTAAGATCACAGACTTCTACTATCTTCTCTCAAGTCTCAGCTCCATTTTCTGTTCAGATCTCAATTAAAATGGCAATTGCGTCACCATCATCAGTATCTGTCAGGTCATACTCATCACTATCACCAGTATGGTCAGTTAAATCACAGTCACAGCTAAGGATGATGGCCGTTAGATCAAGTAACAGTTATAGTCTATCTGTAAGTGCTTCTTCGATTCTAACTAACCTTCAGAATAACTGTGCTACTCCTCTTCCTATACTTCGCCACGTGGCAGATTCAATGACTGCTGATATGAGAGCTGGTCTGGCCGTTGATGGTGGTAGTTCTCTTAAAATGATTCTCAGTTATGTCAACAGCTTACCCACTGGGTATGTATTCGCAACTCAAATTACTAAATTTCAATTTGCACTAAACTTAGAACAAACTGGGTAAATTTTTTTTTGTTTTTTTGACACTAGAATTTGTTTGATTGAATAGGAATGAGGATGGGTTGTTTTACGCTTTAGATCTTGGAGGGACAAATTTTCGTGTATTAAGGGTACAATTAGGTGGGAGAAGTGAACGTGTCGTCGATACAGAATTCGAGCAAGTGTCCATTCCTAAACAACTCATGTCTGGTACCTCAGAGGTTTGATATATCAACGTCATAATTAATTTTTGGATCATCTTTCAAATGTCTTAATTAACGTAAGATGTTGATCTCTTTTTTTCTTTTTTGGCGATAGGAGTTGTTTGATTTTATTGCTTCGGGTTTGTCGAAATTCGTAGAGAAGGAAAGCGAGAGATTTAATTTTCCAAGCGGGGAGAAAAGGGAAATTGGCTTTACATTTTCTTTCCCAGTAAAACAGACTGCCATTGATTCAGGAATATTGATTAAATGGACGAAAGGGTTTGCTGTTTCAGGAACGGTACGTTATGATCACATTTTCTTTTGGATTGTAATATGTGTTGATGTTAAATGTGATTGCGAATTGATGACTAATGACAGAGAGGAAAAGATGTAGTTGTTTGTTTGAATGAAGCAATGGAAAGACAAGGACTTGATATGCGGGTGTCTGCTTTGGTAAGTTCAAACATGTGCTTATCTATGCTATTAAGTTGGTCGATGTTCGTATATAATCGTTGGGTTTGAACTAATAACACAGGTTAATGATAGTGTTGGAACGCTCGCTGGAGCAAGATATTGGGACGACAATGTGATGATTGCTGTCATTTTAGGGACTGGAACAAATGCTTCTTATGTAGAACGCATGGATGCTATTTCGAAACTGCAATGCCAGGGTGATCAAGTGCCTATATCTGGGAGTACGGTGTGTAAGCAAATTTATTTGGATGTTGTAGTCAATCAAAAGTTTTCAGATTCATACTTTAACCTCAAATTGCTCACTTGTAGTAGTGTTCCACGGACTGCCAAAGATATAGCCTAGTCTATTTTTCAGATGGCTCATACTTTAACCTGCTCTTAATATTGATATGGTTTGCATGTAGAAATGATGTTTATATAGTTTTCAAGTTTGAATACAGACGAGCTTCTTCACAATAATGCAGATCATTAATACTGAGTGGGGAGCATTTTCAAACGGACTTCCTTTAACAGATTTTGATAAAGACATGGACGATGCAAGTATTAATCCTGGTGAGCAGGTAAAACCCTCACTTTCATACCGGAAATAAGTTATTCTTTTTAGGTTGCAAACTACCGACAAATTATGTTCTGATTTCACATTAAGCTCAACTAAATTGTACCCATTTTTCTTCTTCATTCTAAAATGCACAAACCAGATATTTGAGAAGACGATTTCGGGAATGTACCTAGGTGAAATCGTAAGGAGAGTACTAGTAAAGATGGCTGAGGTAGGAAATTTGTTTGGTGAATCTATACCCGAAAAGCTCTCAACACCTCTTGTTCTAAGGCACGTTCAATACCTCTCCATCTTTTTTTTGGTCCTCCTTCTGCATTTATAGTCAATTTTCGTGACCCTCTTTAGGTTCAGTGGGAGCCAATTGGCCATTTCACATAGTACCTAGTGAATTTTCTTTCATTACTATGATACTTCGGAACAATAATAGATGAAAATAAACCACTTGCTCTACAGTTTGAAGTATATAAACCTTTTTACAGGACACCGGATCTGTGTGCTATGCAACAAGGCAACTCCAGTGATCTGAAATCTGTGGGCTCAATACTAAGCAACAAATTTGAGGTAGACTCTTTACATGTCATTCATATTTCAAATGTGGAAAAGCTTGGCTGTAAACCATCATCAATTCGAACCATCTTCCTTGCAGGTGCAGACCAGCTTAAGCACAAGGAGAACTGTTGTAGAGGTGATCGACACTATTGTGAAAAGAGGAGGGCGGTTAGCTGGTGCAGGAATAGTTGGAATTCTTCAAAAAATGGAACAAGATTCTAAGGGACTTATTTACGGGAAAAGGACCGTGGTGGCCATGGATGGAGGTTTATACGAAAATTATCCACAATACAGAGAATATCTTCAAGATGCAGTTACTGAGTTACTTGGTTCAGACATCTCCAAAAATGTGATAATAGAGCACTCGAAGGATGGGTCTGGAATTGGAGCAGCATTATTGGCCGCTTCTAATTCCAAGTACACTAACGATAATCAAAAGGGAGAAGCCATTCTGTAAAATTTGTGCAGTACATTTTTTTGTAGTTGCGATATTTTTTTCTTTTGATGTATTTGTAAGTTGAGGTCTTGTTTGGCCTCGTGTAATTCGGACTTTGGACATCCAAACAGATTAACTTGAGATATATTTCTACAAATTGCGTGCTCGCCATGTAAGATTATTTCTACATCGTTAGAAATATCTCTTGGTTCCATGTTTGCTAATCTAAGATAATCACGACATTGCTAGACATGCATCTTAGGTTACTAAGGAGTTATTATCTTAAGTTTCAATAAGGATTTAATACCTTATTAACTCTCCTTGATGGACTGTTGAGTATTAAAAGTTAATGTTACAAATCCTAGGAACTTGGTCCTTCCTCTGCCTATAAATGGAATACAATACCCATCAATATTGTATTCAAGAATTACAACTCATTACGTAAAAGGTCAAGAGGAAGAAACCAAGAGCTCCACAAGGTATTCCGCAATAAGAAGATTTACGGGTCTCTCAAGAGGATTATCATGATTCAATATCAATGGCATCGTCAGTATATTATCTATACACATATCCATGCACATGTGATTGTCATGTAGTTCTAAGATCCTACATTATGAAATATAAAATTTATATTTGGCATCTAGAGCAAGGTTTTAGAACGCATGATTGTCCATTATATAGTACTAGGCCTTGACCCGTGCCGTAACGGCACGGGAGTTGATCATTGTCTATATGTTCATTGTCCAATTTATATCACCAAAACATGTCTTGCCGCGGATCATAAAAAAAAAAAAAAAAAGATACATAACCCATTGGTTGCCCTCCATCAAATCCAAAATGGTCTTGTACCAAAAGACAATAGGTAAACTTCACTTAGGTGGCCACAAATACGTTTTCACTTTTGGCATAACAATGTTTTTTGTTCTTAATTCGTGATTCCATTTTTTTTTTCGATAAGTATGAAAATTGGAATCGATTAGATGTTAACCCTTACCCGGGGAAGCAGGTATTCCCATCCGATGTTTAATTCTGTGACTCTTTAACCCAACCGCAGTACCTATCGGAAAAATGAAATTGCAATAATCACAATGACTCTGCCGATTGATGATATGTCATCTGCTTAGAGAAGTTCTTCTCCTTCTCTAATTGTTATTCCAAAACGTTATCATGCACGATGCTATACCACGAAGCTATATCGGATTGATTGATTTTTTTTTCTTTTTCTACACGGATTAACGTCAGGCTAATGTGGAAATCGCTGGAATCAAATCAGATAAGTTGACCGAAATAACATCAATGCCACTATTAGTTTCTCACCGTAACGGCCGGTGACTGGATTACATTTTAGGGCCTTGTTGTTCCAAAACTTATGTTGTCCGCAAATTAAGAGAAGTTAGGAGGTTAACCCGAAGGTGAAGTTTCTTATTCTTAGTTTGTTACATGCAAATTAAGAGAGAACTTGAAAACAACAATCCATCCTAAGGGAGCTCTAAAATAAGCACATGACGCGATGGATTGTGCATTAACCTATTACTCTGGGTTAATGCAATTTGTTTCCATGGTTTTTTTTTTTTTTTTTTTTGAGAATTGCTAGGTTGACCGTAATAGGTGTTTAGAAGAAACCACCGAATGAAACATATAATGGGACCAACTGAAAACCGTTACCATCCCAATAACATATACATTACACTATCAAAGTTAAATTTTTATCGGGTTGTTTTTAGGGTAAATTGCGGTCAGCCTGTACAATTTTTTTTTTTTTTTTTTTATAACCAGCTTATTTTCACATAGAGTAAGAATTCCCCACTACCTGACTACCACACTGACCACCTACACTACCACCACCAGAACCGCCCATCACTACTACCTCATCACCATCATCACCGGCTCCATGGACCACCAACAAATACTACCCAATTGATATGATTATTAACAAATTTATTATTTATTTAATGAAAGTATTTATTAGGATAATCATAAGACATTTATAAGGAAACATTAATAAAATATTAATGATGAAAGTATATTCATTAAGAAAATTGTGAGACATCTATTAAATTAAGATATTTATGATGTAAGAAGATATTTATAATGAAAAATTCATAAGAAATTTAATGAAAGTATATTAATTAACATAATTATAAGACATTTATAATGAGAGATTAATAAAATATTCATTATAAAAAATTAATGATATAATAATGATGTAAACAACCACAACCGTAGATTTAGCTTCCCCAAGAATGAATCCAGAGCGTCCTTTATCTAAGCTAAGTTGTCCATGCTTTGTTTTATATTAGAGATGTGTTCCGCTGCACAAATTAGCATACTTGATGTGATTCATGTTTGGCGTGATGCATGTATAATGACGTGCTTTGATATGATCCACGCATAAAGTAATTAAAACCATGTTTTTTTATCTCATGCAATTTTGGTTAGAATTATGTCTAAAATCAAGTTAGGATGTGTGTATCATTCATCACCACCGTTTACTTATGTTACAAAGTATGCATGAACATATATAACATCATAATGGTTCATGCATATTAATTACGTTTTAAAAAGATTGATTTTTGTATTTAAATTTGTAAAAAACCATAACTATCCGTAGTTTTTTAAAAACAAAACATGCATACATATTTAATATTTTCTTTGATCCTGATAAAGATATAGGCTCACCTATAATGTTTGTTGTTTTGTTTGTATGCATGTTAGGCTTTGTTATATCAAACCCAAAACCTTAACTAATGAGCATATGTTTTATATATATTTATTTGGTAATGCTTACTGGGTTTTTAATGAAAACATGCCTAATACGGTCATAAGTTTCTTTGTTTGACATTAAAGTTGACATTTGATGACTTAGACCATGATTGTTTGAGTTTGACCATAATATTGACTTTGATTGTTAACTTTGGTCATTGACTTTTTTGTGTTGACAAGTTTGTTGACTTCTGGACTTTGACTTAACAAGTTCTTAATTGATCTGGTTTAGACTTGATTAGGTTCAAATGTTATCTAATTTGAATATGTTTATCATAAAAATATTTTATGAATAAAGTATACCCATTATTATGCTTCCGCTTATTAAAATCATTTAAGAATAACCTATAATGATTTTTTTCACCGAACGACTTCATTAAATGAACGAGAATAGTTTATAAACTTGTAGTGCATTATGGTATGGTTTATGAGAGAGTCGGTTATGCTATGTTACTCACCCAACATTTGATTGTTTAATTATATAAGATTATTGTGCTTACATTATTATTTCGGACTCTTTAGCTATCACTACAATGATATTAGAGTATTTTAACTTAACAATAACATAATATTATTGTAAGCAAAAATTCACCAAACCGTAAAGTTAGGGTTTCGGAATTACCGAATATATGATAAGGACATTATTGTTAAGTTATTTATCAATTACCACAGTGATGTCAAACTAACTTTTCGTCCATAATCATCAATTGCTAAATACTTACACTATTGTTTTACTTAAATATATTAGAACAACAATTACCCACAGGTGATTTGAGTTCACATATTTAAGAGAAAAATGAAGGATATGATTTTATTAATTTGATTATATATTATGGATCTGAATGGTTTAAGTATGAATGAGCGTCTAGTGTCTCTTTATTTTCTTCCTTGAGTAATTTTGACTATATTTTCTAGATATAGAATAAAGATCATAATTAACTAAATGACACATGATTTTATGCTATTTCTTGAAATGCATAATAAGGGCAATTTTCTTGAACTAAACTCATTACCGAGTTTGGTAACCCATTACGAATTTTCTATTGTTCATGTCAAATTATGTTCTATTATATCCAATAAAAAACTTGATCAATACATCCTTTAAAGAAATTTAAGCTTTATTTTATCTGGATAAAATTTTATATTTGTTAGAAATGATGTCCATATCATCTATTTTAAACAACCTTCATCTTTATCAACCTTATAGAGCCTTATTTATCGTAATCCTTAAAGCCAATATCGAATTTAATTAGCATTGCATTAAAGAGAGTTCTTTAACGAATCTTCATTATTGGATCATTATTGCACAATGCTTGATCTTGGGTTACGAAAGGTTCATAATGTTTGAATATTTTTAAATTAAGTTATGTGGATGTTTTTCACAATTTATATATGACTTGCTTTCAAATAAAGTTTTCTATTGGTGTTTTAGGGTTACTCGTAATTGTTTACAATCGATTAAATTTATGATCAGTTCAAATATGTTCATATCATTAAGTAGGACTATGCAATATCACAAGAAAAGTTAGTGTGATATTTGCAATTGTACATATTTGCAGGATTTTTTAGTTATCACCACAGTGATACTAAACTTTTTTCTTGTAAGTGTTGTATATTTTGAGTCATCTTAGTTTGATTTAATGATAAGAACAATGCTGCTACAAGTAGTTTTGGTTCGCACGTTTAAACAAGCATAAAGGTTATCTAAATGTTTCATATACATGTAAAATAATAGCTACCCAAAGGAGACTATTATTTCGATGTATTAGGTTGAACATTAGAATTATTTGAGTTTATTAATACATGTTAGGACGAGATTCTCCCACAGGCGACTCTAGTTGTGACATTAAACAAACATAAGGTTGTGTGCATGAGAAGGTAAGATATCTACAAAAAATTTTCATGTATCACATTGTTCCTTGATAAGGTTTTACCCACAGGAGAATCTTATTGAAGGTATGAAACTATTGTAAGCTTAATTTCACTTATCTCTATTATAAAATTCAACTTTTGTTCTTATGAATTGTTGATTATGATTATTTTGTAGACTTTTTACGGTCCAATTTTTGAAGATAAACTTGTTTATCACCTGATGATTTTTCGCATTACTGTGTACATCTATCAATTGCATTATGAATCTCAATTCGTGGATATTTTCTCGAACATTCATTATTGAAATTGAGAGGCAATTATAGAGAAAGTGAAAATCATAAAGTCTGACAAAGGTGGTGAATATTGTGAAAGGTGTGACAAAACATGATAGTATCCTAAATCTTTTACATAGTAAATGTTTGGAATTGTTGCTCAATACACAAGGCCAAATTATCCATGGCATAATGGTGTATAGCAAAAGACGAAATCATACTTTTATGAAAATGGTTAGAAGCATGATGAGTTATACGGCCACACATCTGTGAATGTATATTCCATCCACAAGTGTGTAATTTAAATAGATTTCCAAGTAAAGCAGTTTCGAAGACACACTTTGAACTAGAAAGGATGGAAACCTAGTTTAAATCATCTATAAGTTTTGGTTTTTCAGTTGGAGGTGAGGGCTTACATTTCCCAAGAATGAAAATTGGATTTGAAAATTATTACTTTGGTTCACCTTTGGTTTTCCTAAATAATCCAAATGGTATTCTTTATGTTCTAACCGTAGTGTGAGATTTATTGAAACCGAAAATATAAATTCATTACTAATGGCATAATCAGCGGGAGTACGTGGATATATTTGTTCAGGAAGTCTTGATAATGATCCCATTATTTAATATTTCTATAGATATTGTGAATCTTCTCATTGTCGGAATGTTAGATAATGAAAGACCACAAATTATTGATCCAATACTCCATAATAAAACTATTGCCAATAATTTTTGGTAACAACTTGAACCAGCATTAAGAAGGTTTCAAAAGAGACTAAAAGAAAGTTATTCATGTTGTTTCAGTGATTTTCTTACGAGAATTTATTTCATTTTGATATGGAATAGCAAAGACTCTGTTTCTGATTCACAAACTATTATGTGTATAATAATTTTGGTTAATGGATTGATGTTATGTGAAATAAAAATCAATGGTTGAACGTCAAGTCTGGAATATTGTTTAGTTGCTCTAATGACACAAAACATTTGTGTGCAAGTGGGTATTTCATCCCTAGCATGACTGTAATTGCATTACTAAACGATATAAAGCCTGACTTTTAGCCAAAGATTTTACTCTGAAATGATGCATTGATTATAAATAAGTTTTTCTCGTGTCAAAGAATGACTTATTCAAAATTATGATAGTACTATTAGTAGCTCAGTATGACCTAAGAGTTACATTAATTAAATATGAAAATAACCTTTATTAATGATAAATTTTAGTCTACAATTTTTAGAAATCAAAGTATGAAATTTAAGCATCCTCCCATAATGGTATATGAAATTCAACAAAACTATTAATATTTCAAGTTTCGGATGAAATTATTACAGATTTATGCATATACCTCAAAATCAGTGGGAGAAATTCATACTCTAGGTCTTGTATGTTAAGACATACTACCTACGAGTAGTGATCTTGACTTTATGTATATCTCTACATTTTTTAATATAAAGGATATCAATGAAGCTTACCATGTGATAGTACATAGCATATGGATTACTAAAGATCTCATATAAGGCATATATCGAATATTCGAAGAACTTTTAGATAATAACATATTTAATAGATTTGATTTCATGTTGGATTGAAGATATAAATTTAATCTTCATTACGTCTTAATTCTGATATGAAACTTATAACAAGTTGTTGATATGTTAACTAAATGTCTAAAGAATCGAAGAACAAATTATGGGAAATCAATCAAGAATTTTAAGATACTAATCTTATATTATGTGTACAATTAGTTGGCCAACTCAATTAGAGTTAATTGGGTTTTCAAACTTTAATTTTTGGTGGATGCACGGATTCTATAAAGAAAGAATCCATTAATACTAATCTCACAATTGAGTTTGAATAATTATGACTGCGAGACTTAGAGACTTGAGGTTTTTCTCTACATTGCTGAAATTTATCGTCTTAACTTCGCAGCATTAAAGCACGATATGATACAAGAGGAACAAAACACATGAACCTTGAGTATGTATACGTGAATTAAGAAATTCAGATACAATAGTTGTTCATTTACCGCTAAGTACAATTATATCCGCAAATGCATCTATGGAACAGTTACCTTTAAGATCTCTTAAGAAGCAGTTGATATCTTAGGTCTCATGGGAGTAATCGATTATTGAATTCAACTAATGTGTGCTTATTTTGAACAATCATTGAGCTCTTATTAATGAAATTCTGAATATATTTTTGTATCCATTTTTAGTATACATTTATGGAATGGATGAATGTTAACAGAAATTGTTTTCTTTTGAAGACATCACTGGACCATTATGATACTTCTATTTAAGGCCTAGTTAAGTAAGTTATTTGTGTTGTGGTACATGGAAGGAAACACGTTGATAACAAGACAATGTGCAACCGCTATGACTCGCATGAGTAGTTTGCTTGATTAAGGTATTATGTTTAACCATTAAATTTTGTTCAGCAATTATGCGCACTTATGTTGTCTATGATTAACTATTAAATTGATTATCACATGGACCAGTGGGAGAATGTAAGATTATTTCTACATCGTTAGAAATATTTCTTGGTTCCATGTTTGCTAATCTAAGATAATCAAGACATTGCTAGACATGCATCTTAGGTTACTAATGAGTTATTATTTTAAGTTTCAATAAGGATTTAATACCTTATTAACTCTCCATTGATGGACGGTTGAGTATTAAAAGTTAATGTTACAAATCCTAGGAACTTGGTCCTTCCTCTGCCTATAAATGGAATACAATACCCATCAATCAGCGACGGAAGCAGGATTCTAAGCCTGGGTGGGCTAAAATAACACTATGGGCTAAACATTAAATTTCTAGGGGGGCTAAAAAAAAAATTCCCAAAAATTACACATGAAAGAATGGTTTTTGGGTGAGTTTTTTAGATTTGGGGGTGGCTGGAGCACCCCTAAGCCACCCCCAATACCGTCCCTGCCATCAATATTGTATACAAGAATTACAACTCATTACGTAAAAGGTTAGAGATAAGAGGAAGAAACCAAGAGCTCCACAAGGTATTCCGCAATAAGAAGATTTACGGGTCTCTCAAGAGGATTACTGCGATTCAATATCAATGGCATCGTCAGGTATATTATCTATACACATATCCATGCACATGTGATTGTCATGTAGTTCTAAGATCCTACATTATGAAATATAAAATTTATACGCCAGACATGACTATGTGCACCGATCCATGTAGTTCTTGCAAAAGGCAACATGGTATAGTTGTAGGACTTTTAACTTGATGGAAGTACAAATTAGGAGGATTGTTGTGATTTTTCCACCGAGATTATCCACACTACCTACCTGAAGATAATCATTCCCTTAAACCACATCCTTGGGTAATCTTTATGCCAAAATAGACAGGTAACAAAACTCACTCACTAATTTGTTTCGTCTCACCAACTCGGCTCACCGTTGCTGCAGGCCTCTTCAGTATTTACCCCTTTCTTCAATAACTCGGATCTGAGACTTCAACTGATAAATAGCTCCGGCGTTGGAAATTCTTCAATTGTTGTCTTCGAGTGTGTGGAGAGTTGCTTGGCCGTTAGTTACCGAGAATGCCCGAGAAAAGGTTTCGATTTTCTACGCTACATTTGATTTGATCCAAAGTCGCCTTAAGGGACCAAGTCACTTCTGACTTTTCTTTGGTCAGAGATTCATAGTGGTTCACCCTTCGACATCTCTCGGGAATCATCAGGATATACGTCATCATGCTTGCGAAATTATACTATTATACTCTGTATTGATCAAACCATTGATCTTCATCTTGGCATAAGAGGCGCAAACCAACACAAAATAATTGACAATTACATTATAATAAAGCATTCCACCCTACTGAAAGAAAAGTCAGTATAATTTAATACTAAATCATTCCACCGTACAAAAACAGTCGACAAACAGTCTAATATTTCATTTTTTATTCAAACTAAGGAAATGCTAACAGTATGTACATGCATTATCTAACCACGGTCCATAGTTTAATGTTAGTTGTTAATAAAAGTCTCTTTTATCTGTAAAGTTTCTATCCAAGCGCCTCACATATATTCTAGTTTCTCCTACTTACTTTCTTTTCCTCTTTTTTTTTTAGAATATAAAGTTTACAAGAAACTCGTTGGGAGTCTAGCAACAAAGTGGGCTCACTCCCTTCCGAATAGCAATACCTATCCCGTGAAAAAGAAAACTACCCACTTTGCCATTCATGGTATGGCTTGACAAACAATTTTTAAGCCTCTTTAAAAGGACTACAAAAGATCATCATTCGGCCGCCTAAGGTAGTGAAAGCAAAAGTACAAAAGCCGTAACCATGAGCCAAACACTTGTCTAAGTACTTCCTGCATTTGCGGGTAACCGCATTGGAGATGGCTTGACCAGGTATAAAAGTACGAACCCCACCACCTGTGAAAGGCGAGACACCCGTCACATCGTAACACACATCTTGACCGTTTTCCCAATTGTGCACAAGAATGTCCGCTGGTCTTAGATCTTTGTCATTATCAGATAAAAATCCCAAAGCAGCTTCTTTCCGGGTAGGAACTCCAGATTTAAAACATATATCTGCAAGCACATCGCGAACTAAATCATGCCGGAATTTGATTCCAACGTCTTTAGTACAGTGCAGCGCGTGATCACCAAAAGTATCCATCCTTTTGCCGCAACTGGGACAAGTACTATCTTCATCAAAGAGTGGTATACCTAATCTGTAGCACAATATGGAAGCAAACTGTCTTGGCCCCACAGACTGGTTGAGCCCACTAATGGGGATAGCCATCAAGTAGTCTTGTGCATGTTTGGATTTGTTACATTGCCATAAAACCGAGTCTCTGTCAGTCATCTGAAATTTATCCGGCATCTCCTTCATTACGACATCAAAGTAGGGTACTGCCAAGGTCTGCATGGGATGAGGGGCAGTGTCATTGATGTTGTAGTTTGAAGGAGATAAGCCACATACCTGTAAGTAATCGTGCAAGGCATGTTGAGAGATGAAGCTTGACTCTGAGACATTTGAGTTGTGAAGAATAGTACATTGCAGCTGTCGTGTTTGAACTTGCGATGCTAAGTAGCAGTAATGGATGGTGTCAGTCATGGTTTCTCCTCATTCTGATCATCTTCACTACAAGAGATTTTGCTGAACAATCACCATTAACTGTCATTGTTGTTATCATTATCACCAGCAATTTTTACATTCTCCCAAACGAGGCAGAAGACGCAGGATGGGCGATTGTTCAAATGCTATTTCTGTCCTCGAAATCCTGCAGAATGGTTGTGCTACTTGTAGGAGTAGAAAATCCTACCTCTACATCCAAAGGAAATTAAGCAAGCACACAAAGAAGCAAAACCAATAAGGAAAGTAGAGGAACACGAAATATACGTGGTTCGGCATGATTACCTACGTCCACGGGGTATAAAAGAAGATCTTATTACTCGACTCAAGGTTACAAGACGGATTTATCTCTCTCAATGCTTTAGTATGCTCTCTTTCCTCACCTCTTGCTTAGGTTCTTCCTCTCTACATGGTCTCTATTTATAGTTACAAGTGATGATACATCAAGACTACGATGTTAGGCTCCGGCGTAGCCTCCTCGATGTTCCTCTCTGGTGGTCACGATGTCTCACCCGATTGTCCTTATTTGTTCGGGTCGGTGCGTCAAGCCGAGTGATGTCTCGCTCTCGCTATCTCGCTACTCGATGTCGCCCGTTCGGTGGGGATGATCGATGTCGCCCTTGGGATCCTTGGCCGAATCTTCCCGACCGAGTCCTTCTTATCTCTTCACCAACTTTGTCAGCCGCATTTATGGCTCCAGCACCCGATGTCCATCGCATCACAACTTTTCCCCTTTTCGTCGACTTTTCAAACCGTCTCGCTCTCTTTTGCTGTGCCCGATTTGGAGAGGTGATCCGGTACTCTTGATGCATCCTTTCTCTGGTACGTCACGGCTTAGGATCATTCCACCTGTCCCTGTGGATTATTTACACCTACATTTATGCCCCTTCTTTCACTCGTGTGGTCAACACGTGGGGAAGAACAACCGCCTCGTCTTCCCACGTCCTCGGTCATGCCGGTTTTCACGCATGCTGTCCCCCACTCGCTTCAGTTACTGCGACCGGTTCACCTTCTCTGCCGGTTACCACAGGGGGGTTTATAAGCCCGGGGTCTAAACCTTGCTTCCCTCTTATTTCCTTCTTTGCAATTTCACTCTGTCCTCTCTGCAACTTCATTCTTTCTCTGTTCTCTCCGCAACTTTGTTCTTTCTCCGTCTTCTTTTCGTTGCTGCTGTCTATTTCTTCGACAAATCTCTTCCCTCTGTTCTCCGTTATCCATCGTCTTCTCCGTCTCCGTTGCCGCTGCAACTTCCGGTCGTGTTTCGCTTCTCTTGCCGTTTTCTCATCAGTTTTATGGCGTCTTCAACTCCTCAAATGACAGAAAGAAGGTGTGTGAGTTATGTGTTTTCTGATGAAGACGGCGTATCACTTGATTCCCTGTTCGTCGTGGAGAGTCCTTCCAAGTATGATTATCGCGCTCTAGATTCTATCTTTCCTGATAACCCGTCTTCGTTTTCTTGTAGGGGTCGACAAGAGGACCGCTAAGGACTTAACGGACGAGCAATATGTTCAACAAACCAAGGATGAGTTCGGTCTTCACGGGTATGACGTCGGGCTCTTGTCGGGCCAGAGGGGTGTTCTCAAGAAGGAGGATGTTTTGAGGTTTCCCCATTCACCGAGGCGACCATTGTCACCAGGGGCCAGCTAGAGCTCGGGCCGCGTTTCCCTCTATATGATCCTAGTCGCCCATTCCCGTACGAGGCTCTCTCCAAGATTCGTCCGTGCCGTGCCTTGGCCCAATGGAACTGAACACTTTCCGCATCCCGTCCGAGTGGGAGAAGCGTAGTCGAGGCGAGTGCGCTCCTACCGCTTGGTCTACCTTCAATCCTTCTCAAAGCGAGTGACTATACCCCTACCAGCCTTCGCCGATAATTATCGGAGCGGGACCACCACTAATGGCGATCTCGCCGGTTTGCCGCCAGCCCTCACCGTCATAAGACTCTTCCCGAGGGAGTCGAGGCTTCTTTGGATGAAGACCCCGAGGGAAAGAGTTCCAACAAGCACGCCCGTCATACCAATGACACGGCTTGGGACCGGGTTCCGCCGGCTATTTCCGCCCTCTTTTGAGTGGGAAGCTTCCTCCTCCGCCGAATTTTATCCTTTCGGGTAGTCAACGTTGATCGGGTCGCCGTGTATTTCTTTGTCTCTCTAGTTTGATTGGTCGGCTCGAGCGACTTGCGGGTGATGTTTTGTTTTGGTGTTTTTCGTACTAAGTCCTGTGGCCTCCTTCCGAGGTTCTCGTTCATCTAAGAGGGATAGGATTGCGGAGCCGAGGAGGATACAGGGAAGGTAACAAATATACTTATTATTTTTTTTTTATTTAACGTACATGTACGTGCCCCTATTTGTTGCCTTGCATGGATCTGACGTCGGCTGATGCACAGAAGTTGAAGGTTGACAAAGCTGCTGGTTCTTCTGGCGAAGGACGGTGAGGATCCCGATGATCGACTACCTTTGTCACATTTCCTGGGGAGGTCGCCTCAGAAGTCGTCTGACGATTCGTCTGCCTTTGTAGGTGGGAAGCCTAAGGGAAGGGGCAAAGAGCCTAAGGAGGATGTGCCCGCCCCGGAGAAGGATGTGCCCCGGGAAGTGGCTGGTGAAGGGATTGTTCTTGCCGATGGCACTGTATATGTCGTATCTGATGGTGATGATGAAGAAGGTCTTTTTGATGATGAGGATGATGTCCTGGGTAATGAGGGGGAGTCGGGTCAGACGGAGAAGTCGGGTGGTGATGGGAGCGGTTTGATTGACCGTGATGTAGAGAACGTTGCTGTCGGGGGTCAACCGCTGAAGGCTTTTCCTACCGTTGTCCCTAATTCTAGTAGCAGCACCTCCTTCACTATCTCGGGCCCTATGTGCAACTCGCTTGGGGCGCTTATCTCTCCCGATTTCGCCTCTTTGACCGATGAAGAGAAGGTCAATGCCGTCTCGTTGTACGAGGCTGGTCTGAAAAGTACCTTTGATCTCCTGGTGAGTTGAACTGTTTGGGTGCTACGTTTTTGTTTTTGTTTAGGGCTGACTATGTTGGTGTTGTTTTTAGGATGTCAACCGCTCGCTGTTGAATGCTGCCATCCAACGCCGGGAGGCCGTCGAGAGGGACGACCTTCGTCTCTTGTTGCAGCAGGAGCGCGAACGGTCTCGAGGGTTGGAGAAGGAGCTGGCCAAAACCCAAGGTATTCGTTTTATTCGTAGCTAGTTGTGATTGATCTTGTAGTGCCAATATCCTAAGTTTAGTACTCCCTGCTTAGCCGAATCTTCTATTGCGGAGGCCGACGCTGCCACAAGGTGTCGTCTGTTGAAGAGGGAAGCGAACATAGAACGAGATCATGTTTCAAACCTACAACAGAGGATATTCAATAAGGATGCTAAGATCGATCGTCTGGAAACCGATATTGAGGATCTTCAATCCAAACTTTATCGGTACGAGACGTTTGAGTATGTTCCCGAGGAAATAGATAATTTGAGGGCGGACTTAGCGCATTTCCAAGGTATAGCGGCCGAGAAAACCTTATTAGCCGACAACTTAGAAGTTCAATGTGGTCGGCTAAGACTTCAGGTCCGAGATCTGCATGCGGATCGCCTTCGGATCTTGGGGGAGAGGGACGCTACTGAGAAGCGTAGCCGAGAGGCCCTTGAGAAGCTTAAGGAGTTCGGAAAGGTTTCTGAGGAGTTGGATTGGGTGCGTGCCCAATTGTCGGGATTACAGGCTGCCCATTCTCGACAGAGGGAGGAATGGAGTGATCACAAGAAGTATTGTCCCACTAATGAGTTTAATGAACAGCGATACCTAGAACTTTCTTCGAAGGTGTCTGCCCTCGAGTGTAGCCTGACTGAGTCCGAGGAGTCGATTAGAATAATTGCCCCTTTGTTGGAAGGTGGTGTGCTTTGTGTCGTGCTTTCTATGTTGTCATCTTGTTGCCGTTGTTGTGTGACTGACCGTCCTTGTTGTTTTGGCAGCCGAGCGTAAGAAAGTAGCCTCGTTGGAGGAGGAGATCGGTCGTTTGAAGGGGAAGGAGGGTCATTTGCTTGATCGAGTGGCCACTGCCGAAGCGGCGTCGGAGCAGCCTAGCGCGGATCTTGCCGCCGAGAAAGCGAAGTTCGTTGAGGAGCTCGTCTCGAAGGTCAAAGCCGTGTGAAGGCGCAAAGCTTGACAAGAAGCGAGCCGATGCTGCCGCCAAGAAGGCTGTCCCGGTTTCTACTTCTTCCAAAGAGTGATCATGTCTTTTGTAGCGCTGCCTCGCTGTCTTGCCCTTTTCCTCGGGTTGTAATTCGTTTGAACACTTTGTTAACTTCTTGCATAACTTGTTACGGGGTGCTGCGTCGCCGGTTTATTTGCTCTTCTTGCTACTGATGCTGTTACACTACTGATGTCATTATTCTTATTTATGTCGGGTTGCCCGTATGTGGCTTTTCTGTCGTAGTCTCGTTATTGTCCTTTTTTATGCCTGCATGGATAGACAGGTTAGTCACAAATGCCGTTTCTGTCGAACACACTCAACAAGGAGGGTCATCGGGCCCGATGCCATGTCCTGACTGAGGCATCTCATCACCGTCTTTCGAGATCTAGTGGAAGGGAAGTTGGTCTTGCCTAGTTTCTATGGGATCGACATCCCAAGAAGTTATCGATTAATCTTCTTGGGCAAGTGATTCGACCACTTGCGAGGAGAGCAATGTTGATCGCTCGACCGTCGAGTACTCATGCCTCGACAATCGGCCACCGGTTTCCAACCGCTGTGGCCCCGAACTACCTCGGCACTTGCACAATGCCATCGCCCCGAGTTCGAATAGTCCGTGTTAGTGTAAGTCGCCCCAAGCACTTGCACAATGCCATCGCCCCCGTTCGAAACGACCATTCAGACGCACTTGTCATATTTCCAACCCCACGCGGCCTTTCACTAAATAGATGACAAGATATCTTACCCGATTTCATGGATGGTAGAGCTTTAGTCGTGTTGCGTTCCATGGCCGTGGCTCGGGTTTTCCGTCCTGGGTTTCGGTATCTTGTATGCCCCTTCTCCGACCTTCTCAACTATTGTGTAGGGTCCTCCCCATCGTGGTGCAAGTTTACCGCCCTTCTTGTCACGCTCATAGCTAGGTAGGTGTTTTAGTACCAAATGCCCTGGTTGGAATTCTCTTAGGCGGACCCGTTTGTTGTATTCTCGTTGATCCTTCGTTGGTAATTCTCCATTTTTTGCAGGCCATCTCTCTCGTTTCTTCTAAATCGTCGAGCTTAGCCAAGATAAGATCCGCCGAGATGTTTCGCCTCCATGCTTCGGTCCTCGTGGTGGGTATCATCGCCTCCGTAGGTAGTATGGCCTCGGTCCCGTATGTTAGCATGAAGGGTGACAGTCCCGTTGCCTCCCTGCGATTTGTCCTATACGCCCACAAGACATTGTAGAGTTCTTCACACCATTCCCCATATTCCCCGTCGAGTTTCTTCTTCATGTTATCGGCGATGGTCTTGTTTGTGATCTCGGCCTGTCCATTGCTTTGGGGGTATAAAGGCGTGGACTTGCTCTTTCGGATGTTGTAAGTGTTGAATAGCAGGTCGATGTTTTTGCCTTGCAATTGTTTCCCGTTGTCAGAGACGATTGCTGCCGGAATCCCAAAGCGGCATATGATGTGTTCCCAGATGAACCGAAAGACGTCCTTATCCCGTATGTGTCTCAGCGGAGCGGCCTCGACCCACTTGGTGAAATAATCGGTGGCCACAATTAAATATTTCCGTTGTCCTGATCCGACGTGTAGTGGTCCCACGATGTCGATCCCCCATTTAGCGAAGGGCCAGGGACTAATGACGGAATTCAATGTTACAGCCGGCGCATGTATCTTCTTTCCAAATTTCTGGCACTCGTCGCAAACGGTGGCCATATGCTTCGCGTCCTCATTCATGTACGGCCAGAAGTATCCCATGGTTTTGGCTCGTGCCGCTAGGGCGCGCCCGAGCTGTGGTTTCCCGCAGCCCCATAGTGTAATTCGTTAAGGATCATCTGCCCCTCCTCCTTACTTAGGCACTTTAGCAATGGTCCTAGGTATGATTTTCGGTATAGGGTGCCATCCCTAAGTTCGTACGCGGCGGCTTTGCTCTTGATCTTGTTGATCTCAGGCCTCCCCTTGGGCAACCTTCCCGTTTCGAGGTATTCATGAATCGGCCTTCTCCAATCATCGGCCCGGTATTGATCGGTAGTGGTTGCCGCGACTTGTGCGCCGATATCCACGTTCTCGGCATCAAGGCATTAGGATCCTCATGATTCGAATACCCTCAATGCTTGAGTCACCAACATGGAAGCGATATATGCCAGGGCATCCGAGTGCCGATTGTCTTTTCTGCAGATGTGTCGAATTTGATGCTTGGTATTTGCCCGATGTAGGATTGGGCGAGCTCCCGCATTTTTGCAACAAAGGGTCATGTATGGCATATTGCCCTAAGTGATTTGCCGCACAACTAGCCGGGAGTCGCTTGTCGGTCGTACCTCCCGGATGCCCATCTCCACAATCAAGCGTAGGGCATGTATTACCGCTTCGTACTCCGTGACATTGTTGGTTGCTTTGAACTCAAGCCTAAAAGAGTGGACCATTTTCTTGCCCTTTGGTGTCGTGAAGACCAGTCCTAAACCTGATCCGTCTTTGTTGGATGACCCGTCTACAAAGACCTCCCATCGTGTCGGCCGCAGTCTCGAGTAACCGGGTGAGTCCTCTCGGTCTTCCTCCATCCCGGGATGTCTTCTACCTCATCCTCGTCACCGAGAGGGAAGTCCGCTGTAAAATCGGCCACCGCCTGCGCTTTCACCGTCCTCATTTCATAAAAGATATCGAATTGCTTTATCTCGTGCGCTCCATTTGGAGATCCGCCCGACTCGGCCGCGTTGTCGAGTACCGACTCTATAGAGGATTTGGTAAGCACTCGGATCTTGTGAGTTTGGAAGTATGTTCGAGCTTCAGTTGCAAACACTAACGCTAGTATGAGTTGTTCGATTCTCGTGTAGTTCTTTTCCGCACGGTTCATGGTTTTGCTTATGAAATATACCCTAAGGTTTTCCTCTCGCTCCTTCGTTTCGACCAACACGGCGCCGATGGCATGACTCGGTTGCCCCGAGATACAAGTGTTAGTATGTCTTCGGCTCGGGTCTTTGTAACACCGGTAGGCTCGCGATGTTGCTTGATTTTCTCGGAATGCTTCCTCACACTCCTCGGTCCATTTAAACTTCTCTCCTTCCTTAACGTCCCGAAGAAGTCCTTGCATTTGTCTCGACGATCGAGAGATGAATCGTCCTAGAGCCGCTAAGTTTCCGTTCAGCCGTTGCACGTCCTTAATCGTGACAGTGATGGCATTTCTATTACAGCTTTGATTTTATCTGATCTCGCCGATCCCTTTGTCTGATTATGTATCCTAGAAACTTGCTCGAGGTGACCCGGAAAGGTGCACTTGGACGGATTCGCTCTCATCTTGTACTTTCTCATGGTTTGGAAGATGCCTCTAAGGTCGTCGATGTGAGTTTCGACCACTTTGCTCTTGACCAAGATGTCGTCCACGTATACTTCAATGGTGTCGTGTATTTTTTCCTCAAACATGTCCTCCACCACCTCTCGGTATGTAGCGCCCACATTTTTCAGCCCGAATGGCATTTTGGTGTAACAACATAGTCCTCTTGGCGTGAAAAAGATGTATGCTCCCGATCTTCGGGGGCCGGGGGATCTCGGTTATATCCCGAGTACCCGTCCATGAGCGTGATCGCCTGATACCCGACAATGGATTCCACTAGTTGGTCAATGCTGGGAGAGGGAAGCTGTCCTTTGGGCATGCCTTGTTCAAATCACTATAGTCGACGCAAACTCGGACGCCCCCGTTCCTCTTGGGGACTATCACCATATTAGATATCCATTGTGGGTACTGGGCCTTTCGGATGATTCCCGCCGTACGCTTTCTTCGGCCGGCCTCCATCACGGCTTGTAGCTCGGGTGCAATTCTTCTCATCTTCTCGTCTGACGGCCCGAACTTGGGGTCTATCCTCGATGGTGCGAGCAAACTTCTGGTCGATGCCTTCCATGTCGTGCATCCGCTGTGCAAATACATCCATGTGCTCCTTCAGGAGGGCTATCAGCTGCTGGGATTGCTCATTCGTTAAGCGTGACCCTATTCTCACTAATCTCGGCTCCTCCTCGGTGCCCAGATTGACTTGCCGAGTTGGTTCTAGGGCCGAAAAGTTTTGCTTTGGCTCGCCGACGGTTGCCGGCTCCTGTGATTGCTATAAGATTTCTGCCTCGTCCGCTTCATAGGTGGCGATGGCTTCTGACATTACCTTTTCCAATTCCTCTCCCGCTTCCCTTTCCTTAGACTTCTTCTTTTCTTGGCGTTTCCTCGACCGTCTTTCCTCGTTCTGTTGGATGTCTATCTGCACACATTGTCTTGCCGCTTGGGGGTCGCCTAGCACCTCTACTACTCCGCGATAAGAGGGGAAGCGCAGTTTCTGGTGGTAGGCCGAGGCGACTCCCTTGATCCCCGCGATCCAAGGTCGTCCCAGATTGCCTCATATGGTGATGCGACATCGACTACGCAAAAGGTGGTCAATGTGTCAAGGAACCCTTCCCCATCCGAGACTCTGAGAGTGACTTCTCCCTTTGGCACCGTCACCGTACCGTTGAAGCCGTAAATTCGATAAGTCGATGGGATCAGGATGTCATCGGACAATTCCATCCTCTTGAAAGTGTCATAGAACAAAACTTCGACTGAACTACCACACGTCCATTAATATTCTCGGACGCCCCATTCCTCAATCATCAAGGTTATTACTAAGGGATCTCCATGTGCTTGTCCGTTCAATGGGACATCTTTCGCCGAAAACGTAATCGGTTGCATCATCCATGGCTCCATAGGGAGGGTCTTGGCCACGCTAAAGATTTCTCTGCCCGATCTGTCCCTCTTGTGTATTCTCGAGGTGATACCGGTCCCTAAATCGTATCCTTGTGTTGCTGAGTGTGATATGGTGTTACAAGTGAACTGAGCGCCGCGATTGATTCTTATTTGATGTACTGGGACCTCGGGCTGGGCCGGTGTCGATGGTGTTTTGACGAAATGCCGTAGATACCCATCGCGGATCAGGTGTTGGACGATGTCCTTCACTTCTCTACAATCGTTGGTTGAATGGCCGCGAATCGATGATAATGGCGTAACTCCGGTGGTTCCTCGTCCCGTCGAATTGGATTCCCGAGTCTTGGGGTAACGGATATCATTCCTCTTTTCCACTTCCTTGAACACTTCTTCCAAGGGTGCATTGAGCGGGGTGTATGATCTTGGCTCGTGGCGAGGCTTTTTCCCCTCTCGACCCAAACTTTCTTGTTTTCACCCCGGGCCGGGCACCGGCCTTTTCTCGGATCGTTTCGTGGCTTCTCTCGGGTAGCCTCCTCCGTGGTGCTCGCCTCTTGTATTCCCCTATCTTGCGCTCCTTCCTTCGGATCTCCTCCAAGGCGATATAGTGCTCCCGCATCTTCCGGATCTCCCTTAGCGTCTTGGGCTTCTCTGTACATCGCCACCCAGATGGGATCCGACTTTCTTAGCGAGTTCTCGAAGCCGAATATCTGTTGGTCGACCGGTGCCTTCCCTATATCCGTGCATAACTTCCTCCATCTATCCGTTAAGGAACGCAGCGGTTCCCTCAGTCTCCGTGCCAGGGTAAATAACTTGTCGACTCTGGGCCGAGCTATGCTGTTATGCATGTACGTCTCGAGAAAGGTTTCCACCAAAACCGCATAGCTTCCAACGGATTTATCGGGCAGGGTGTAGAACCAACTCTTCGCTTCTCCTTCAAGACTAGCAGGGAAGAATTTGCACATGACCACATCGTGATTCTTCCACTGTAGTAAGGACATGCCGTACATCTTGATGTGTTCTCCCGCATCGCCCGTGCCATCGAACCTAGATGGGAAGATTGGCAGTGTGCACTTTGGTGGAAATGGTGTTCGGTCCAGTTCTCTGGTGAACGGTGTCTTCTGGGCTTCATTGATTACTTCTGCTAACTTATCATCCTCGCTATCTCCAGTCAGTTTCTTAACCATCCGCTCAAGCCGTTCGATCTTTTGTTTGGTGGACGCGTCCGTACTCTCGTTGGTTACTTCCTCATCGGCCGAAGAATCCTCGGAATGGCCCATACCCTTCTCTTGGCCGATTAGGGTCTGGGTACTCGTCCTCGGCTTGGTGAAGGGGGTGGGTCGTCCCTTGGTGGAGTGTGATTGCTAGAGGCGCCTCGCTTGATGATCCCTCGACCCCGTCCTCCTATTGCGGAGTTGGTGGTTCTCGTATTCTAGCGCCAAGTTTCTCCTCCGCAATTCTCTCATCAAATCCTCCCCGTCTTCTTTGGCTAGCCAGGATGGCGAGTAACATCGGGTCAGTGCTCTCGTGACTAGAGTGACCGTTCATTTGGTGTCCCGTTGTGTTAGGGGGTGCGGTTGGGGGTCTCGTAGTGAGAGTGATAGGAGGGACGACCGGAGCCGTTGGGTGATCAATCACTACTGGGGGAACAACCGACGCTGTGGTTCGGTTGGCCGTTACTGGGGGGACGTCTCGATTAGGGTTCCCTCCTGCCAAGTGTACTTGCCTAAGCCTCTCGGCCTCACGTTCCAAATCCCTTTGGTGCTCTGTAGGTTGTCTTTCTCTCCTTCGCTCCTCGTGTATCGTTTGAACTTCCTCCTCCTCCTCCGTATCCGATGCAGCTTCTCCCATCTTCCATGCTGCCCTCGTTCCTCGGTCCCATCTGACTTGGGTTAATCCTCAATCTCCTGGTGGGAAGTCGTCATCTCGGCCCGCATCGACTTCCTCGTCGACCGTAGTCATGCCTTTGATCAACGCCCGAGTCTCGCCCCTGGCCGTTAGGTCGACGATCTCCGTGTCGGGAATCCGTAAGTCCTCTTGCCCGCCGGATCCCGCCGTGACTCGGTTCCTCGTGATCCTGCTCGTCCCGGAGGTACTTGCCATTGCCTTTGCTATCGTCCTCTTTCCTCGGCCGCCTCTCCACTTGTTCCTACGTCAACAAAGTAGACAAGACTTACTTCGAACCGCTTTCGAAAAGGTTAAGGATGGAGTACAAAGAAGCCAGTGCAGAGTGGAAAAGATCTTTTATAGTACGAGTCCCTTTACGCTAGCGTGTCGATCTCAAAGAAATCAAATCGTTTTTGCCGCAAACGGACAAATTTTGAAAAGTCGTCTTTGACACATCGCTTTCTGTGACTCTTCCTAAGCATTAATCATTATTTGTCCTAACATTCCCAGCGCTTAAATCATTAATCATTCGTGCGTTGAATCGAAGATTTCTTTCACGGCGGTTTCAACGGCGGTGATCGCGTGTTGATGGCCGCAAGATTCCTATAGATTTTTACCGATGTTGTGAGGCTTATGGATTATGGTGAGACTCGAGCCGTTCATCATAATCCCGCCGCCATGGTTTCCAAGATCTAGACTCAACGATTCTGAGCTAGCCCTGTTTCCACCATTATCATGCTTCGTTTACCTTGCTAAAATGAAGACAGGTGTGAAATGGAGATAGATGCGACAATATCTCTCCCTAGAAGATAGTCCTAGTAACCTACGCGTTGCGCCTGTTGGAGTTTTTCGTTTAGCATCAACTATCCTTACTGGATGTCGATAGGAGCTGTCGAATCTCTCTTGCAACGGGGTTGGAAGCCACAGATCACGGTCAGCGAGATGGAATCCCCTTCTAGCTTCTACCAACATCGAAAGATGCTATTTAGGGAGCTCATGGGTCATCCGATAACTCTCTGAGGTGTCTCAAACATACAGCCCATCTTGACGGAGCGGTCTTCGACGACTTCGCTTAAGCGGAAAACTTGTTTTGCTTGGAAAATGAAGACTACTGGTTAAAACACGAAAACGAACTTATACCAATTCGACACGAAGATAACAAAACGAAGATAACTAGCTAGAACGCAAGGCTAACTTTACCAATCTCGACAAGATGTTGCTAAGAAGACGAAGATAACAAAACAAGAACACAAAGCTAACCTCTATCGACTCAACAAGACGTTACTAAAAAAAAAGAACAAAGATAGCAGACCGAAAGGGTTTCTCCCTTAGCATCAACCAGCGCACAAGGTGGCTTAGGAGCTCGGAGTTTCCCCTTTTGGTGTCCGATTTCAAGGTATCCGGAGATGTTATACGGTCCCCTTAGTCGGCGCCAGAATGTAGATGTAGAAAATCCTACCTCTACATCCAAAGGAAATTAAGCAAGCACACAAAGAAGCAAAACAAATAAGGAAAGTAGAGGAACACGAAATATACGTGGTTCGGCATGATTACCTACGTCCACGGGGTATAAAAGAAGATCTTATTACTCGACTCAAGGTTACAAGACGGATTTATCTCTCTCAATGCTTTAGTATGCTCTCTTTCCTCACTTCTTGCTTAGGTTCTTCCTCTCTACATGGTCCCTATTTATAGTTACAAGTGATGATACATCAGTACTACGATGTTAGGCCTGGCGTAGCCTCCTCGATGTTCCTTTCGGGTGGTCAACGATGTCTCACCCGATTGTTCTTATTTGTTCGGGCCGGTGCGTCCAAGCCGAGTGATGTCTCGCTTCGCTATCTCGCCACTCGATGTCGCCCGCTTGGTGGGGATGATCGATGTCGCCCTTGGGATCCTTGGCCGAATCTTCCCCGACCGAGTCCTTCTTATCTCTTCACCAACTTTGTCGCCGCATTTATGGCTCCAAAGACCCGATGTCCATCGCATCACAACTTTTCCCCTTTTCGTCGACTTTTCAAACCGTCTCGCTCCTCTTTTCTTGTGCCTGATTTGGAGAGGTGATCCGGTACTCTTGATACATTCTTTCTCTCGGTACGTCACGGCTTAGGATCATTCCACTCGTCCTCGTGGATTATTTACACCTACACTACTCCTATAAGATGCTTCTTAGTTATGTTAATAGCTTGCCTACTAAGTATGTTCTTCAACTAATATCTGATTAATTCCTTGATTTGATTGCTTTGCTCTAATTTGGGTTTTTAATATTTCGATGATTTAGACAGGAGACTGGGCTGTTTTATGCTTTGGATATTGGAGGGACGAATTGTCGTGTGTTGAGGGTTAAGTTAGATGGGGAAGATGTTGACATCCTAAAAATATCCAAGGAGATACCTGCAGAGCTGAAAACTGGTACCTCAAAGGTGATATGTCACTTTTTTTTCTTCGGATTCACTTCTTTTGTAACTTCCTACTTCTTCTTTTGAGTTATATGTCATCCTCTGGAACTTATACATATTCACATTTGTCTAATGCCAGGCCCTATTCGGTTTTATTGCCTCGGGTCTACGGGAACTTGTAAATCGGGAATTTGAGGAATTTGGTATTCAAAAAGATACGAAAAGGGAGATAGGTTTTACATTTTCATTCCCAGTGGAACAGACGTCTATTAATAAAGGGACACTAATCGAATGGACAAAAGAATTCAACATTGCAGACACAGTGCGTATTACTTACTCAACATTGCAGACACAGTGCGTATTACTTACTCCCTCTGTCCCACTATTAGTTGACCTAGTTGAAGTTTGCACAATGAATGAAATGAGTGTTTTTAAGTATTTTTTACAACTATACCCTTATTGAGAATAATTTGTAAAATTTAGAAATCATTTATCTCTCAAACTATACTATAGATTTTCGTAAATTTTGTACTGTTGAAAATCATTTTAAAAAACCTACGTAACGAGTATAAACATGAATATCAAATTATACATATTTCTTATGATACCGATAATCAATCAAAAGGGTAGTTTTAGAGATATCCCCTTGATTAGTGAAATAGGTCAACTAATGATGGGACAAGATCTTAGACCAAGTAGGTCATCTAATGGTGGGACGGAGGGAGTATTTCTTTCATCGATGTTCCTATAATTTGCCGGTTTTAATGGATTGAAAAATGTATGACCCGTGCAGATAGGAGAAGATGTAGTTGCGTGTTTGGTAGAAGCTATGAAAGAACAAGGACTTGATATGTTTTCCGTAACTGCGCTGGTAAGGTTTCTTGGTCGTTTGCTTGTAGCTTAGTGTCTTCAATGCGACTCGAAGTTAAAGTGAATGATGCCTAGAACAACTAATTTACACTTGCTGAATGCTTGCAGGTTAATGATACCGTGGGAACACTGGCTGGAGCAAGATACAGGGATGGTGATGTGAAAGTTGCTGTCATTTTGGGCACTGGAACTAATGCGTGTTACATAGAACGAACGGATGCGATTCCAAAACTCAATAGACAGGGGGATCAGGGTCACGTTACTGGAAATACGGTCTGTAACCAATTCTATTTGAATTCCATCATTTAGTCCTGATAGTTTATAGTCAGGATTTCAGACTCAAGTCGTAAATACGTAGATTAATTCTTGAAATTTGATCTGTGTTTGTGCTCTTCTTAAATGATACTAGTGTTGCAGCATACTCTTTTTTTTTTTGAGGCTTTACTTCGACGAATGTCTTCATTGAATTTCAGATCATTAACACAGAGTGGGGAGCATTTTCTGAAGGACTTCCTTTAACAGAATTTGATCAAGACTTGGGTACTGATCTGGGTAAACAGGTAAGACAACCCTCAACCGTTCGTACTTAATGTTTGGTTGTTATGTGGTCTGGTAGGAATGCTATATGTATTCTCAATTGCCGTAAGCTTCCCTTGCAAATAAGCTAAACTGATATTGTGTATTATCAATTGCCGTAAACAGATATTTGAGAAGATGATATCTGGTAAATACCTAGGCGAAATTGTGAGTAGAATTTTTGCTCAAGATGGCTGAATCGGAGAATTTGTTTGGTGAACACTACACGCCTTCTGCTGTTCTAAGGCAAATATTATTCCTACTAAACCTTTATTTTGCATACGTAGTCGATTTCGTGGTCATAGGTGGTTGTTCTGGGCGTACCGCCGCACAGGACAGCACTAGACACTTCATGTAGTAGCATATTTTCTTTGTTTTCTCTCTATGTAAAAATCTGAAGTCTGCAGTTTCTATTTTATAGTACACGGGAATTAAATGAAAGTGGGAATGTTATTTATGCCCCTACTATCCATGGGTCATGCACAAACACCCTTATGGGTCTTTACAAATACCCCTGATGGCATAATTGAAATTATGAATAGAAAAATAATTCAATTAATTCCATTTTTAACCCTTACACCTTATACTTCAATTTCTTCTTCATTTTTCCTCCAGAAAATCAGTTTCACTCTCACCTCCGTCGCCACCACAACCAACGCCACCAACACCACCATCATCTCCGTCGCCTTCACCTACCACCACCGTAAGTAGATCTGAATCTGAGAGGGATAAAGGGTTAGATGGATGAAGACAGATCGAATAGAGATTAGAAGGGTGAAATTGTGAACCGAAGCTGTTGTTGACTGAATCAAGATGAAATGGAAGATGGTTTTGTTGATATTAGGGTTTGAGTTGATGTTGCGGTCGGAAGGGAGATGGAACTGAAGAAATCAGGGGAGATGAAGGTGCGCCATCAATTTGCGGTAATGAAGGAGAAGATCGATGAAGTTCTTGCTAATGATTAGAAGAAGTGGTTTATAAAGAATCGATAGATGGAGATTTCGATTTCCTGTAATTTTTGAATTCGATGATTTGCGTGTTTTCTTCTACCCATCATCTTAACACATATTTTCGGATCTGTAATTATTATTTCGTGTTTGTTGTCCCGGATTGGTGCTATTGTTAATGAGATGAGAGTTCTTCTTTCATGACGTAATAAGATTGAAGTTATTATGAATGCATGATAAATTAGAGATGGGTACAACTCAGATTAGGTGTTGGACTCGTCGATTGCTAAATTATGGAGCTGTGATCTGAAATTGGGGCAAATTTGTGAATCGAAATAGGGAAGAGATGGAGCTGAGTATTGAAGGGAAACTGAATGGAAGTATGTTGTTGCTGCTTTTGCTCATTATGGCTGAATGGGTTTATTGTAGATTCAATTCTTGACAGTAAGAATCAAAGAAGATGAATTTGAAATGAGACAATGATGCTTTAAGTGAAGGCACATGGATGTCTTTGTGTTGTTGTAATACTGAATGCAGTGAGATGAGTCAGTAGTATTTTGAGAAGGCTTGAGCTGGTTATGAAGCAATTGCGGGTGACTAGGGTAGTGGTGGTTGTAATGGTTGATTGCGGTTTTTGCTAAGATGATCTGAGAAAGGTGTCTTCTTTGTTGATGTCAATTGAGAGAATCATAAATTATTGCTTGATGCTCAAGGGAATGCAGCTGTGTTCAAGTGCAACCGATTAGGTGGTCGTCTTGTTTGCAATTGCAATTGCAGTCTTTGTGTGTGTTGTCTGTGGAGATGTTGCAGTCAACAAAGAAGCGGAGACGGTGCAGCTGGTAAGGTTCAGAACAAGAAAGGAGGATAAAGCGGAGACGGTGCAGCTGGAATGAAGTGCTTTAAGTTGTTGCTGGCTGGAGCTGAAATGAAATGCAACGACAATGGCTCGAGGCAACCTTGTTGCAGCTGTTACAGTGATGCTTTTAATGGGTGTGCAGGGTTATCTTGCAGTACAGATTTGAGAGAATGGAATGTGGAATGAAGTGTTGTGACATAAAGTGATTATAGTGATGAGTGTTTGGTACGATGATGGAATGCGTGCTACTCGATGGGTTTGTTGAGGTTACAAATGCAGCTGCAGGATTAGGAGATGTGGTTGATGGCCTGCATTGGTGATATTGATGTTAAGAGGATGATAAGATGATATTGCAGGTTTGTTGAGCTAGATTTTGGGGACAATTTGATTCCCGGATTTGAGGCAACTTGGTTAGTTGCTTCCATATGTGGAGACAACCTGACCAAGTTGCTTTCACTTTTGGAGGCAACTTGAGCTAGTTGATTCGATTGGAGGCAACTTGAGCTAGTTGATTCCCGGTTGAGAGCAACTTGGTTATGTTTTTGGGTCCATTTATTCATCTTGAAATTATCTTATACATATATCTTAGAGTATTTGTGACGAATTTGTGGTGCAATGGTAACATAATGTTGTGTTGAGTTGCTGATAATGGTTGTGCTGCTGGTGCTCATGCTTTAAAGTCAAGAGAGTAGATGAAAGCTTAGGAAGTTGAGAAGGAACTCAATATGAATCCGCATTGAAAGAACAAGAAGTTGTTCTTGCTTGTGTGTTCTTGATGGTGTTTGTAGGGGCATGGAAGTGATATTTATTGGCTCATGTTGCAAGTGTGCATAGACGGTTGTAGTCATGAAGTCGTTCACGAGTAGAGTTGCGATAGCAGAGATGGAGGGTGTGGTGTTGTATGGTGGTTGTTTGAATTGTTGGTTGAACACTGTTGGTGTGGCGAACCTGTGGTGCAATGGTAGCACAACTGACTATATGTCAGAAGATGTGTGTTCGATTCACACTAGGTTCACTTTTTTTTGTATAATTTTTTTTTTTAAAGACAACTTGTGCTAGTTGCCTCCATATTTGGAGACAACTTGGGCTAGTTGCTTTCACTTTTGAAGACAACTTGAGCTAGTTACTCCATTTTGTTTGCAACTTATTCATGTACACTATTTATCGGAACAACTTAAGCTAGTTGCCTCAGACTTTTCGAACAACTTGAACTAGTTGCCTCCGATATGGACATTATTTATTGGAGACAACTTGAGCTAGTTGCCTCTTATATGGACACAACTTCAGCAAGTTGACTCCACATGGTAGTGGTGGTTGGTGGTGTTGGTGGATAGTGGTGGTGGTTGGCGGTGGTGGTGGTCGGTGGTGGTGGTTTGGCGGCGACGGTGGTTGGCGACGGTGATGGTGGTTGGCGGTGGTGGTCGTCGGTGGTGTTGGTCGGTGGTGGTCGGTGGTGGTGGTTGGTGGTGGTGTTCGTTAGCGGCGGCGGTGGTTGGTGGTGGTGGTGGACAGTGGTGGCGGTGGTGGTGGTCGGTGGTGGTGGTCGGTGGTGGTGGTGGTGGTGGTGGTGGTGGTGGTGGTGGTCGTCGGTGGTGGTCGTCGGTGGTGGTGGTGGTGGTCGGTGGTGGTGGTGGTCGTCGGTGGTGGTTGGTGGTGGTGGTGGTCGTCGGTGGTGGTGGTAGGCGGTGGACAGTGGTGTGGGCATTAATTAATTTTTTTTTTTTTTTCTTTTTTTTTTAAATAGTGGTTAGTGGTTTTGTATATACACTATATAAATGAGGGTATTTTAGTAATGTATTAGGCTTAAGGGTATTTGTAAAGTTTATAAGGGTATTTTTGCAAGGGGTCTCATAGTAGGGGTATATAAATAATGTTCCCTAAATGAAATGCAGCAGGACGATTCCGACGACCTGAAAAGTGTTGGATCAATATTAAAAGAAACATTCAAGGTAACTTCTCTTATCTGTCTGTCCGTCAGACATCCAATTTTCTACTGATGAAAGTCATCAATGGAACTCATGGAATTTAATTTGTGAACAGGTCGAGACCACCTTAAACATGAGAAAAACTGCTGTAGAGGTGATTGATGCTATTGTCAAAAGAGGAGCACGATTAGCTGGTGCAGGCATAGTCGGAATTCTTAAGAAAATGGAACAAGATACACAGGGATTTATTTATGGGAAGAGGACCGTGGTGGCTATTGATGGAAGTTTATATGAACAATATCCACAGTACAAATTATATCTCAAAGAAGCAGTTAAGGAGCTGCTTGGTCCAGAGAAATTTGAATATGTGGTTATAGAACAATTCCATGATGCTTCCGGAGTTGGAGCTGCTTTATTGGCCGATACTAATTTCAAAGTATCATCTGCCTCGTGAGTCAAAGTACCATTGTGAGTGAATCGATTAGCTTTTAAACATGCAGCAAGCGCAAAGAAACCCTAACGGCCCACCCAAAATAAAACACAAATAGGTCGAAAAGGAGTAGCAATCTGAAATAACGCTTTCTATGTTGGTGAATGACAGTATATTTTTATTGTTAGATTTATTTGGCAAAATCGATTGGATAAATGCAAAGTAAGATAAATTTATTGGAATGACTCTGGTTGTGCTAAGAGCAACTCGCTAGCGTTGAGTTACTATATTCTCAAATTCTCAAGCCATATATGGCTTTTTTGGCTTAGCAATTTGGTATACTGACGTAGTGGGAGACCGATCAACATACTTAATATCACCGTTTCGAGAAAAGCGAAATCAAAGAATCCGTCCAACTCAAACGCATTTTACAATAGCGTGTGGTTTCAACGCAATTTATAATTTTGTCTTCTACACCACGGGGTTTAAAAAACCGTTTGTCCATTAAACGTTTTCTATAATTACTTTTAACCAAACGGCATCTTAAACCGCGTCTTAGTCTAGATGGTTTTTATAAACACGTTCAATTATAAACGGGGTTTATAACTACGTTTTTATTAGATGGTTTTATCAAATAAGTTTCAAAGAAACGTTATTAATAGCAACGTTCAGTGGAGGAGGAGTTATAAAATGTTGAGAAGGAGTTATAAAATGAGTCTAGTAGTTGAGAAGGAGTTATAAAATGAGTCTAGTATAAACGCTTTTAATATAAACGTGCAGTTGAACGTAATTTCGTCTATTGAAATTACGTTCAAGTTAGCCGCAATTATAAAATGCGTTGGAGGCTACACGCTAACAATATGTACGTTTATGAAAACGATTTCTTAAATAACGTTTGATCCGCACGCTATCTTAGAGAACGTTTTACTAATAAACGTAAGCTTCAACACCTTTTTGAAGTTCCACGCAATTTAAATTAACATTTATGTCCAACGCATTTTATAACTGCGGGAAGCTATATGAAATTTGCCAAAGAAGGTTCTCATATATAGACACCCCGTTTGAGAATATAGAAATATGGGACTTATAGCAGATAGGAGTGTGCCTGCTTTTGTTGCCATATATGGCTTATAGCAACAACACTAAAGTTGCTCTAAGGATACCATCTCTATTATGAACTAGTTTTTCACCCGTGCTACGCACGTCTCTTTTTTTCTCACTCACGAAACTCCTACTTGCGTGCATTCGATCATAACATCTCTGTAAGCATTTCTATCCATACCGGTCAATCATAAACAGAAAGTGGTGCTCGATTTCGATTTATTCATGAATAAACTTGGTTTTGATTTCTTTCTTTCACGAACCCGGTTTACGAACCGTGGTAACTGATTTTTTGGTGTTGGCATAAAAGGCTTAAGGTTGGTGAACCCAGTTCATCTGAGTTCATGAACCGAGTAAGATTGGCGAACCTAGTTCGCGAACAATGTACATTTGAGTTCTCGAGCCGAGTAGGGTTGGCAAACCGTTTTACTAATGGTCCTAGTAGAATTTAACATATGCTCAAAGACTTTTTTTTAAGTAAATATGTTTAGCATTGCTATGACTCTCTTAAACACTTCTAAGCCTTCACTGATCACTAAAACACTTATGTGTGTGCATCATGCTTAGAATTCTTGAGTGTTTAAATGAACTTCAACTTACTTGTAGGCATATTTGCCAAAACAGGATGGTCATTATACACAGTTTTGTAACCGGACCACTGTGTATATTCTTCCATTGTATTTTCAAGATTAGTTCTCACATATTTTAATTGAAACCCTAATTAGAGTTTCATTTAGACAGAGAAAGTGTTTGCCTGATTCTCAAGTTATTTTATCTTGAATTCTAAGCAACCCTTGGTCTTGAAAACTATAAATAGAGATGCTCTTTCAACTGGGAAATTCAATCCCTGATATTTTGTTCCTAGTTGATAGCTAGAGTCATACTCTATAAACCTAGGTTTCCTCTAAGAAACATAATTAGGTTTACGACTAAAAGACTTCACTTTGGGGATTCGTGAAGCCAAGTCTGACTATCTTTACCTTGATAATTCGTGTATCCTGATCTTGCTTTCTGTTACCGAGGTTCTCGTAAATCACTTTCAGGAAAGATAGTTAGAAATCGTAAAGTTCTCTTAATCTCAGACTTTGTGATTCCTCAAGATAAATATCTGAAAATTAATCTTATGTGATTTTCAAAGATTGTTCTTGAGAGGTGGTAAAAGATCCAGGCTTCTTATCTAAGTGGGTGTAAGTGTTCCGGATTGTGAGGCTTGCTAGCTTTGTCTATTTCAAATAGATTTCCAAGCCTTAATCTTTGATCTAAAGGGAAATCAAATAGGCTTATCTATTAGAGGAAGATTGGTATCAAAATTCTTCACTGAGGTTGAAGCAACTCTAAGGTTGTAAAAGACGTCAGCTAAGGGAATCAATTGCGTAGAACCTTGAGAGGTTCAAGAGACGTAAGATGCGCGACTGTAACTGAATTTCTTGGAGGGTGGATTTGATCTCAACTACATTCCAGTCTGAAGTCTGATAGTAGGATAGTGTCTGTAGCGGTTTAGTACCATTTGGTGTTCAAATCTGGACGAGGTCTCAGAGTTTTTCTGCAGTTGCGGTTTCCTCGTTAACAAAACTTCAGTTGTTTTATGTTTTTTCTTTTCCGTATTATATTTTTTATCATTATAAATGGATTTTAGTAGTATGTATTCAATCTTAGAAGATACGTCAATCTAATTGTGATTGATTACGAGACTTGTTTCTTGTAAAATTCGTATCTTGAAAGATAGATAACAAGTTTATTACTTGGCACAATTCCGATTAGATTATTTGGATACGATAAGATTGATCTTGAATATTGATTTTTGAGATCGTCCAAGTACTCTTCTTAACAATCAAGCTCACATACTTCTTAGTCTATATATATTATTGATTGGGAAGAGAAAGAGATATAAACTCTATATACATATTGTCAACGATAATTAAGTTGGTTTACTTGCAGTTGTATTAGGTTTTGTCCATACAGGTTGTCGAACGACAAAGGTGGTGGTGTATTTGGTACCCCCAGGTTTTCAAGAACTATACAGGAAAAGTAAAGACGATGAAGTAAGTAGTGCATTTTCTGTTTTAAGGTCCGTATACATTTTTATTATTTGAAATAAACCCCTAAATAGTCAGCATATATAACCAAAATCCTTTGCAATGTAATAAATGAGTTATAAATACGAATGATATTCGATGGCTGTCTTGAAATGCTCACACGGGAACATTATTCGGAGTTTCTTCAGATTTGACGAAGGAATTCTAAATCAAGAATATATGGTGGTTACATAGAGTGGAGCTTTAAGATTTTGTTGCTCTAATTAATAGAAGAGAGATAAACAATCTAATGCGAAAAATAAAAACACAAGACACCCGAATTTTTTTTAACGAGGAAAACTGCAAAGCAGAAAAACCCCGAGACCTAGTCCAGAACTTGAGCACCACATTATATTAAACCGCTACAAATATTAGCCTATAATCAGACTTCGGGCTGGAATGCAGAATGTAGTTCGGGCCAATCAACCCTACCAGCAATTCAGCTTCACTTGCGCTCCTTTACATCCCATGGATCTCGTATGACCCTACGCAAGGCGATTTCCATAGCTGACGTCATCTACAGGCCTAGAAGTTACATAAACCTAACACTTTTATGTTTGTTTTTCCTCTAACAAAAAGACTATATGATTCCCTTTAGATATATTTCATTTAACGCCTGGGAATTTGTTTACAATAGAACAAGTTCAGCAAACCTCAAGGATTTGGAACACTTACACTATAATGAAAGAGAATCATAGATCACTACCACCCCAAATGAACAATATAAACAAATCAAACCAGAAGTGATTTGGATATCTATATTGTGGAATCATAAAGTCTGAGATGTGGAGAACTTTATGATTTCTATCTATCAAGTTCCTGATGTAAAGTTTTAAAAACTTAGAAGATCAATAAGAACAAGATCTGGATAACAAGAACTATTTAATGAAGTCTTTCAAATTCATAACCTAATACAGTCTCCAAAGGAAACCTAGTTTTTGGAGGAGGACTCTAGGCTGCAACTAGTACATAAAAATGTCGAGGCTGAGTTTTTAGTGCGTAGGGAATCTTTTTATATTCATGAAAAATGCTAACGAAGCAGGTTCGTGAACTAGTTTTCATGTTTACGAATTGCTTTATATTGAAACAAACTAAACTTCTCCATATATATTGTGCATGAAAGCATGTGAAGTTTGATTTGAGTTTCAATGAAGATTGTGCAACAGTAATGGACCAAGTTATTTGCTAGAGAGCCAGGGTTAAGCAGTTCTGTAAAAACAACTAAAAGTCGTGAACTATCAAAACAGTTTGTGAACTCAAAGTCGTCTCATAACTCGGGAACCTTTTGATTTGGGCAATTTGCAAACTGTCAAAACAGTTTGTGTACTTGGAAACAAAAGGTATACAAGAAACATATAAAATCATCTAGTTCACGAACTTTCCAAACAGTTCGTGTACCTTTAAATTAAATAGTGTCCAGCACTATCTCAAAATTGACTAGTTCACGAACTGACCAATTCAGTTCGTATACGAGAGTTAATTGAGATAAAATATCAAGGCTTTATATTTAAACGTTCAAGTTCGTGAACTAATAAAACAATTTGTGAACTTTTAGAATTAACTTAACTTATGCTTTAGCTTTCATTCTTCTTTGCAAATGTTCATCACTATACTAAATTCATACATGTCTCCGTAGACAGAAAGGTAGATAAAATGAGTAAATAGAATAGTCAATATTCACATATCTTTATTGATGAATTTCCCGCTAACGTCGTCTTCAATCTTCAAGGTCGATTGGTGAATTCTGATACTCAACTACCATGCTTTAATCCTAGTCCAAGACTGACTTTAGTAGACTATATATAAATCAAGACATAATTTTGATCAACTAAAATTAATAACAAGTTTAGTATACCAAAACTTGTGAGTATGACCAAGCGGTGCTCTAAAAATTAGGAATCTTAGTTAATCTAGTGACAAAACTATCAATTCTACCCTTTGGTGGGTGGTTTGTGCAGATTTTTCCAAAGGAATGGGTGGTATTATATAGAAATGAATCTCCAACGGTCTTATTTTTCAAAAAACTAGTCGTTTATTTTTGAAACTCACAAATACCGGCATAGATTATGTATATTTTTCTATGCCGGAGGTAAGTGTTAAAATTTTGTCTACAATAATCCATGTTTCGGCGTTGAAGTTATATACATTAGCGTGCCGGCATGCACTACCGGCATGGTCGTACTTCCTTCATTCAATACCTAACGGCCATTTTTTTAAACCATAGACCAGCAAAGAGCATTGCCGGCGTGGGATCTAAGTTACTGACAATGCCGGAATGATAAAGTGGAAAAGAGCCGTTATGTCCTCATCTATTTAAAGGAATGGATACACCCATTGCACTTGATACCTCAAAAAAAAATGGTTAGCTCCAACACATATCTCTGATGGCATATCAATCACCAACTACCAATTTCATCAATGCCCTCGAAAAAGAAAAACTTATGAGGAACAAATTGTCCACTCCGATAGGAAATCAATCATCAAGTACCACCAACTCAATTTCCACAATACTAGAAAAACTAAGAAGGAAGGAATAAACCACCAAGTCAATTGCCGCAATGAAATAAGAGATACTTAAGAGGAAAAGAGAAGAAGAAGAGGAAGCAAAGCTTGAACAATATCGCAAAGAAGCTAAAGAGATCCTTAAACGTCAAAAACAAGCTAAGATAGAAGCGGATGTTGAGGAAGAAACCGAGTGGATTAAAAATTACTACATAGTATCGGATTTGCCGGAAGATCATCGCCCTTCTGGTATTTTTTGGGGTCTTGTTAGGACTGGTCCTTACATGAATAACTTGTTGGACTGTAAGAAACGCATAATTGATTACGGTGATCTCTATGTACAAAATCGAACAACTTCACTCACAAATTATGTCGCAAATACAACGAGTTTCTTGCAAGATACAGAGGGAATAGGTATCAAGCTCAGGACGCATATACCAAGTGGAAAAAAGAGCCTTTTCGGCATTTCGAAGCTGCTTTGCTCCTTGAATCTCGTTCCAAGAAATGATGTTAGTTGCAATTGACTTGAGATCTTTCATTTTATGTGTTACGTTGTTTATGTTTATTTCTTTAAGAAATGATGTTAGTTGCAATTAGTTTGGGTTAATGTTTTTAAGTTTATTTCCTTAAGAATATGCGGTTAATGTTGTTTATTTCATCAAGTTTCTTTCCCCTACCGTCATTGAAAAATTACCATATACTATCCCGTTACTTGTGCCGGCGTTAAATAGATCAACATACAATGCCGGTTTCATGGTTACAATTGAAAATTATTGTCATAATGCTGGCAGTGTAATGTGCCATCTGTCCATGCCGGTATCCTGACTTACAAACACAAGTTATGTGGAAGTTACAAACTCCTTCATTCCACTAATTTGACGGTTACAAACTATTTTATCCCACTTATTTGACGGTTACAAAATCCTTAATACCAGTTTATGCGTCGGTTACAAACTCCTTCATTCTATTTAAGTGACGGTTATAGAAAGGAAATCATTCAATCTCCCTTTTTGTTTCATCTTTTATACCAAAGACAATGGGTCGTCGCAAACCTCGTGAAAAACCCATACCCAATCCTGAAAAATCTGTTAATGATGGTGGTAAATCGAAATCAAAAGCGCAAGAACTTTTTGAAGAGTCTGTTGGTGAGGCGAGAATAACAAATTTGCTTAGGTAAGTGATGTATATGTTGAATTGAAGTATTTTTAGGGTTTATCCCATACTAGAAAACACAAATTGAAACTTGGTTGTTTAGTCTTTCTACTACACTAAAAGTAAATTTTAAAATTGCAATTTGAAATTCAGTTACATGTTTGATTCGCGGTAGAATTTAATTTGAAAATCATGCCAGCATAAATCCCACAGTTCCGGCAGTGTCGATATGTTAACTTACCATGCCGGTTTTCTTTACCTAAAAATGTTAATTCTCCGTATAAAATTCAAGACAACCGGCATGGAGTGTTATTTATTTAGAACGCCGGCACGTATGCCGGCACTGATGTTATGTTCAATTTTTACGCCGGCGTCCAGTATATTACTCAGTTTACATATTGGAACATAGGTTTACAGCAGCACAAAAGAACAAAGGAAAAGGCAAAGTTGTTGTAGAAGCAAAACCTTAGTCTTCTCGACGTAGCCGTCCTGATCCGGCTACTGCTTAGGTCGTCATTCATGATCAACCTATAAGGGACTCAACAAGCAGTGATGATGATGATGAGTGGGAAAAATTTCCTGAACCGGAACGAACAGGTGGCTCATCCTCACGAGCAGGTGGCTTAGGACAAACTGATGTTGGAGTTGAAGCCCCTTAGGATAATGAAAAGGCACCCCCAGCCCACCTTCCGGATAGATATGACATGATTCCAGACCGCGATGATGGCAAACAGTGGGGTGAACCGATAAACCCACAACTCTTATTTGCCTACAAGCACTCTTGGGCTCGTTGGATCTATCAAACTTATGTAAGACGTTTGCATCTTGTTATTATATTATTTATCTGTGATCAAGTGAATTTAATTAAGTTTGGTGTGTTTTTATAGGACCACAAGAAAGCCTTCCGTGTTAGCCACCATCAACAATCGGATGTATGGCCTTTGAAGTTTGAGTGTGACGTTGTTAAAGCAATAGTCAGAGTATCTGGGTTGAATCCCGCGGTAAAAAATTATGTGGCCACTGATACCGTCACGGCGAGCTGCTTTTTGGAGAGGTTTTTTGGTGAAACTGATACCATGCATTTTCATTTTGGCGAGATGTCCATTATCCCCGAAGATGTCCAAAGAATACTAGGTCTAGAGGTTCTTGGGAAAGCCGTTAAGGAAGGAGATCAATGTAAGGACCTAGGATGGGACAAGATCTATGAGCTGACTAAAAAGTTGTTTGGATGGGACAAGGAAACCACTTTGGAAAATATGTACAAGACAAAGCATTCCCAGACAAAGAATATCACATTCGTCAAACTCTTTAAATTGTTTGGGAATACGAAGCACAAGGAATTAAATCCCGAAAAAGTTCAGCAAACTTTCGTTGCTTATATGTTGTTCATCTTGGGCTCCCCTATATTCCCTGACGCTAATGGTAACATGGTGCATATGAACAACCTACAATACTTGGATCCGTTGGAAAAGGTTCATGAGTATTCATGGGGCACTGCTTTCTTGGCACATTTTTTGACAGAAATGCGTAGAGCTTCTAAGGCGAACGCCCGTCAATTTAATAGGAATTTCACCGTAATTCAGGTATAGTGAACTACTTATTTTGTGATCGTTGTCATTAAATTTGTTAGTTTCCAATTATTTATTTTCTTATACATTTCATTGGAACGATCTTTCATTGGCATAGGTGTGGGCTTATGAACACTTCCCAAAAATGTTCATACGGTATAAAAGATTGTGTACTTTAACTGAATATCAACAGAATAGGCCTCTAGGTCGGAAATACTTCTTCGAAAATACCCCGAGGCCCAATAACAAGAAATTGTTATTAGCAATGAGATTGGCTTTGGACTCGGTGGCTGTCCAACATGTTGTGTTTGACCCATATAGGAATGCCAGAGGAGTTTACTTGCAAAGGCGTGACAATGTTTCATTTTACAAAGGATCGTTATTTCATCCAAAAGGATTTTTTATGCACAACCCTCGCCGTGTAATGCGCCAACTTGGGTACAAGCGAAAAGATCTCACGATACATCTTATCAGAAATTCTCTCATGACTTTCCTCAATGACAATCAAATGAGAACCATACTATGGTAGTTTACGACCCAAAACCTATTCTTGCACATTGGAGTGAAAGGGAAGAACAAGGACTTATGTTGGATATGGATGATTGGGAATTGGCTGAAAACGGTTATGAGAGCGAACCAACCTTCCTAAGAGGTCATCGGAAGTTCTCGCATCCTTATGTTGTACGCCCGGCTATCGTAGAAGTTCCTCCACCACCAGCACCTCCCTCCACAACTCCGGTAATTGTACCCGCACTTCTACAGCTCATTACGTTGTTGGTACGTACGTCTTGTTCATTACTTTTCTTTTAATCTATATCTATGAACTTATACAATTGTACATACTAAGTACATGTTTAAAAATTCCTTAACAGCGTCAGGGGATTGGAAATTTGTCAAAGTTCTTTAAGAAAAAGAACAAGAAAGGAGAGGTGCTGACCCAGAAAGAAATGGAGAACGTCGAGCAAAAGATAGACAAAATGAAAGATCCAGAGGCAAAAGACTTATGGGGCGAAAGGAAGAAGAGGGTACACAAGAAGCCAAGAACCGAGTGATCGTGTGTTTCTTCTATAGTATTAGTTTGGTTTGAACAATCTAGTGTTGGTTTATTTTTGTTTGTGAGTCTTGAAAAATGTGTTTGTTTGTGTGTCTTGCTAAACTCTTTGCTTGACTTGGTTTATGTTTGATTTGTTTTCGGTTTGGAAACACATAACTTTGGAGTTTGTTCTTTTATACAATCTAGTATTGTTATTATATTTATTATGTTGATAAAATTGTGTCAAATTACCTCTTTTACATAGTTTGAATGTGCCAAGATCACATAAATTTCTAAGTTTTTCTTCAGTACCGGCATTCTCAAAAAGAGTAACATCAATGCTCTAACTCAATGACAGAGTTCCTAAGATTGAACTGTTTTTGGGTACTATGCCGGTAGTCTGTAATCTCCAGGCCAAATATGTTTTTGACAGAGTACCGGCACGGATATGATTTTAATTTCAACGTCGGCAAAGTTACTGATTTCTCTGGATGTTTATTCTGAATTTCCGGCAGAGTTTCAAAACAAAGATCTACGCCGGAAAATCAGTTCCAGCGTCGTAATTATAAAACACAACCATGCCGGCATGGGCATCAAAATATGTTTTAATGTTTACAATTCACACTTCAAAAAAAAACAAAACGTTGCGTACTAGTGAACCACATAAATCCAAATTACTCATCGTCGCTTCCACACGTAATCGGTTGCATCTTCTCCTCTTGGAGAGGTTTTTTTGATAAGGCCAACGCATCCCAAAATTGGTGATTCTCCTCAGACAATGCCATCCATCCCTTCCAGATATTGGGATCTAGACCCTTGTTTTTAATCATCCCACAGATAGGTGGCAATGGACAAATTTCTTTGAGTTTTAGAATAACGAAATGGTTACCGTTCACGAATGCCAAAACAACTCTTCTCTTCTTAAGGGATCCTTCCCATTTTTTCCACTTTAGGGTAAATGTTACTTCTACGGTGGGGGTCAAAAATGAACAACATATATAAATGTATCCGCCACTAGATTCCCACAGAGCAGCATTCTCATCCAATATTGAGAAGGAAGAAAGTTCATCTCTTGCTCGGGCCCTAATACTTGAGCATGCATATCATCAAACCCCTCGCCTACACCAACCAATTGCTCATAAAATCTCCTCTTGTTCACAAGTTGTTCGGCCATCCTCATTCTAGCATATCGGCATGATGTCATACCTCTACTAACCGCCGTCTCAAAGATTCCTAATTGTTCGGTCACAGCATGATAGCCACAATTTCCATCTCCATCGACATCATCCGTATATACAATATACTCGCGAATAACCTCAGGAAGTTGGTCTATGTAAGACTGTATCTTGGTATGATAACTTCTAGTTATCCTACCTGTTCTGGGATCCTTATACATCTTCATATTACCCTTGTCTAACTTGATTATATCCAAACCATCCTCTGCAATCTCTACAATTGCAATGTCTTCGGTATGTGATGGGAGTCCGTACTTCCTTGGCCTACCCCTTCGCCTTGGAACTAAAACTACATCAACTTTGGTCGTGCCTACGGAGTTGTCACCATCGTGTTGTTGTTGACTAGATATGGTTCGCTCACCTTTGCTATCACTTGGGTTTGTCACCACCTTTGCCTCATCACCTTGTTGTTCTTTATCACTTGATGTTGATACCTTTAGTGGCCTAACCCTTTTCCTTGGAACCTCCGCTCGATCGACTATGGGTATGGCTTCGGAATGCTCACCTTGTTGTTGTTTGTCACTTGATGATGATACATTTGGCGGCCTACCCATTTTCCTTGCAACCTCTGCTAGATCGACTATGGGTATGGCTTCGGAATGCTCACCTTGTTGTTGTTTGTCACTTGATGATGATACCTTTGGCGGCCTACCCCTTTTCCTTGGAACCTCCGCTAGATCGACTATGGGTATGGCTTCGGAATGCTCACCTTGTTGTTCTTTAACACTTGATGTTGATACCTTTGGCGGCCTACCCCTCTTTTTTGGAACCTCCGAGGAGTTGGCTTTTGGTGTGGATACGGAATCCTTCGTTTGTTGTTGACTTGATAGCGGTTCCTTCCTCGGCCTACCTCTTTTGTTTAGAACCGGCTCTTCCGCGAACCTTTGTTCCGAAATCTCACATGCGGTTAGATCGCGTTTCTTACTTGCCGTGAGTTCTTCTTCACGTTGAGTTATTTCTTTCAATTCTTCTTCATACTTCACAATCATATGACGACACGGAAGCCCCAGTGAAGACATGTCGGGACAAATACACACATCACCCGGTTTTCCGTAATTTTTCTCATATTCCAATAGTCTCATCATATGTTTTATTGCCCAATGAGAGACGTTGAATTCTATTCCTTGGAGAAACTTACCATAATGAAGAAATTGAGTCATCCTTTCCATTGATCTTTTCTCAAAAGCCTCCTTGATCCTATTGATATCACTCTTAAAGTATTGCTCCATTGCCTCGGTGACCGTAACCACATTGCCTTGACCGGACTGGATGAGATCTTTAAATCTCCCATGAGCGGACTCCGCTGCACTAGTTGCTTCACTCTTGAAGTGTCTATACCGGTTTGTCCATGCACGCATAAATTTTTCCTTGAACTTATCCAACCATTGAGTCCGACAATACCAGACGGCAGTCGGATAAACTTCGTTCCAATCGGCAATAAACTTCTCCAATCTCTTTTCGTACATAACCTCGTAAGAGACCAATAAACTTTCTCTCAATCTCTTAGAAATTTCAACCACTTTTTATGATTTTCCGCATGTTCTTTGTCCACTCGCTCCTTTATCTTGCCTCTCTCATCTTCTTCTTCTTCGGGGGATAGTTTGTTCTTTCGAACATCTTCCTCTAGTTGTACCATCATTCTCTTCTTAATATCCGCCTTTGCGGGTTCAAACAAGGCATGGAAAGTTTTTATCACATTATTACGTATATGATATGTACATAGGAAATGTTGTGCGTCCTGGAAGACGTCGGATATTGCTTTCATTAATGCGTCATTATTATCGGTTACTATGACCCTCGGAAGTTGATTTTCCCGGAAGAATAATCTCAATTGTCGTAATGCCCAATGATAATTATAGTCCCTCTCGTTTTCCATTAAACACCAAGCCAATGTGAATGTTACCTTGTCTGAGGTTTGCCCCACGATGTTGAAAAACGTCATATTGTATTTGTTTGTCTTGTAGGTGCAATCCATCAAAAGAACACCACAACATGTATTTGCCAATTGTGAAAGCAAAGGATGCGAAATGAATATTTGAAGGGGCTTGTTGTCCGGCCCACTTTTAATGATACGCGTGTAGTTGTGATCCCAAGCTATCTTCTCAAATTCTTGCATAACGGACCTCCCTTCCCATTCCACCCTTCTAATAGTTGCTTGTGCGCTATAAATTGTATGTAGAGAAGACACGTTAGTCTCATCCTTTTCCTTGAAGCCTCTGAGAATTTGTTTCGGTTTGATAAGTGCTTTGGTCAATCTCTTTACATCCTCGAACTCGTGAGGTTTTAGCTTCGCAACTAGGGAGTGACCAACAAAATCTTTCGGATCCCGGTGGTTATGACAGCCACACAAAACCTCACAATCCCAATTTTTCATGTCATTTAAATGGAATACAAGCTTAAACGGGTAATTATCTTTCCTCGCTACGAGTATTGTATACCTTATTAGTCTTCTTTGGATATACATAATCCTTTCTCTTGTGGCTATTCTTCTCCTTGTATTGCCCATTTCTCTCGCAAGCCATCTCAAAATGGGTTTTTGAACCTTGGGTATTCCTCACCAACACACACATGTTCTTAAGAACCGTCTCTTTAGCCCAAGCGATTGCTTCATTTCGATTTATTATTCCCTACATCAGAACAATTTCGCGTTCATTAGAAGGTTCATTACTAGCAATCCATTAGTAAAGTTCAAGATACTAGGTGAAAAGTATTCTTTGGTCACATACCGGAGGTATTTTATAGTATTCCGACGTATCCCGATGAAGCGGCTTTGCATTTGTTGGATCAATATATGTCAACACCTAAAGATCGAATGAAAATTAGTTCCAAAAGAAAGTAAAACACTATGCCGGAAACCCGTGCCGGCATGCTCGACCAATGTTCCGGCATGGTCGAACTTAACCAAAACTAAAGACCAAATTAGAAACCTATTCTGGCATACAAGTTTCATTAGAAAGCAACGCCGGAAGCAAAGGTGCCGGCATTCGCGTAATCTATGGTCCTAAGCCGGTACATATTTCCGGCATAGAAAATAATTAAAAAAGAATGCCGGTATTTAGCTTTAGAAAACATTTATTCCTGTATGTTTTTTGGTAGGTCTTAATTGTAAATTTGTAATCAATAACGCTTCTTCCGGTCTTGGCATTCTCGATATTGATGGTTCTACGCATACACACTTCCAGCGTTGTTGTTTATTAATTTGCTATGCTTAGGTATTTGGTTTTGGATGGAATCAACTTGCATGTTTTTCATGCAAGTCTCGGTGTCAAATGCTAACCTATGAATGAAACCATGCCGGTAGAATATTCCGTAGTATATTCCTTGGTAGGTAAAAAGTTACTTTAAATCTGGATTGTTTTTGGTAGATTACCATGCCGGATCAATATTCAAAATGGGGGATATCGGTCTACCGGCATGGTCGTAGTATGAATACCATGCCGGTTTGGGGACTGCCGGCATGGTATTCATACCACTACTATGCCGGCATCGAGGTTTTTAAGCTAAAAAAATGGCGGGTTTAAAGAAAAAAATCGAATTTTCAACCTCCTAGCAGCTTTACATGTGTATTGGGGATGCTTGTATGTTGTGCAAGTTTACTTTCTTGTGTAGCTTCTTCAAAAAACTCTCCATGCTCGTCAAAATCATCATTCAAGGGTGTTGGTTCAACAAAGAGTTGCAATTGTGAGTTGTTGTCGTTAGATGAAGATTCAAGATATGCTCCTTGTTGTAGTTGAGCTAAAGATTCAAAGAAGCTAAGAATTCTCTCTTCACAATCATCCTCCATTTTCCCCAAAAATTTCCCACTCAAATATTTTTTCCCTCCTTCTACTCTCACCTCACTCACCCAAATTCAAATAAAAACAAACACTAATCTTTTATCAAATAATCTTAAGATTTTTACTAATTATTATTAACAACTAAACCTGATTAGTGAGGGGTAGATTAGGTAATACATAAAATACTTAGATAAGGGGTGACCTTGATTTGATATTTGAATCCAGTTTTTGTCCTTTTCCCATATCCCCCAATTTCGCGTTCTTTGTTTATCTAGTGACTCTATTTTGGCACTATTAGGCATGCCCCAAAAAAAAAAAAAAAAAAAAAAAAAAACTTCAAAACAGGTTTCCAAAAATGTGGGTTTGATAGTTTTGTCGGTAGGATCCAAACCCAGGCCCGGGAGTGAGGTACACATTTGATCGTCGGAGTGGAGGAAGTCTTTTGTGTCTTTCTTCTCTCTCTAAATTCTAAAAAACCTGCTGGTGCCTCTGTAAACTTCCTCGCTGTTTATATTTCCTTTCCTCGCTTTGAAAATGGTAGGTTATGTCAATTCCTGAAAGTAAACAATATATAATTAAACAAACTTAGAAAAAAAAATTCTTTATATAATTGATTGATGATCCCTTTACCTGATATGGAGTGTCTTTAATGATGATGGCAGATCCGATTTATATTGCTACAGAACAGACAAGGTAAGACTCGTCTTGCCAAGTATTATGTTCCTCTAGAAGAATCTGAGAAACACAAGGTTGAATATGAGGTTCGTTCTTCTCTTTTCATTTTTGCATAAATTCTAATCTCAATTTTATTTTATTTTTGGATTGAATATACTACCTCCGTTACACACAAACCTGCCTATTTTTTAGAGACGGAGGGAGTATAAGGTTCTGAAATCTGGACTTGTGTACTACAGGTCCACCGTTTGGTAGTTAACAGGGATCCTAAATTCACCAATTTTGTTGAGGTAGGTAATGGTTTTACTTACTGGTTTAATAACATTTCTTTCATTTTAATGTGAGTATGGAAGGCATGGTATTATAACTAAGTAAACATAGTAATTATTGGTTTGACCAGAGAAGAACGCCCAATTTGAATTAGTGCCAAGAAAACAATGTCATGGAGGATTATCCATGGGGGTGCCCACTTCCTGTTTATTTTTGCATTGGTTCAATACCCCAACTGTAATTTAGACTTATATTGGGCTGGTAATGTTTCAGCTTACTGAATTTTGTCTCTACTCTGGAGTCAATGTTGTGAAGTCTGTATGCTGTTGGTCTTTAGCTGTCTCAGCCTCTCGGGAATATATTTGTTAGAAATTAGGTTTTTGATCTTCTCAACATATTGCAGTCACTTCCTCGATGCATTTTCCACCAATAACCATACATGGCTGATTACCAATTGGACAAAAAGTTCAGTGAGCTAGAATGTTAGAGCCCCTTCAGGCTGTTCCACCATGCAATTAGGGTAAGAATAATACCGTTGTTGGTGGGGTTACAGAAAAAGAAATTTTATTGCTGTTAGTATCAGAGGTGGCTTATGTGCACAAGGTTTGTGCTCTTCTTTTACAGAAGAGGAGGTTTTTGAACTGTGCTTCATGTGAACTGGAATCAATAAGTGACAGCTTCTTCAGCCAATGCTTTTTCCATCCTCTTTAAACGAGATGAAGTTCGAGTTTTTTCTGTTATCTTCAATGGCACAAAACTTTCTTATTCCGAGTTATTTTGTTTTACTGTTCAGTTGCTAAGAAGGAAAGAACTACAATTGATTATTTTAGATGTGATTTGTTAAGGAGTGACATGTTTTGTTACTGCAGTTTCGTACGCACAAGGTTATCTACAGGCGATATGCAGGGTTGTTTTTTTCAATGTGTGTGGACATCACAGATAACGAGCTGGCTTACTTGGAGTGCATCCATCTATTTGTGGAGATACTGGACCATTTCTTCAGCAATGTTTGTGAGCTAGATCTGGTTTTTAACTTTCACAAGGTTTGTGATCTACTTTGTAGTTACATTTTTAAGTGCGTGTTCACGTTGGTTGTGTTTATCAAGAGGGAATATTGAATCCATTCCATTATCGCTCCTATTCCCCACTAACTACGAATTATATAATCTTGGTAAAAGGTCTATTTGATACTCGATGAATTCATTCTTGCTGGGGAGCTCCAAGAGACAAGCAAGAAGGTGCTCACTTTTTCAACTTAACACGCTAATGCCATGCCCTATTAGTCCTATTGTTCATTTTTGTGTGAGACACAAACTACATCATGTCCTATTATTGCTACACGTTAATTTATAACGACGCAGTATATAAATGATTGTTCATGCCTTTGAAGTAGTTTTTATCACTTTAAATCACTGACGGCATTTTAAAAGTGCAGGCAATCATTGAGAGAATGGGGGAGTTAGAAAAGCAAGAGTGAGAAATAGTTGAGTGAAAGAATGAGTTGCGGTGCATTTCTTTCAATTCCACAGCGTTCTGCAATTATATGTTCTCTGAGAAAGAAAAGAATTGTGTGAGATTACGCCATTGTTGTCGTAAGAAGCCAGCTGAACTTGAAATTATGAGCTGGTTGCTGCAGGGAGACTATTTTATTATGTGTGAGCCCATGAGTTGAAAGGTCCTTGTAATTTGTCTTGTATATCTGTACTTGAATAGAGTTGCATCAGTAACCAGAAGCTCTCTCAGCTGTTATCTCTTGATTTTGTTGCAAAAACACTTTATTTTCTTTCTTTCTACGAATCAAGTAGGAATGTATGTGAAGATAAATGTCTAAGTCCACATAGGATAGACATTCATTTTCGCTAAAATTCTTCTCCAACCCCAACTTCTTAAATCAGAGTGAAGATGACATGGCATAATTTTTGTTAGACATTGTCAAGCTATCCAAGTAAGCTTTTGCCTACCTAAATTAATTCCAATATATTAATCAACCATTTTTAGCTCTAATAAAATCTAAAAATTACTAAAAATAAAATTTACATTTAATCCATCAAAAATAACAAATAACACTATTGGAGATGAACTATTTTTCCTCCATAAACTTAAGGAAAAACTGGAATGATGAGATCTTTTTTGTGTTGCCACCTAGGGAACACACAACCACCATTGGAGAAGCTCTTATCATCAGCTAATACCGCTGTACATACCCTCCTAGATAGGTCTTGAACGGGCACATCAGCAAAACTTGGAAGATCCTACTTTTCATGTTTTCTGCAGCAAAACTATGGAATCTTTTATGATCTCTCATCTCATTTGTAATTTGTAAAGCTCCCCAAAAAAGGTAACGAGCGCCAGGTATAATTTGTAAAGCTCCCCAAAAAAGGTAACGCGCGCCAGGTAGGGGTCGAACGGACCTACGACTTTCTGCTTAGGAAACAGACGCTCTATCCACTGAGTTACAGGCGCTACTTACACTTTCAATCACTGGGAAACATATCTTGAATTCTTGATAATTCTTAAAATTGCTGTGGCCTCCCAATCATTAAAAAAACAAAAAAAAAAAAAAAAACGAGAGCTAGAAACAAGAATACTTCCAATTCATCAGGCAGATCACAAAATTATGACTGCTCATAAAAACTTTATATATTATATATTTCTGTGATGTAATATTGCTTATACATTACGAGTCTAAACTACAACTCTTAGTTTTTCCAGTCTCATGACTCCGTATTTTTCACGAACTGAACTATACCTTCAATGCTAATATAAACTGTCAATCGCGTCTTGACAATGCATGTTCTAACGATTTAATGCGGTTTCCCTGCCAAATTTTAGGCTCAGTTGTCATTCAACATTTTTGTCACAAACTCTATTTCATCCAGCCAGGCTGTATCACGTTAAATCCTGATGCCGCAGGTGATCCACAGCCCTGGTCCCATATGGAACAACATTACACGATTTTGCTCTTCGCAAAATTCAGCGCCATTAAAGAGCAGCTTCAAGTGAGACGAGCTGTCAACATGGACACTCCACTGGCTCCATCATAGCCGCCAGCAAGGTGGTGAGGGTGGTGGTGTTGATGATGCATCTTTCCTCTAGATGATGATGCAGATGAGGAAGAGAGAAAAAAGAGCTGTTGTTGCTGCTGCTGCTGTTGTAGTGGCATGTTCGAAGGAAACTTGGCACTAAAACCTTCATGGCGAAGAGATAATGAAGAGTGGGCAGGTGGCTGACTGCATTCCCCAGGTATATAAATAGGAGAGTCCTGCTTCCCGTGTTGCCAATTTGATGAGTAGGACGCTGTGGAGTTCCGTCCAGACATGTAATGAGCAGCCCACATCTGTTGTTGTTGCTGCTGCTGATGATGAAGATGATGATTTGCTGAATCGGCATGAACCGCATGTTGTGGGCTATAGAATGGGCTCGCCATTTGTTCTGACTTCAACTGCTGATTCAAAAATATAAATCACATCAGATATCATCTTGAAAGACGGAAAATATCATGCAATCAAATGACTACTGAAAATCCCATAGAGACCTGTTGTGTAGCTCTGACAGTTAAATGGTCGGGATAAAGAGAGGAAGAGCGGCCATGGACATTAAAAGGCACAGGAGATGGATTCTGGACGACTGGATGCAGATAAGGTACATGAAATTGAACTGAGGAATCCGATTTATTTATTCTCTGATTAACAGCGTTAAATGAAGCTGTGGATCTCAGGCTTCCACCACCACCAGTTGACAAGGACAGGAAATCACGATTCTGCTAGCAAACAGAACCCATTAGAACGATAAGAAGAGGAAGTCCTTAGAGAATAAAAAAACAGGTTGTAAGCAAACCTGCTTGTCCTGGAGAATCCTATTTCTTACTTCATTCATATTTGTTCCTGCGTCACCATCATTTAAGCAGCCATCAACGGATGTATATCTATTAAGTCCATTTTTGTCACTAAAGGAAATAAGCCCATTCAAGCTACTGGGAGCTGAGGCACCATGCTTTGTCCCATTTGGTAGCATCTGATTGGCGATGGGCGGCAACATAGACTTTTCCTCTGAAGCTTGGAGCACCCTGATGAGACGACTTATGTGAACATGAGTGGCACATTTCTTCCATGGCTGGGTTTTACCGAGAGTAACTGAATTAACCTGTGAACCAACAATATCACATGAGTCATTAGCATGATGAAGAAAATTGGAGTACCCCTAGACACAGACTTGTAATGATTTTGTTGCAAAAAAAAAAAAAAAAAAAAAAAAAAAAAACGACATAAGGAACTAGTAATATTTCTAGTAATCAAATTACACCTTTTCTTTTAAAAGGCCATCCCCAGCTAGATCGGGTTCTTTAGCAGAATCCAGCCAAGAAGGAACTTTGCTTTTGGATGACCAAGCTAATTCACGATCGTGTGAACCCGCCAAAGACAAGCCCAATCCGCTGCCATTGTGGTTGTTTCCTTCTACCAGGGATAAGACTGGAGTACCTTTTGGAAGAAAACATGTGTGATTTGCCAGACAGTTAGTTTGGAAAATTCTGTATGTTATTCAGCAGTTTCAAGTATATTTCGTTTTTGTTAAATAGTACCTTCCATACATGATGCAAAACGTTTATCCCCATCATTATTCTCCTTCATAGAATGCTCCTCCTGTTTCTTCAAAATTGCCGCAACCTGAAAGAATCCAATTTACCATTCTAAATCAAAACTATTCTGCTTAGATAGTGTTGCTGCAATGGTATCTGAAAGTAAGCGCATACCGGCCACAGTTCTTTTTTCTGTTCACAAAATGATGAGGCTTTATGTTGTGTGCCCTGTAACCGTCTGTTGGAAGCAAGAGTAAGCACGATCAACCAGTAATTCTTGTCAGTTTCAAAGTGAACCTTAAAGATACCAACCTATTTGTGTGACATGGAATGATTAGAACCCCTGATGTTGAAGCAACATTCAAGGATGTCAGATCTGTATGCTCATTCTTTTGTAACTGGGAAATCCTAGAATCTGACAGTGGTCCTATAATACCGCGATCAAGCATAAATTTCGGATTCCTGATGATGGAAGGCCGATGCATCATAGAGGTATCAGGTAAAAAGTTGAGCGTCGCTGCATCACTACCTGATCCTTCTACACTGGAAGGAACATTAGTAGCTTCTACAATAATATCCTCCTTCAGAGACTTTGCACTCTCCTTTTTCGAAGCTGCAGAACCAGATAAACTGACGTGTCAAGACAGACTAGATAGTTAAAAGTGTGTGTGCATTCAGGGTAATGCAAGAACAGAAAAACACAAACAGGAAAAGAAAAGAAAAAAAGCGTAATGCGACAGAATGTCTAAAATCTCCATGACTATTGGCCAGCGTTAAGCTCAACCTAAAATCACTCTCTTGAGCTAAGTCGTGGATTCAATGTATGATATATAATCCGACTTATATCATGAGAATATAGCTAAGAGGACAAGAAAAGGAAATTAACTACACCTTCAGATGCAAGCATGGGAACCTCGGTTGATTGCTGCACAGGAGGATGCTTTGCTTCTGTACTTATTTGATCAACGCGATAATTAATAGGCTTGTCGGGAATCATTCTAGCCAATGCAAATAAAGTTTCCGCAACTTCTTCCTCATCTTTGGTAATTGGAATAGATTCAAGCTGCCCGGGGACTCCTTGTTTCTGGAATAACTACAAGAACTGCTTAATCAAGCTGCTTACAAAGAATAAGATGGAGCGCACAAGAAATCCGATTAAACTGTAGCTTACCATCTTCTGTTTGGCTTTCTGCATACTGCTGAGATGAGGCTGATGTGTTCCATTGGGTGTACGGTGGGGTTTCTTTGCTTCAGGCAAAGGTGGAGATAGAGATTCGCGATTCCTCTTGATCATAGCTGAAAAGACACACAAATAAGTAACTACGAAAAACTGATTAAGCCTACCTACACTTTTGCTTTCTACAATACAATTCTACAGTGGATGCCTCTTATTCTTCTTCAATTCAAATATTGAATATTTTCAGACAGAACTAACAGAAAAGAAAGATTCTACGACGAAAAAATCCAGTATGCTTTACACCTAAAAAAAGTATATTAGCATAAATTCAAGATTCTCCATTATTATGCTATAATTAGTTATCAAACAAGATAATTCTTACTTCTAAAAAAAAAAAAAAAAGAGTAAGACCATTGCTCATTTGTACCATAAGACTCTTACCTGACCGTATTTTCCGAGGGACAACAGCAAGATCAATGGCATTACAATCATTTAATGGCTGAAATAAAAAAGACCCAAGAAGTTAGAACACAGAAGTCAAAATTATAATCTAGTCCATTAAATTATAAATCAGAGACACATAGCAAGTATATAACATACTTTACTGTGGATTTTGAATCTTTTAGCAGCAGTAGCACTAGTCTTAAGCAGCAGCTCCTCTTCACCATCATCAGACCCACCACCACCACCAATTTGACTATTTTCTTTAGCTGCACTACCAATTGAACTTAAACCTTTAACTTTTTCCTTCTTCTTTGATCTCTCCATAACAACTTCCATGTCCCCACCATCTTTCGAACCTGGTTTTTATTATTATATTAAAATCAAATTAAATAAACTGAAAAAAAAATCCATGTAATTCAGAAAATATACCAAGTAGTAAAGACAAAATTTGGGTTCATCAAAACTGGTAAAATGGATAAGATATGAAGGAGATATTTGTAAATTAACAAATAATAAGTTGCATTGGTTACCAGAATGTTTCAACAGGTGTTGTTGTTTCTTATTAGAAGAAGGTGTTGAGAAGAATCGATTGGTTTTCTTTGGTTTGTCCATTTCTGTGTCTTGTTATTAGCATCAGTAACAATACTACTACTAGATCAATGACAACTCTCCAGATCTTCCTTCTCTGCAATTAACTTAATTCCTTGACAAAAAAAAATAAACAATAATCAATAGAGCTTTTACTGAGACTCGAAAAACAGGGGAAATGAGAGAAGAAGTGAAAGGAGGGGAAGGAAGAAGAGTAAAGTTATGAGAGATTGGTTTTACTTTTTGTAGCGTAAAAAAAGTCGGATTAGAAAAAGGAAGTTTGGGTATTCTAAAGAAAGAAAGAAAACTCAGTCTGTCTCTGTCTCTCTCTCTGTAGAGAAAAGTGGAAAACAAGAGAAACTCACAGAAAGTGGAAAAAGAAAAAGATGAATGAGTTAAACTCTAAAGAAGAAGAATATTTCATAATAATATTAATAATAAGGTTCTTCTTCTTTTCTTTTCTTTATAGCAGAAGCAGACCTAAAGCAGACTCAGAGAGATAGATAGATGAATAATAACAACAATGGGGGGGCGTATAAGGGCAGTACTAGTACTCTCCCTTGAGAATCTTAGAGAAAAAGCTAAAAAAGTAAAAGACAACAAAAATCCTAAGAAATTGACTGGATCTCATCCATTAAAAACCAATTAAAAAAATGACTTCATTAAAAATCATAAAAAAAAATCTAGAGCTTATTTTTTATTCTCAATTTCTAAAGGGAACCTATCCATTATTATTATATCAGAGTAATAAGAAAGATAGACTTCATTTCTTCTCTTCTACAGCTCTCTGCTATAAGTTTAGTTGGATGGATCCTCATGAAAACAATATCAGAAATCGTGAAGAAGACAAAACCCATCTCGAAAACAACAATTAAAACAAACCCAGATTATTAAATTATGAAAAAAATCTTTCGAATTCCCAAATTCTTTTCCCCTGAATGAATCTAATCAACTTTTTTTTTATAACAGTAAAAAGAGAGAGTAAAATCAATTAACCTTTTAAATATAATTCAAAGTACAACAATTCTACTACGATCTCTCTGATAATGAAGAACCAAGTATAGAAAATCTGATTCTTCTTCTTCGTCTTCGATGAGCTTACAGAATCGCCTTTCAGCTTCAGAAAGAGACGGCAAAACCGAAGCTTTGCTTTCTTCTTCTTCTTCTCTGCCAAAATACTCGCGTTTTTAATGCATCACATAATAATTCTCACAACAAACGCTTCTCCCATCCCTCTCTCTATATGGAAACAAAACACTCTCTCCTTCCTTCTGTGTAAATATACAAGAATCACAAGCATTCAGCATTTATGTGGATCAGTCTACTTCATTACCAACCATCTAACGGTTTAAACCTCACTTCCTCTCACCACCGTTAGATCTCATACGACAAGACTATCCACGTGTCATAAACACGTCGGATCTTATGAAATCGCCGTGGCACCTTCTCTAGTGAGAGGTCAGGATGCTTTCTGTGACAACACAACAGACGATCGTAACCGTTGGATGATTTTATTTCATTTAATAGATCGTACCAAGCGTTCCCCAATGTGATGGGGATGGTTAACTTAGAAAAGTCTGCCTGCACGTCTGCACGCTGGCCCTAGTTCAAATCCAGTAACTGAAACTCAAGCACAGGAAAACCTTCATGTAGGCGGCAATCTAACCGGTGATATTTAAAGAGTGTTTAGATGGACGACACGTGTAGCGTAGGATACAAATCTTTCTATGCACCCGCTTTTCGTGTTATCTGTTCTGCAAAAAGGACAATATTCTCTCTTTCTGACTGGGTAGTCTCCTCTTGTCTCTAATGTGTAGGAATTTAATTGTTGAGTGGATCGGTGGGGCTTGGAAAATGCAAAATGGGGAAACGAGCAACAAGGGGGAGGAGAGTCTAGTAGTAGTAGTAATGGAGATGAGGAGGAGTGGAGATTTAGTCATTTGAAGCAAGAAATTTTTGTGAATCAGTTGGTTGGGTTGGGCATTTATTTGACGGAGAGAGAGGAAACAGAAGTGATGATTTGATTCTTCTGGCAGAGAAAATTGAGAGTCGTGGGAGGAAAGTCATGTCCACTGCGTGACTTTCGTTATTTCTGTTTTTGCTTGCCTTATTACGAAAGACTCCCTCACTAATTCTGAAATCAAATTATCCTTTATTTAGTCCATAGTACCGCAGTATTGGTGCCAGACCTGGGTCAAATGACTCAAATCCAAAACAAAAAACAAAAAAAATTACTTTCCTATGCCTATTTTGTCCGCACGTACTAATTAGGCCGACCGAGGGAGGACTTTATATATGGTGACTTTGTGTCGATGTGAAGCGTGACATTTTTTACCAATTAGACACAAAAGATTGGATTTGGTTCAACGATGAAAGGACGACACTGGCCCTCTAAATCAAAATCTTATTTTTTTCATTGGGTACATTAATTAAATGCCCCTATAATAGAGGCCCAACACAAATACCCTCCCCCAAAATAATAATACCCTCCCTTAAAAAACACGGACTGTTAGATTACAATAATGCCCTTCAATATAATTAAAGATTATAACGTTACAGCTCATTTACTCCCGTATCCGTTACAGACGCACGATCTCTCTCCTTCTTCATCTCTTCTCTCTCGTTCAGAATCGAGAAGAAAAAATTTGAGAAAAAAATCACAAAGAGAAACCGGTTCGATCAAAAATCAAAAATAAACCGTCAAAGTATATACATCTCATTAACTGATCTCATTAGAACCATTTTTAGTTTCAACAATCAAAAAATTTGAGAAGAAATGATAGAAAAATAAGGTTTACTGAGTTTGAAGATTTAAAGACAAGATTCAAAGAGGTAAACACGATTTTAATCTTCTATTTACTGTTATTGGTGAAGATTTTGGTTTTGATGGTGATATTTTTAAGGTTTTGATTTTAATTTTAATTTTCAAGTTGATTTTCAAAAAAAATTGCATGTAAGGTTTGATGCCGATTATCGCTACTAGATACTATGATTTGGTTTGGGATAGAATTAGTTTCATATTAACTCGTTTTTGTTTGATTTTAATTTTAATTTTAGGTTAATCTGATTTCAAAGTTGCGATTTAGAGGTAAGAAAAGTATATTCAAATTATTGTACTCTCTGTGTGTGTGTTCATAAGTATTTGCATGATAATTAAACAAATTGGTGCTTAGAGTTGATGATTCTGAAAAGAAGAGAAGTTACAGATTGATATTAATGTTGATGTTAAAAAAATAGATTAGGTCAACAATTGGAGTTGATGCCATATTATTCCAAGAATATGGTTTAACAATAGTAATTGATGTCATAAGAAACAATTTCTTCAATTAGTCACACTTTCAGTTGTTGTTGATGTTAATATATGGGGTCAACAATTAGAGTTGATAGCCTAAAATGCTTTGTTGTATGTATGATATCAACAATTAGAGTTGATAACTTAAATTCCAGTTTAAGTTGATGTTGGTTATATGAAATTCAAATGAATAAGCATAGTAGTCGATGTTGATATCCAATTTCATTGTTGATAAAATAGAGTTGATATCCTTGTTATGAAGAGGTCAAATGCTTTGTTGATGACCTGAAATGCTTTGATGATACACTGAAATGCTTTGTTGATACCATGAAATGCTTTGTTGATACCTGAAAATGCCTTGAAATGCTTCGTTGTATGTATGATGTTGGGTTCTGTGAAATTAAAATGAATAAGCATAGGAGTCGATGTTTCAGTTGTTATCCTGCTTATGAGGTATAAGTAATGAATAAGCCATGAACTTGTTACTTGTTGAATGAATGAAGCTAGAGATATAATACTAGTGTCTAAGACTATATGGTAATGAAACTAGTGTCTAAGACTATATGGTAATTGTTGTTATTGATTATAAATGAATGACAGAACATAAAACTAATAACTTACCAAATAATGTCATGTAATAACTATTTTGGTTATAGAATATCCTGGAATCAACAATAGAAGTTGATACCATTTGATGGTATCAACAACAGAATTATACAAGTATATTGTTGTCAACAAATGTTGAGTTGATACCAAAATGCGGGTATCAACAACGTGTTGATACCATTTGATGGTATCAACAACATGAATTATACAAGTAGATTGTTGTCAACAACATGAGTTGATACCACTTGATGGTATCAACAACATATGCTGACAAAATTAATGATGTTTTAAAAATACTTTGATTATCTAATGCTGACAAAATTAATGTTGTTTTAAAAATAGATGAAAGGAGTGAGAAGATCACCAAGGGTAAATCCGGGCAGAGTATTTAAGAAGATAATTCACAACAGAGTAATAAAGATGTAGCCACAAAAAGAAGAGAGTGAACAAGCAAATTGGTTGATAAAGAGCAAGATGTTGTTAAAAGAAGAAAGAGCAAAACAAAATGAAGAACCGTAAGTAGATTCGGAAGAAGACGAATCGGAACAAGAAAGTCAAAGAGCTAAAGCAACAAAAAGAAAGAGGGAGACCAATAAGAAGAATGACCAGAAGAGGAAGCAAATGGAAAGAAGAAGAAGAACAATGAACAACAAGCGAGAAGCACGTAAAGGAAAGAAAAAGTCGGAGGTTGAAGATGATTCGCAGGATGAAGAATCATATTCGAATCGTAACAACAACAAGTAGACGCAGAAGGTGAAACAGAGGAAGAACAAACAGGTAAAACTTTATACATTATTTTTTATTTGAGTTCTATGCTGCAATATAATTAAGTTCATTTCTATATTAAATATAAAATTAAATGAATTAGTTGCGTGTATGCAGGTCGAAGTAGGAAGAGAGAAACGAAGTTCAAATCAAGTCTATTACCATTGATTGAAATGTGCAACTTTCTATACAAGTCAAGTTTGAAGTAGGAGGAGATAACAAGAATGGAAAAGCACTAAAGGAATGTGTGTTTTGGAATTTATAAGACCATTCTACACTGGAAAAGAGATCGATGCAACAAATGATAAGTGGTTAGTCAAAATCGTCCCCGCAATACAACTACTTATTGGAGCATTCGATAAAGAAAAGAACATATTCAGGTTTGGAAAAAGAAAACTTCTTATCAGTGCAAAATAGAGCCAACAGACTTTTCATTAATCTTCAAGATAAAAAGGGTCATCGAGAGTGAGGAGTTGAAGAAGTTCTTTGAGAAAAAAATGATGTCAGTAGTCACTACATGGTTTGAGAACAAGTTCGAAAGAGGGGGAAGGAGAACATAAGAGTGATAAAATAAAGAAGTCTCAAATTGAGCGCAAACTAAAAGCCGCCGCCGAGGATCACCCACCTGACAAAGATTTTGTGAGACTATTTGCTATGTGGTCAGTGCACGCTTGTCTTCTTCCCTGATTCTCGTGCAACAGACTTGCAAAGAATTGGCTTCCTTATATTTTGAACATGGAGAAAGTGTCATGGCCGATCACATAGTAACCTATCTCGCTTAAATACATTGGAAGCGAGAAAGGAAAGAATGGAAGTGTTCCTGGCTGCACAATTCTACTGCCGGTAAAAAAAAGAAAAAGTTCATTTAATATAATGTTTAATTTTGAAAATAGTGAAATGCATATTGTACGTCAAACTAACCTCATTGATTCTCTCAGATGCAGATTGGTTCTCGTGAACATACGTAAAAAACTTCGTCGCAAAGAGGACAAATTTTGAAACCGCAACACCAAGATTCATGAGATGGAGCCAACACGCAACTGCAAAGAATTGGTAAAACAATTTCAAGGGAAATGTGGAGATACCATGGACATGACTTGGTTCACTCGTAAGGTAACATATTTGTTTACTCAATTTATATTTCAAATAGATTTCACTTTTTATCATGTCAACAAAAGGAAGTTGATACCAGTTTAGGGAGTCAACAAACAAAGTTAGTGTATCAACAAATGAAGTTGATACACAAATGTGTACTGATTATAACAATTATACTTGTGTCAACAATGGAAGTTGATACCATTTAGGGAGCATTTGTATGTATACAGATTATACTTGCACATTTATTGAATCTATGTCAACAATAGAAGTTGACCCAAAAATGAATGTAATCAAAAATATATATTTTGTGTATCAACAATAGAAGTTGATACAATTTCTTGGAGTCAACAACAAATGTTTACACAGAAATTTAAATCTGCCACATTCTATTTTGTGTCAACAATGGTAGTTGACATCATATCTAACATGTAGTTCACTCTTAGTGTCGAAAATCACTTCTGGGGCTACGCCCCTCGTGAAAGATATATTATGGTTATAAAGTTGGAAAAAATATTATGCTAACCGTATTTTTATGTTGATTTGCAGTTTCATGAAGATGTTGTTGATCCTAGAATGTAAGAAGAGATGTATTTGATAGACATGTTAGCACCAAAGACGCCAAATGGAAGTAGAGAGGCATAGGAATGAGAATCGATAGAGGAAAACATTAATCTTCTACTTGACAACCAAGAGATAAAATATGAAAGGAGGGGGCAAGCGACTAAATCAATGAGCAACATAATATTCATGAAGAAACTTATTGACAACAACAAGGACATGATGCATTTGAAGCCCGAGGATAAAGCGAGACTTGATGAAATTGCTATAGAAGTGATGCAATGGGAAGAAAAGGAGAAAAATCTCAAAAAGCAAGAGAAATGTCGAGAGTACTCAACAGAAATCAATGCTATGATTGAGACCGCTTTAAATGAAGAACCATCTAGAAATCGATCGAGTCGAGATGGAAACCGAGTTGAAACATTCTCGGTGCAGGATGAAGATGAAATGAATAAAGAAGAAGAATCAAGTCAAATGGCACCGTCACTTTCGGATGGAGGTGAAACCGATTTGCGTAAAAGCTTTAAAAAGGGTTATCGAGTGGATTGAATGTCAATGTACAAATAGACCCAAATTTATTGGCAAGCTGGAGGATGGGATGTGCTTTAGGAAAAGAAGAAAAAAGAAGACAAGAGGAAGCAAATCTTCAGATTGCTAATGTGGTTCCAGATACTGGTAACTCAGATGAGAAAGTGAATCCAGAGATTGCTAATGTTGTTGCAGACTCAAATGAGGAAGTGAATCTACAGATTGCTAATGTGATTGCAGATATTTGTAAAACAGCTCAACTGACAGAAGATGATAATGAAGAAAAGAGAACAAACATGGAAGAAGTGGAGATGGTGGGAGATGTACTTGTTTATTCAACTCCTCCAATTAAGGCTATACTTCCGAGAAATCGTGTAATATCCCTACAACTTTGATTATACAATTTGAAAATGTATGCAACAGTGATTATGAAAAAGTATGTTGATAATTTTGATTACACAAGTTTCAGTTTGGGTTCTTTCATTATGACAAAATGAACATATAAAATTTTGTTGTAATGCTAGACATAAAATGCTAGTTTTATTTTTGGTTATAATGCTAATGTCGCAATGTTATATAGATCAACAACAAGAGTTGATGCCATGAGATAGCATCAACAACGGAGTTGATGCCATGAGATAGCATCAACAACAATTGTTGATTCCTTGTTAATAACAATAGAAGAATCAACAACAATTGTTGATTCCAAAAAAAAAATGAGTCAACACTGATATGTTGATACTGTTTAAATAGGACTATTACATGTTAATCTAAATTGGATTATTTCCTTGCAGTAACTACCCCAAACTTCGGTGGTCCAAGCTTCGATGCGATCACCGCTGAAATTTATACTCCTACCGATGCAAAGAGATCAAGATGATCATCACAACAAATATACTCCTACACCGAAAAACAGTGACGATAATGTCTTGGAAGGCCTTAAAGTTCTATTCGAATTGGATGAAATTGATGGCCCAATCAAGACGAAGACACCACCCAAGAGGATGATTCTCAAGCGACGCAGACAAAGGAATCGGTATGAAGTCATTGGAAGAGGAAGGAGGTATAACACAAGGTCATCAAGGAATGCGCCGGATAAATACACACCTCCAGTTAATGTGAAGAAGAGGACCAGAGCAGGAACCAAAGGAAAGAAGAAAGGGGGAGGAGTTGAAGAAAAAGAGGATGCAGATTATTCACCTCCTTGATGATTACGTTGACGAGACGCCACCCGAGCCAAGACCACTGAATAAGCCAAGACCTCAAACTCGGGAATCCCGCACCGAGGACGAAAAAAGGATCATTGGTCCATTCTTTGAGCAAGCAAAGAATGGTATGTAACTCAAAAACAAATTCCCTATTTATTCATGACATAAACAATGAAAGTTGATGCCAAGATAATAACCAAGTTGCATTTAGAATTTGACTGATATGTAATGTCAAGATAATAATACTTCAACATTAATATGTTATGTAATGTCGTGAGCTAACATAAAACTTTGAAAATGCAGTACCAAAGCGTTTACCTTTTATTTCGACAATGAACAAGAAGAGTGGGTCACCGGAAGGCATCTCCAATTTCTAATGAACAACATCAACATTAACAAAGGAGATAGTTGATTACTACAAAGACAATGTTGAATTCCAAGATGGAAAATCCATCTAAGCCCGCATACTATGGGAAGAAGCACTTAATTCTAATTCAAATGCTTATGTAAGTAACAACTCTTAACTGTCTTTTGAATAACTAGTTACATAAAATTATGATGAACAAATGAATGAATTATTGTTGTTATCAGAAAAAACAAACTAATCGCCAAGAAAATGATGCAAAGAAATAATGAGGGCTGCAGAGCTAGCGGAATATACGAAAGTGGAATCAACTAACATTCCAAAAAAACTTTTGAGGGAAAGATACCCAGTGGATGACAGTGAAGCAATACTGATGATACCGATTTGTCTACAAGATAGGACTGGGAAACCCTTCCACTGGGTACTTCTTGCGTTGATACGTGGAAGATGGTTGATCTTCAACACCATTCATCACTACAAACGATACAACGAGCAGTACAATGTCATGGTACAAACTCTGACTCCAGTCCTGAACGAAATGGGTATAAAAGATGTTGAGATAGGTGAACAGGTAATTACAAAGTTAGACCATTACCCGGTACCAGCGCAACAGGGTTTGGACTGCGCAATGCACGTCTGCTTATTCATGAAGTGCTTGGTGAAGCGTGGAGATTGCTGGGATTTAGATGGTAAGAAGGTCCAATACCATGAGAACATAAACCTAAGAGAGCAAAGATTACTTGCTGAATATTATCTAAATTGAATGCATGGCAACCAACATTGCAACTTAAAGACTCAGTTGAAGAGGTAGTCAACATTCAAGATTCTGTTGAAGAATTAGATGGTAAGCAAGTACAAGAAATTACAGACTCGGTCGAAGAGGTTATCAACCTACAAGATTCAGTTGAACCATTAGATTAGAGCAAACACACTTAGGTGTAGTTTAACATTTGCTGGCAACTAATTTAGTTGCTCTGTAGGTCTGCTAATTTATTTAAACTGTTAGTTTGAAAAAACATCTTTTATTTGGAGGATGTGTTTAGTACTAGTTTATTATCAATTAATATTACTATTAGTTACTAAAGTGATTATCAAGTGAATGAATGGTTTGGTTATGAAAGTAAATGAATGTTGCTTGTACAGGTTGCAGGTATGATCAGCTAATGGAGTTAACTTGTAAATACAGATAAAACCATGAATTTTTTTTTATTTATTGAGCATCAACAATGGAAGTTGATACATTTTTGGTATCAACAATGGAAGTTGATACCAAAAAACAATGGGTCAAAAAATTAATTGATGAAAAACTGATTGGTTTCACATAAAGTAAAGTGAATGGGTCTTGGTAGTAAGAATTACAGTATGCTCACCATGGTATCAACTTGAATATATACAAATAAAACCATGAAATTTTTTTTCTTTTCAGTAGGCATCAACAATGGAAGTTGATGCACTAAGAGGTATCAACATTGAAAGTTGATACCCTGACTTGCATCAACATTGATATGTTGATACAGTTTATATAGTATTTTTTCCTGTAAAAAAAAAAAACAGTAAACCTGCAAACTGACATAAACTGACAAGAATGACATTGCTAAACAAAATAATAGAGAATGTATGTCATTAAAAACACAAGAAAATCTAACAACCAAAAAAAGAGAAAAGCATAAAGATAACTAACATCCATGTTGATCATTCAACAAACTAGCATAAAAAAGGTAAAAAAAGAGAGTTCAGAGAAATATTAAATCATCCAAGAAACTTCGAACAACATTCTCCTCAAGAAGTTGATCATTCTGAGTTAGACTCCCTCAAAACACCGGTGCAGAGGAGCCAAAGGGGTCTCATGACATCTACGACGGTTGTGGAAGGCAAGTCTTCCACACTGACCACACTTCCTCTTCTTGCGAACTTTCTCTCGAGAACCCCGTACCTTGAAGCAGCTTGGCCTTCCACCGACGCTCGACCACCATTGGGAGGTAGGACATAACCTTCTTCATTAATTTTAGGTGGCCTCTCATGGTTGGGAATAGGATAGATAGGACGACCATACAAACCTTTGTAGTACTCGGTGGTATAATACTTGACCGATGTGCTTGTAAGGTTCATGTCTTCCCAATCTGCAACATAGCTTTCATGGAATGGGTGCAAGGGAAACTATGCTTCGCCACCAATTGCAGGTACATGTCCTAGCATCCAAATCCACCATATGCTTACCAAATGGGAGAAATTATTTCAAATACTTTATCACTTGCTCTTCTAAACTTGTAGAAACGACAAATCGGTAATCCTCTTGTTGAGTCTAGCTTGCATCCGTGGTGTAAGTCCTGGAATTCCACTTACTAGACAACACCAACCTTTCGTAGTTCTTCTCCATTACATAAGCACGAATACAATCCACAAGCTCTAGTGTCGGGAGCCGCTTCTCATGCTTGATAACACTATTAAAACTCTCCGCAATATTCGAGGTGTTCTCACCCCACCTTTCTCCTTGAAAAGCATGAGCTGCCCAGTTCTCAAATGGAATCTTCACCATCCAATCAATCACCGAATCAAGCTTGAGATTGCTCAAACTCTTGGCGGCGGCAAAAAATTTCTCCTTTGTTAAGGCAGTGTAGCACTCTTCAAACAACTTCACAGCAGTTTGCCTACTCTTACCCTTTGGAACAGGAACATTACCTTTCATGTGGTACAAACAAAAAGAATGGAAAGCTTTTGGAAAGACTAGAGGGACATGCTTCAAAAGGCCAGCTCCACGGTCTGATATGATGGTCAGTGGACGGTCTTCACTAATAATACCCTTCAGGTTGGTTAGGAACCATTCCCAACTGTCACAATTTTCGCAAGGTACAATACCAAAAGCAACTGGAAAGATCTCTAGAAAATACAAAAAAAAAAAAAAAGATTCAAAGAGTAACACACAAAAACTGATATCCATGAACAAGTTAATGGGTCAACAAACAAAAATTATGGGATCAACAACAAAGAAGTTATGTGATCAACAACTACTATTATGGTATCAACAACTCGCGATTATGGTATCAACAACTACAAAAGAGGTCAACAACTCGCAAATTACGGTATCAACAACCTGCAAAATATGGGATTATGGAATAGTAGTTGATGGGTCAACAACAAAAATTATGGGATCAAAATATGTGATCAACAACTACTATTATGGTATCAACAACTATGGGTCAAAAAAAATATGATTATGGAATCAACAACAAAAATTATGGGATCAACAACAGCAAATTATGGTATCAACAACTACAAAAGAGGTCAACAACTTCAAATTACTAAAAATATGGGATTCATAAATGTAAATTATGGAATCAACAACTGCAAATATGGTATCAACAACTACAAAAAGAGGTCAACAACTCAAATTATGGGATCAACAACAAACAATTATGGTATCAACAAAACTCGCATTTAGTGGGAATTATGGAATTATGTCATCAACAAATGCAAAAAGAAGTTATGTCATCAACAACCGCAAAATTATGGAACAACAACAAGAGTTGATACGTAAAAAAAGGGGTCAACAAACCGCAATAATGGGATAAACAAAACAACATTTGAAATCCAGGGATATAATGCATCAACAATAATTATTATGTGATCAAACAACAAATGATTATGGGATGACCAAAGTTATGTGATTCATAGAATTGAAATCCAGGATATCATGTGATTCAAACTAAAATTGAAACACTTAATACTTAAAAGAAGAGAAAAAGATTAAAAAACATACCTTGGTTACCAGTTTTCCATAAGCAACCATAAGACCTCCCTTTAAACTTCCCAAAGAGGAAAGTGCAATCAATAAATAACATCGGACGACAAGACTTATTGAATCCAAAGAATTGAAGCTTCAAAAGCAACAAAAACCTCTGGAACTGCTTCGTATCACCATCATAATCAAACTTTACGACGCTTCCAGGATTATAATGTTCAATTGAGTCTTTATACCAAACAAAGTCTGAATATGACTTGATATCATCACCCCAAAGAGACTCTTTAGTGAACCGCAACCCATGGTATGCCTGACTATACGAGAGATCAATACCATACTCCTGATGGAGCAAATCTTTAACATCAGCTGCAGTCTTTTTCTTCTTTGATGCTCGAAATTCATCAATTAAGATATCCTTTAGAAAAGACTTTGTCATCCTGACCTTTGCTGGATCAGAAGAAGATAAATCACATGCATGCTCCCCGTTAAACGTCTTGCACTGAAACACACCATTAGAATTGGCAACGAGAGACGCATGAAACCTCCAATTACAAGATTGAGTTTCATGGTTAACACATCGGACAGTGTAACGTGTCTTGTCACTCTTACGTACGTCAAGTTTGTAACCACTATGATATTCATACTTCTTAACACTATCACGACAATGGATTTTATTATCAAAAACCTGCCCTACTCCAGTTAAGATGTTTGCCCAAGCATCTGACTTCTTGGGGACCCTTATGACCATAGTCAATCATCACCAAATCTTCTACAATAGCAAGATCATTATTTGAAACACAACTTGATGATGATGATGAAGGACCAACGTAAGAAGAACTAGGAACATCATCAACAACAATATTAAACAGATGTTAAACTTCACCGCATCACCTTTGGAGATACAATAGTGAATGAAAAACCTCAACTCAAGATCGTGATTAATCACATGTGAAATTCCATCAACGGTGTAACCAAAAATTACGAGGTCTTCAGGGATATAAGGCCAGAATTTTTTGACCACACTAATCAACTCGCTGACAGTAGTTAACTCCGAAACAGCATGCGATAAGGTCAAATTGATAAAGTGAACTCGCAAACAGCCATCTTTGACCTCGCAACAATAAAATAATCAAAATGGATCAACAAATCTAATAAAAACAATGTTGACACCCTAATATGTCAACAAAACCAATGTTGATACAATAAAACAACAGCTATCAACACACATAATCAGCAAATTGTCCAACTTATTGCATCAATAACGAAAGTTGATCCAACAAAACATGAATCAACAACCAATGTTGATATAACAAAACAAACATAACAACCATAATCACAAATTTATGCAGGTTTTTGCATCAAAATGAAACATTGATACAACAAACCTATATCAAACACCAATGTTGATACAAATAATCAATATGGTACAAATTTTTAGTATCAACAATGAAAATTCTATGTCAAAGAACAAGGACTTGTAATACAAAAACAAGATAAAACATCATCATATATGTTACTACGCGTCGCATCAAGATATCAGCGGTGCAAATGTGAACCAGCAACATGAAAAACTACATTAACATACATGCTCCTTGATAAAAAAATCACAGAAAATCATAAGAAAAAGCCTAAACCAAACCTAAGATACAAATTCAAATTACGTCGCACATCACTCGGGGGCTGCGCCCCCTCGTGAAAGATATATTCAATGTCGAACGTTAGATATGTAAACTGAGAATATAAACAATGAGTTTAAGCTTCAAACAATGAGTATTATCCAAATAATTCTCCTACTAACTCATCAACAACCAATGTTGACACAATAAAAACCAATCAACAAAACATAATCGTAAAATTACCCATTAAACCGCATCAACAACCAATATTGATACAAATAATCTGGAAATTGTACAAAATTTCAAAGTGTCAACTATGAAAAATCTATGTCAACAACAAGAAGAACAAATACAAAACATCATAATATGTTACTTGATTATATTACTAATAATTCATCCGCAAAGTAAAAACAACAAAAAAATTCAAAAATTCAAAAACCGAAGATTGGATTGAATAATACCGTTTAAGATATGAATAACGATATCGAATTCCAATCAATGCAAAGAGAATCAAAACACAAAAAGAAATCAAGTTTCCAAAATTTCGATCTCTCAGAAAAAAAAATACAAATAAAACTGATTACAAAAAAACAAATTAAGAAACTACAAAAACGAACATGCAAATATAAAATAGATCACAACTCATCTTCAATCACGAATCAACATTACCAATTTGTTTTAAAGATTGAGAAAATTTTGTTGATTCTGTTGTTGATGAAGAAACGGTTTCAGATCTATTAAAATCAATTCTGTTGTTGATGAAGAAACGATTTCATAAATGACTGATTCTGTTGTTGATTACTATCTTGATGAATTGATTCAGTAATAGAGCAAGAATTTTGTTGATTTCAAATTTTTGTTTTCTTCAAATTGACGAACACCTGCTCTCTCGGGGTTTTTTTTTTTTTTTTCCGTTAGAAAACAAGTTTGGTTTATGGTTCATTAATTATATAGAAAGGGTAATTTTGTAATCTCGTAAAATTCTTAATGGACCCCTGATGGGCTTTGGATGGAGAGGGGTATATTTGTTGCTTCATAAGGGTAATTTTGAAGCCCGCCAATAAAGAGGGTATTTATATAATTCCCACTTTAGGGCACTAAGGTATTAGACATTTTCGTAAATAAACCAAAGAGAAAGGGCAGTAAGATATTAGACATTTTCGTAAATAAACCAAAAAACAAGGGCAACTAGATATAAGAGCTAAATTTTATTATAATTCCTTATGTATCCTATTTCTTTAGGGGTATAATTGACAACCAAACTTTAATATAACATATCTAAAAATCCGTGCCTTGGAATTTTACAAATTTTATCTCGTTGGAAAGGTTTTAAAAAATCTACGCAATGAGTATAAACAACAATATTAAATTTAGAGTTTTTTACGAAAAATTTGGAAAAATATTTATCATTTTAGGCACAATTTTGAAAATAAAATGGAGATCCATTGTGCAAACTACCACAAAAGGATACATAATACTTTATGTAACCATATTTTGGTTTTATGCATCAACTAATTTCTTTTGCAACTAATAAAACGATGTACTCTTTCCGTTTCAAGAAAAATGATATTTTCACTTTAGCCATAAATTTTCT